>JBBGZY010001302.1:3687500-4100000 GCA_037952925.1 Lithobates clamitans
TTATAACAAGCATGTGAGGAAGTCAACGCTGGAGAGACTTCTGTCCTTTGTCCAGGAGACCATCCCGGGAGCAACAATGGAGACAGTGTACAAGAAAATTGGGGTCTTGAGGAACATGTATAAAAGGGAGCATAGGAAGATCCAGGAATCAAAGAGATCAGGAGCATCAGCAGATGATGTTTATGTACCCAGGCTGTGGTACTACAATCAACTCCGTTTTCTTGATGACCAGAATGAAGCCAGGGCATCACTTTCAACCCTTCCCTCCACCCTTCCCTCCACCCTTCCCTCCACCCCAGCAGAGGCTGATGAGGAGCAAGCTGGGTCTTCCATCCTGGATGAACCGGATATGACCATCTGGAGTCAGGTAAATTATTTTAACAAAGATTTACTGTACTAATATTAATGATGTTAACTGGATGTTATAATTGTCTCAAATAATTTTGCACTCCAAATTGTGTATACATATCAAATGATAGTAGTGACTAAATATGTTTGGCACCTGCTTGAAATAATTAGGGTGTCTGATTAGACTCTTTTATTAAAGAGATGTATTCACATTGAATTTGCTAGTCATGAGAAGCAAACTGTGTGTCATTGATGAACCCAAAAAAAGAAACTAAAACTATTGTCCTTTTTTTATACACAGGATGAGTCCATCCAGGAGGAATGTGGGGAAAGTGGCAGGCAGGAGGAGACCGGGCCCATGGACAGCCTGGAGGAGGCCGGATTCACCATCATCCTGGAGGAGGCTGGGCCCAGTGTCAGGCAGGAGGTGGCTGCTCCCAGTGAGGTGGCTGGGCCAAGTGAGGTGGCTGGGCCAAGTGAGGTGGCTGGGCCCAGTAGGAGCCTCACCCAATCCCAAGTGCCTCCCCTCCACCTTCCCAAAAAAAGGGCCAGGAAGGGGATGGTCACACAGGACGCGTCCCTGCGCCTCATGCAACAGGCCACCCGTTTTTTAACAAGCCCCCCCGAAGCGGAAGAAGCCTATGGCTGCTACTTAGCCAGCAGGCTTCTTCAGATGGATTGGGAGCAGCGCCTCATTTGTGAGCGCCTATTTGGGGAAACAATCCATAAGGGGCTGCAGGGCACGCTAACCAAAAACACCCAACTACATGAGGCAGCCCCCCCCCCTCCTCCTCCTCCTCCTCCTCCTCCTCCTCCTCCTCCTCCTCCTGCCACAACTGAAACACCAGAGCCACAGCCTCAAAAGAAGGCTACAGGGAAGGCTACAGGGAAGGCTGCAGGGAAGGCTGCAGGGAAGGCTGCAGGGCAGCGTGGAGGAAAGGCTGCAGGGAAGAGAAGAAAGTGATGACCTGGGTTCAGTCTGGTCTGACAGAAGACGCAGGCTGTTGTAGTACCACAGTCTGGGGACATCTAGATCATCTGCTGGTGCTGTTGATCTCTGGGATTCTTGGACCAGATTGTGCTCCCTCTTATATGGACTCCTCAAGATCCCAATTTTCTTGTACACCGACTTTTTCCAGCGTTGACTTCCTCTTTATTTTATTTTGACCATGAATAAATGGATCTTTTTTGAGTTTAGCAAAAGACTTTTATGTGTTTTCTTTGAAATCATTGATTTTACACACAATGTTAAATTAACAAGGGACAACAATCTCATTGAGTTTTAAAAAAACACACCAAAAATACATTACTAATGTTAAGAATGTTCAAGTGGTAAGTCTTGAAAAAAAAATATATACATAAACAAAAACGGTGCTTTGGGTTAACTTTATCTAAAAATTAAAAAATAATCACTAGAAAAAAAATAAAAAAGAATAATGGGTTCTTTGTGGTAACTTTACAAACATAAAAAAAAAAAAAAAAAAAAGGGAAAAAGTATTATTAGTATGGAAACATTGTTTATAAAAAGCATACTATATCATTCATGAGATCAAAGAGAAAAAGAATTCAGAAATCAGTTTGGGAGAACTCTGATTATGAACAGCAAAACACCTTCGTTCTTTAGAGCATTCGTAAAGAAGAAATAAAATGCGCTGCATTCAACGATCACAGATTTTGCAGCGTGATGAATGTGCTACCTACAATACAAACACTAGTTTTACTAGACCGAGTGCTTCCGTTTAGTTTTTGCTTATGAGCATGCGTCGTTTTTTTGTCCGTAGGACTAGCATACAGACGAGCGGACTTCGGGGTCCGTCGTAGTTACGACGTAAAGATTTGAAGCATGTTTCAAATCTAAAGTACGTCGGATTTGAGGCTAAAAAAGTACGTTGAAAGTCCGAAGCAGCCCACACACGATCGGATTACCAGCCAGCTTTAGTCCGTCAGCGTCCGTTGGACTTTTGTAGACGAAAAGTCCGACCGTGTGTACGCGGCATTAGAGTTTCAATTTGTATGCAAACAGGCAGGCCCTTATACTACATGGTTTTGGTAAATCTGAAGACAAAGATCTGCAGAAAATCTAATAGTGTGTATGGGGTATAAGATAAAAATTGTCCCACTACTTGTGTTGCCACCTCACCTACCCAGAATCTTATCTTAGCCCTATCTCGATCCAGTGCTGTTCCCGTCTACAGTGCTGCTGGTCTGTGTTCCTCTTCTAACAGGACACAATTGCAGCAGCGGGAGCCATTGGCTCCTGCTGCTTTTAATCAAACCCTGTGAGGAGGAGCAGGAGCGGAGCGTAGCCGCACTGTGTGTGTCTTTTTACACACAGCACCAGCAGTGGACCCTAGTAGAGGAGGTTTGAGGCTACCTTGTGCAATATCATATATTGGCAGGTAGGATTGTGTTTTTTTTTTCTGGATTACATTATGTGGACATAGAAGCAAAAAACGCAGCTCTCCCGGCCCAAATGTTAATGTATGTAAGTGGCTACCTCAGGCTGTACCACTCCACAAACTACGCCCTCTGACGTTTTTCACCCCACCCATCGGGGCTTAGTCATAGAGGTCCCTATGATCACTAGCAGGACAAAACATGCTTCTCCTGCTTAGAGCGGCACCATAAGTCATATGCTGGTCACATTATGTAGACAGTTACATCACAACATAAATGGTGCTTCAGCTAGTTAAAGACTCTACTCTACCGAGGGTCATCAGTACTCACAGGAGTGTGCTCTTTGAAGTCACTTCCCTACTTGGTACATCTCTCCCAGGAACCCTCCAGGGAAGCAGCCTCACACAGGGATCTTCAAGATGGCCTAAAGGCCTTTTGCACTCCACCCTAGCCACCAAGTCCATAAGGGACAGAAAGACTACAGCCGAATTTTGTTCAGTACAGGCCCACTCCTTCTGGCCTCTGTCCTATCCAGGGCCTACACTTGCTGAATAAATTCACATAGGTGTTAGATGTTTAGCTCCCATGTCTCAAGTATTATTTTTAAACTATAAAGCAGAACTAAATTGTATCTGAGCACCAGAAACTGAAAATGCTATTTCATTCATTATTAATATTTAAAGTATACTCCCCACTTATTCATATCTCTAAGCTTTATTTTGTCCAGAAATCACTCTAGCATTTCTAGCCATGGTCATCTTGAGTAAGGGCAGATGATTAGTGTAGCATTTACTTCCTGGAATCCATCTGCCCTTAGCTCAGGCATGTAGGCAGGAGAGTGTGCTTAGCTGAGAAAGCCGCTCCTCCTCTCCTACAGATAAAAGAAATAACTTTCATGAAGACTTGAGATGTATGATATAATTTTGGCCTGGGCCAGCAACCGAGGAAATGTAAGAAAATAATAAGTAAATATAGAATATATTCCTATCTATTTACTAGGGTTGCACTAATACCACTTTTTTTAGTAACGAGTACAAGTACCGATACTTTTTTTTACGTACTCGCCGATACCAATTACTCATACCTTTTTCCAGCATTTAGGGAGCTCAAGATGAGGAGGAGCAAGGAGGGGGTTGTCATCATCAATCAGCTCTCAGGGCAGCACAGAGTTAAAAGTTGATTTTTTCATCACCCAGTCAGCAGCGGGCTCCTCTCCCAGCAGACAGCACAGGGAGTAATGATGGCTCCTGTGTACGGACTCCAGGCTCTAGCCATGGGCGTCCACAGGTAGTGGCAAGGGGGGGGCGAGTGACCCCCCCCCCCTGGAATTGGCAAGGGTCTGCCTAAGCCGCATCTCTAGCTGTGCTGGCTCTCTGGGTGTGCGAGTCGGCTCCACAGCTGCTGCAGGTCAGTGTCACTGAACTTACCGAGCTCTTTACTGCCACCTCTGGCTGCTTCCTGTATGTGTGCCCCTCGTGTTTGCTTTGCTGCCTGTTGTATTTTCACAGGGACATGTGGAAACAGGACTTGGGCAAAGGAAGACCACCTTACAAGGGAAGTCTGTGAGTACAAGTGAAGGGAGGAGACTGTTTGTGTACGAGGGGGGGAGGGGGGCAGAGCTCTGTGTGTGTGTGCGGGGGCCTGACATATATACAGATGAGAGGAGCAGCTGAGTGCATACAGGTATGATCAGTAAAGGGGGGTGCCAGATATAGGAAAGATCATATCATCTGTCCTGTCCTGTATACAGCTATATACATCCATCTTCCTTCCTGTATTCATCCTTTATCACTGACTGCAGATATACATCATCTGTCCTGTATACAGTTATATACACACACCTTCCTTCCTGTATATACTAATACCATCCACCCCCTATATATATATATATATATATATATATATATATATATATATATATATATATATATATATATACACAAATACTGTACACCCTCTGTACTGTACAGGCTAGATTTGATAGGCACAATGAGGTTGCAACTGATGGGCACATGCCTGCACTTTATGTGATAATGACTAAGCCCCTCCCCTTCATGACATTGTCAAAAAGGGGCAGAGCATGGGTGATCTAAAATGATGCCCCCCCCCCCCCCCGAAAAAAGTTCTGCGGATGCCCATGGCTCTAGCTAAAAAGTGTTTTGCCTGTCTGTACACACAGCAGAGATGACTGAGGGGGAGGAGAGCTCTGAGCGTCAAGAGAGAAGGCATGGCCAGCCACACACCTACCTCCCAGGTCCCAGTCAAATCTTCACCTGGAAGTCTGAGCAGACTTCCAGGTCGCAATGGCCACATTCCCCTGCGGTGGTACATTCAGGCTGTTCCTCCCTCCGTGCATGTCGGACTCCACACATTCAGCTCCTCCACACACACTGATAGCTAGTGCCTGCTACCCCTGGTTGTGTTTACATTCATCTGTCAGCGGGAAACCCACTGATTGATGAATGAGTCATTCGTTGTTAAGGACGCGGCAGCCCCGCTCCTTAACAACTGATAATTGCTGCATTCTTTTGTGTACATTTCAGTTGTCAACTGAGCCGGAAAAAAGAATATAAAGAAGATAGCCGCGCTTAGGACAAATACAAAATAAAGTAAAAATTAAAAAATGGAGTAGAAATTAGAGGAATTAAAGGTAGCTGCCTCCCCTACTAGAGTTCCGCAAAGAAGAGCTCTAGACAGTAACAAAAAAGAAAAAGAAAATGGGGGTGTGATGCGCTTACCCATACCTACAAAGAAAAGGGGCTATATTAAGGGTGTGCTAGGGACTAGCCCTACATATACATTAACCAACAACCTGATATCCTGCACCCAGTATCTATTGTGCAGAACAGAGGTAGTGTGAAAGTGATAAACACCAGACCTATAAGGTCATGTGAAAGGTAAGATTGAAAGATTGTTCTAATTTATTTGATCCTAAATTGCAAAACCACAAGGTCTACCTTAAAAGTGCATGTGCTACGTGCATCCAAATACGTGAATAAGAAATATACTATCACAAGGGTACCATTACAAATACATATTGTTAAGTGCATATATTGCATAAATATCACCAGAAAAAATATACAAGACCTGATGTCTCAACAATATAAAAGAGGAAAGTGCATATGATGTGCTGTTGTACATAAATTATAAATATAAGTGTCCACAAGTGTTGCATCAAAAAAATTTTTTTTTTACCAAAAACCAAATTAGAAATAGAAATAAAAATAAAAAATTAAAATGCACTAATTAACTATTTGCATTTTTATTTTTATTTCTATTTCTAGTTTGGTTTTTGGTAAAAAAAATATTTTCTGGTGATATTTATGCAATATGTGCACTTAGCAATATGTATTTGTAATGGTACCCTTGTGATAAAATATTTCTTATTCACATATTTGGATGCATGTAGCACATGCACTTTTAAGGTAGACCTTGTGGTTTTGCAATTTAGGATCAAATAAATTAGAACAATCCTTCATTCTTACCTTTCACATGACCTTATAGGTCTGGTGTTTATCACTTTCATACTACCTCTGTTCTGCACAATAGATACTGGGTACAGGATATCAGGTTGTTGGTTAATGTATATGTAGGGCTAGTAACTGAGCCGAAGGTATCGGTTTTTAGTATGGGTGCTTTAAGTACTGATACTTGTGTAAATATCTAGTATCGGCACCGATACCGATACCAGTATCGGTATCGGTGCAACACTACTATTTACTAATGCTAGCAACAAAAGGATTAAAAATAGGTCATATCAATTGAGAGAGTAAAGTTTTAACTGCTTTAACTGTATATTTCTTGCCATTACCATAACCCACAACGAGGGTTGGCGACATTATATGTTTTATCCTACCTAAAACACAGTGACACTGTCACTGACTTTGATACTAAATAAAAAAAAGCTGTTTTCTTTAATCCTTCCTAAAACATACTGAACTTGACCTTTGACTTTGTCCCAGATCTTGACCCTAATCCTGACACTGGCTGTGACCTAGATCAAACATGATCCACCTATTTTATCTTTATTTTGTTTATATATTTTTCATACAGACCTTTTTTTTTGTTTACAGTTTTTTCCACTAGTAAGTACAACAAGATACACTGTAACTTTTACTCCATTCAAGAGAAGAAAGAGTTAAACCAGGGGTAGGCAACCTTTTGAGCACAGTGTGTCGAAAAATGTTTTCAAAGAAATTGAGTGTGCCGATTTTATAACCAAAAAATGTCAACTTCACATTCCCAATCACGAAAAGCATTTTTTAATAAAGTAAATGCTGTAAAATGCTTTAGTAGTGAGAAATTAACATCTTACACTCTCATGCCTCAGATTAGCCCCAATTCCTGCAACTCCACACCTCAGATCAGTCCCAATTCATGCACCGTCACACCTCAGATCACTGTCCCCCCCGCAAATCTGTTTCACCACTGTACCCCCCTGCACATCTGTCCCACCAGTGTACCTCATTTCTCCTCTGCCCCAACACTGAACCCCCCCTGCTCATCTTTCCCACCACTGTAACCCTCTTCTCAGCTGGCCAACACTGAACCCCCCCCCCCTGCTCGTCTGTCCCACCACTGTATCCCCCTGCTTTTCTGTCCTACCGCTGAACCCACTTGCTCTTCTATCCCACCACTGTAACCCCCCCTGCTCATTTGCCCCATCAATGTACCCCTTTTCTTATCTGCTCCACCACTGTACCTCCCTGCACATCTGCTCCACTGCCATATTACCATGCTCTTCTGTCTCACTACTGAATCACCTTCTCGTCTGTCGTAACACTGAATCTATCTGCTCATCTGCCCCACCACTGCAACTCACTTTCTCATCTGCCCCACCAATGTAACCCGCTTTCTCATCTGCCCCACCAATGTACCTCCTGCACATCTGTCTCACCTCTGTACCCCTCTGCTCTCCTGCCCCACCATTGTTCCCCCTGCTCATCTGTCCCACCAATACACCTCCTTTCACATCTGCCCCACTGCTCTACCCCCCTGCTTTTCTGTCCCACCACTGAACCCCCTTCTCATCTGCCCCAACACTAAACCCCCCTGCTCATCTGGCCCAACACTAAACCCCCCCGCTCATCTGACCCAACACTGAACCCCCCCGCTCATCTGACCCAACACTGAACCCCACTGCTCATCTGGCCTCTTCTCATCTAAGTTATGTCTGATATGCAGAGTGGTGAAAGGATGCAGAGATGAGACACATCCACCTATACTGCCACACTCATCCTGCTGATCCACCTCTCGCATCCAGCCCACATGCTTGTATGTGATGTTTGTGATGTATGGAATGTATGTGATGTATGGGATGTATGGGATGTATGTGATGTCACAATGATGAGATAAGGTCAAGGGCATTTTCTGAAAGCAGTGGGCCTGTGTGCAGGATCATAAGTTGGGCCCCTCAAGCTGAGGAAAAGTGCGATATCAAAAGTTGGGTGTGATTTTCATTGCGCTGAATACTGGCTGTGGCTTAAAGGGACACAGAGTGCAGGGGTTCAGTAGTAAGTGATGCAAAGGTTCAGGAATAATTTCAAAGTTCCCAGAAGCTCAACAGTAATTCCACAAACTGTCACCTGATTGGGGTTTTCTCAATCACAGTGAAATCTCTTTTTCTGAAATTGGTAGTGGCAACCAAGCGAGTCATCTTCCTCCAGATGGCGGACGGGGCTAGCAGGACTGTGATTGGCTTTAGCAGTGGCCAATGACAGTCGTCCTCCTCCTGAAAACAGGGACCACCCCCCCAGCAGAACTGCACCCAATCTCTTCCCCATCACAAAAGCTGACGCACGCAGCTACAGCAAAGTTAGAGAACCAATGTTTCCCATCTTTTACAATGTGACTTCCCCTCAGTGCAGGTGGGGTGTGGGGAATTCTGAGATCAGAATGCATTAGTGTCTCACTGACACTTCCCTGCGCTGCTCTGCTGATGGGGAGGGAGTCGAGTGCCGGCAAAAGAGGCTTTGTGTGCCGCTTGCGGCACCAGTGCCAGGGGTTGCCTACCCCTGAGCTAAAGTGTTACTAAACCCACAACAGTAAAATCAGTCTGTATATGCAGTAAAGCATGCTTGTTATACTCACTGTGGAACCGAAGGGGTTAATCCTCTGTGTAAAAAGTTTGTTTGAACCTGTCTTCTCTGATCCTCCCCTTCTTCCACTGTTCCCAATCCAAGACAGAGCCTTTGAAGTCACTCTGCACATGCTCAGTTTGGTGTGTATTGCTAGAGAGTTTTTCTTGGGTGAGTGCATGTGATCAGCACAGGGCCAATCAGCACTGTCCAGACAGAGGGTCAGGGGTCCTGCAGCCTCATAGGACAGTCAGAGTAGAAAGAAAAGTCCTCCTACAAACTTTAACCAGGTGTTAAATGAAAAGAAAGAAAAAGAGCGCACCAGCCTAGTGCATTATCCTTGACAGATTTATTAATTAAAAACAAGATAAAAACTACTCACAAAGGTCGAAAAAAAAAAATGGCATTGTATATGGCACAGAGGCAAATAGTCCAGTGGTAGCAGCTTTCCAGGTCCCAGGAAGGAGGCGTACGGACTACTGCTGGCTAACGCGTTTCGAAGGTTACCCTTCTTCATCAGAGCCGAAGGCTCTTCGAAACGCGTTAGCCAGCAGTAGTCCGTACGCCTCCTTCCTGGGACCTGGAAAGCTGCTACCACTGGACTATTTGCCTCTGTGCCATATACAATGCGATTTTTTTCTTCGAACTTTGTGAGTAGTTTTTAACTTGTTTTTAATTAATAAATCTGTCAAGGATAATGCACTAGGCTGGTGCGCTCTTTTTCTTTCTTTTCATTTAACACTAGGACAATCCCATCCTTAAGAGCAGCAAGGCCGAAATCCACAGTCCTTCTTGAACCCTTGGGACCTTTTAGCCAATACACCTGTGCGCAAGAGTATTTTTGCATCTTTTGAAACTTTAACCAGGCACTGATAGAAGTCACAAGACTGCTATATACTGCTGATGAGAAAGGGTATTTAGCAGTTTATATTTACTAAAATAATTGCATTTCCATGTTCTGTGCACTCTGGGAGACCAGATATAGTGAATGCAGGGTCCTGGGTTTAGTAACACTTTAAGGGGTGGGCTGTGCAGTTACTGATCACTGTGATAGCCAATCACATTCTATCACAGTGATCATGTGATGGCGAGCCGGTCCTCCAGAATCCCAATTCTTAGTACAATATGTAAAGCTATTAGTGAAAGCTTGGTGCTGGGAGAGCGCTATGCATCAAACACAGGTAAGCAACTAAGCACATATGCAGCCCCATGGAAGAAGACCCGCTTTAGTGAGGACACATGTGTATACATTTGTTGGCAAGAGGTCAACTAAAAACAGAAAGTCAACAGGACAAAGCATCAATTTGATCTTTACTGTTCAAATAAAACATGTATGGAAACTCTAAAATGTATAGTTTTGTCAAACCTGAACATTTTGGGGGTTAACAAAAGGAAATATGTAATTTAGTGTAAATACCACCACATGTGCCAAATTAACAATGCCATTACACACGTTTTATGTGTTCTTGCACCAGCTGCGCCAAATCAAGTTAAAAGTGATAGGTGACAGTTTTTTTTTTTTATTGTCAGATAGCTTGCCAAAAATAATCAAGCACGTAATTACAGTAGTGAGGAGGAGCAGACAGTGAGGACAGGACAGAGAGGGGAGGTGGATGTTTATGGATGGACAATACACCAATATCATGCAAAAAATTGGCACTGACAGGTTGCACTGATTGGCACTGATTGACACTGACATAGGAGAGGGAGTTTCACACTAAGCTGATATTGATTCTTAGTGAAACTGTGTGTGACACCGTCATGTAATGTAACTGAATTCAGAGAGAGACCAGCTGTCAGAATTCAGCAGTGATGTCGGTCAGCTATCAAACACCAGCCAATGATTGGGCTGCTTAAGAAAGGGGGCGGGGCCACATACACGTAAGGGTAGCCCGCCCAGACCCATCCCATTGGCTGGTGTTTGATAGCTGCTGGGTCCCAACCACCCACCCACCCCCGATATCAACTCTGAATTTTGACAGCTGGTATCTCTCTGCATTCAGTTACATTACATGACAGTGTCACACACTGTGTGGCTCTTACAAGCAGATCAATCTGCTCAGTGTGAAACTGTCTCACAGGTAGCAGGGGCTGCACACTCATTAGATGCAACATGTCACAGCAGTCCCACAGACAGATCTCGGGAGACAGCTGGTAGGGGTGATAGTACGGGTATAACTTGTCACTACCGGCTGCCGCCCCTCATAAAATGCCGCCTAGGACCATGGGCTCACTGGTTCCCATGGTAGGGCTGGCCCTGGGTGCAGGGACACCACCAACCTAATCCATGCACCCAGCCCCTAATCTACATGCATGCAAGTTTTTTGAAGAACATGATTAGAGCCTAAAGGCTCTAATTGGCTTCAAAAAGGATGGCCACAGGGCTCAGAGCACTGCGCCTCAAGCCCACCCAGTTGTGTGACAATATCGAATTGATATTCGTTATTGTCTTCCTGCTTCTGATCCTGGCCAATCAGGAAGTGGGTCCTGAGACCCCCATTGGCCGGCCAGAGGGCGAGCAAGAAAGTGATCGGAGGGTGGATATGGTGTGTGGTGCCGGGCTCGAGCGACGGGGGGGAGGGTCAGTATGGGGTTGACCAAGAGGACCAAGCCACAGCATTGGCCAGAAGCAGAAGAAGGGGGGAAGCCGCCGAGGAGATGCAGGGGGAAGCCACTGAAGCTGTCCACGACCTAGATGGGGTTAGTGCTGGGCTGGTGGGTGGACGGGCGAGCAAGGGGGGAGGGATATGTCCACCAATTGCCTGAGCGATGGGGGGTGGGGGGTTTGATTGATCAACAGAACAGGGGGAGGTCGGGTGGTTTGTTTACCGCCCCCCCAAAAAAATGGAGCTTCAGCCACTGCTAAAATACACAGGTATAAATATGTCTGTTATCATAAGACTCCCTAAGAAAACTAAAGCTGCCTGAGCAGCAGATCAATTGTTGAAAACACAGAAACCTCTTTCAGCAGGTTCTCTACACTACTGTACCTCTGTACATATCATTTAAATATATTATTTAGATCCTATTTAGATAAAAATGTCTGAGTTATCAAAAGGGCCATTTACATTTGTTTGGTATGTTATGCCGTGTACACACGGGCGGACTTTTCGGCATCAAAGGTCTGACGGTCTTTCCGACAGACTTTTGATGGACTTTTGACGGACTTCCAACGGACTTTCGAATGCACGGACTTGCACACACACGATCACACCAAAGTCCGACGGATTCGTACATGATGATGTATGACCAGACTAAAATAAGGAAGTTGATAACCGGTAGCCAATAGCTGCCCTAGCGTTGATTTTTGTCCGTCGGACTAGCATACAGATGAGCGGATTTTTCGACCGGACTCGAGTCCGTCGGAAAGATTTGAAACATGTTCCAAATCTAAAGTCCGTCTGATTTTCGACCGAAAAAGTCTGCTGCAGGTCCGATGAGGCCCACACACGGTCGGATTGTCCGACGGATTTGTCTCGTCAGACCAGTCCGGTAGAAAAGTCCGCCCGTGTGTACACGGCATAAGTGTACTGACTGTAGAATCCAAAGAAACACCACCACTCATGGTTCTATTCTTCCTCTCCAGCTTAGAGTAGATCAGGTGCTGGCCCAGGGAGTCCATCCCCACTCTGTGCACCATCACTGTACCAACCACTCTGATGATGACATGCCGTATTCATCCAAAGCAAGCAAATTAGAAGTTCTGTCTTGGGAACTGCCTTTCTGACACATTGCACCCTTACGGGCTTAATCCTAGAGATGACAAATTGTTGAGCATTGCATTAAACTAGCCCATGAAGTCAATTGGTTTCCAGTGCACTGAAACTGAAAAAAACAAATATGTCACCAAATTTTTGTCACAATGCACCATGGTCTGCTACCCTAGTGTGTTAGTGTGCACTTCAGAAACAATGGCACTGCAGTGCGTCGATGCATAGTATGTGGCATTGCTGCAATGCATAGATGTAAACTGGCCCTATGACTCTCTGAGAAAAAACAAAGTTCTGCAGAAGAAAATCTAGCAAAGCAGCAGACAAACTGTGGAAAACACAGAAATCTCTTTGAGCGCGTTCTCTGCACTACAGTAATGCCCCGTACACACGGTCGGATTTTCCAATGGAAAATGTCCGATCGGAGCGTGTTGTCGGAAATTCCTACCGTGTGTAGGCTCCATCACACATTTTCCATCGGACATTTTCCGACACACAAAGTTTGAGAGCAGGATATAAAATTTTCCGACAACAAAATCCGTTGTCGGAAATTCCGATCGTGTGTACACAAATCCGACGGACAAAGTGCCACGCATGCTCAGAATAAATAAAGAGATAAAAGCTATTGGCCACTGCCCCGTTTATAGTCCCGACGTACGTGTTTTACGTCACCGCGTTTAGAACGATCGGATTTTCCTACAACTTTGTGTGACCGTGTGTATGCAAGACAAGTTTGAGCCAACATCCGTCTGAAAAAATCCTAGGATTTTGTTGTTGGAATGTCCGAACAAAGTCCGACCGTGTGTACGGGGCATTAGAGTGTTTACTTTTTGCAGATCCCCAGGTAGTATTGCATGGAAATCCAATAAATAATTTGAGGTATGTAATCATCTGAGCAGCTCGGGTAACCAGTTTCAAATATTGACCAGTATATGGAGCTCTCTGGAAGAAACCGAGGTCTTTGATGTCTATCTCTGAAACTGTTATGCTAAAATAGATCTGAATAGCAAACACCCTTCCATCTCCTAAAAGGAATGGATTGTGACATTTATAGAGCGAGTCCTAGACACTTATTAGAAATCTGTCTCATGGAAGTGTGACAATCATGATGTACATCAATCTGCCAAGAACTGGTGGCCATACACATATTTCAGATAGCCATAACTTTCCTTTGAATGATTCAGGCTTAATTTCAGATTCAATCAAACTGATTCAATTGGCCAGGACAGAATATTTATTGATCGTTATGCATCCATCGGCAGCAATGAAAATCTTTGTTTGTAAATACGATCGCATTCAATAAATCAGATTATGAGATTACATGGTGGAAACAGAGACGCGATCAATAATTTATGATCGTAAGATATAGTCTTAACTATCATTTAAAATCCACTTCCCCGTTGTGTGGCATATAAATTGAATAGGTTGTCCACTATAGCCTGATTATTTCACATCGAAATTTTCACATTGAAAACATCAATCAGAAAATAGATCAATAATTTACTGAAGCGTGCATGGCCACCATTAGACATAATTTTTTCTGTAAAACAAAGCTAACATGTTCAACACATTTTACTCCAACATGAAAGGGGTTCTATTTGCTATCGCTTTCCTTATCACTGATATGGAGATGCTCCTTTCTGAATTTGTTGCAGCAATAGCAATAGACAGTAAAAGTGTCTCAAATAAGAACTACATGTATTTCTTGCACAGGTCAGTACTAAAGCTGGCCATACACCATACAATTTTCTTATTCAATTTTCTTTAGATTTACCTTCAACTATGTAGTAGAAGGGCCTGCCTGATTGCATACAAATTAAAAGTGTTTAGGTTTGACCTCCTATTATATGGTTTTGGTAAATCTAAACCAAAGTTGCACAAGAAAATTGTATAATGTATGGCCAGCCTAACAGTGAAATTGTAGCACAATTTCAAGAATTAATCACAAGGCTTTCGATTACATCCACACGGTTAGAAATGTGTTGCAAATCGCTCCTGGAATGTCCTAGTTTAGAGAGGCTGTCAAGAGATATGAAGGTTGCTTGGCTTCCTAATTAGAAAGTCAGTCATGGTTTGCAAAGCTAAACTCATGGTTGCACCTTGTAACACATTTTTTGTAAATTAAAAATTGTATGCAACTAATTAAAACATTGTAAACATCACTGTTTAAATGTGTAAACTTTCGCAGATAATGTCAAATAAAAATGGCGAACAGTAATTTAGTTTCCCCTTAAAGGGTTTGTAAATACCAATAATGAACTTCTGTTATTATTATTATCTGTTATTTTTTTTGGTCTGTTAAATATACCATTGACAGCATGTTAGTATATCTTTTTTAGTATGGAAAACATATCAGATGTGCAAAAAAAAATGAAAAAAACTATTTATTTTGTCAGAAATTCAGAGTTGTTCTGTTGCCTGTGCACACTTCCTAAGTTACCTCAAGGATAATAATCAGCAAAATACCACATCATGGCCACTAGATGGAGCTGATGATCATAGGAAAAAAAATACTTTTTTGTCTAAGACCATCAGCTCCATCTAATAGTCATAATGCAGTATTTTTCACATTTACGCTGTTCTTATAAACGAGGAACATCTGACCTGGAGAAAATAGCCTAGTAACATTTAAAGTGATTGTAAAGTCTTGTTTTTATGTAGCACTGTCCCCATAGGGCTTGCTGAGTGTTGACTTCATAGGCCTCTCTCTGGTTACCTGCAGCTGGTTGCTAATAGTTCCCACTTAGTTGCTGAGGGTTCCCACTTAGTTGCTGAGGGTTCCCGCTTGGTTGCTGAGGGTTTTCCACTTGGTTGCAGAGGGTTTCCCACTTTGTTACTAGGGGTTCCCACTTGGTTGTTTGTTACTCAATGACCAGTCCAGGGTATTTGTGTTTTTGTATTACATTTTGGAACTTGGATGGGAGAAGGGATGAGTGGGATACTTCAACTGGAACTTTTCACAATGGATAAGGACAACTCTCACTTGACCTCACCGGATTACTTGCTGAAGCAGTCACACTGCTTTCACCATACAGCCACATGTATGGAGAATTAAGTCTTCTTGTTCTCACTAGCAGCAGACTTGATGCACTACAATATCTTCAGGATACTCTATAGCAGTGGACATCAACCCTGTCCTCAGGGCCCACCAACAGGCCAGGTTTACAAGATAACTGAAATACATCACAGGTGATATCATTTGCTGCTCAGTGATTTCAGTATTCTAGTCTGCATCTCCCCAAGGTAATACATAAAACCTGGCCTGTTAGTGGGCCCTGAGGACAGGGTTGATGACCACTGCTCTATAGCATCCCCTTTACTGACACCCATCCGTTGACTCTTCTAGCTGAAGGAGTTGGCTCTCACTCGACAGACCCAAAGACACAAATCTGTGCTCACTGTAGGCAGAATCAGATCCTTCCTGGTGTCTCCCTTCCAGTCAGCTCTGCAGGACCTCTGGGTTCAGCTTCTCTCTCTAGGGCTCTGGGTCAACCACCCAGGGCCGCATGACCGCCTCCGCGGAGGAAAGGGCAGCCGCCCCCTCCCTCATGTTCCCTGGTTCAACTAACTCTGAGCACATGTACTCTGGCTTTATATACAGTATCCCAACATGCAATACAACACTTGCCCTCTGCCAATTGCCAGGGCTGTAGCAAAGCCTGTGCACTCACTTGGCAGGTCCCTTCCCACTGTCCAAAATGCCTACCTATTAGACCAGTGGGGGACAGTCCAAACAAGCTGAGCTGCACCTGAGTACAATGAGCAGACCTAACCAATAGATCCTGCTCTCAGGTAGGCACAGAGCACTCTAAGAATTACCTGACCATCTTCCTGGTAAGCAGAAAGATCAAAAACTATACTCTCTTCTAGCACCTGCCTAGGAGGGTGCTACATCTATAAAAATAAAAAATAAAAAACATGTTTATACTTACCTGCCCTGTGGAGTGGTTTTTCACAGGGCAGCCTGGATCCTCCTCTTCTCAGGTCCCTCTTTGCTGCTCCTGGCCCCTCCCTCCTGTTGAGTGCCCCCACAGCAAGCAGCTTGCTATGTGGGCCGAGCTGCAGCTCCGTGTTTCCATTCAGGCATGGAGCTGCCATTTGGCCCCACCCCCTCTCTCTCCTGAATGGCTACTTGACTTTGATTGAGAGCCGATGGCGCCGTTGCTGTGTCTCAGGAAATCAGGAGGGAGAGTCTCAGATGGCCGAGACACTCGTGGACATCGCTGGACAGAGATGGGGCTCAGGTAAGTATTAGGGGGGCTGAGGGGGGCTGTTACACACAGAAGGCTTTTTATCTTAATGCATAAAATGCGTTAAGATAAAAAACCTTCTGCCTTTAATGTGCACATTGGTAGGCATAGAAGTCTACTAGGCATGCAACCTTATCATGTATGCATTATGGCGTGCACATCCACCATAGATACTGACACCTAGCAGTATATTTAAATCTGAATTCTGCAAAAGAATATTGCTGAAAGGTCTTTTAGTCTTTATTTCTATGATTCCTGATCCTGAAACGTGTGCTTGACCTTGTTACTGACCCAGCTTACACCTGTCCTGCTTCTGAATTATCCTTGTCTGCCTATGATTGCTTCTTATCTCTGTTATCAACCTCAGCCTAGAGTCCTGACCAAGATTCTGCCTATCGACTTGGTACCTTGCTGCCTGGATGTTGCCAATCAATGCTTGTTCCTGGCTTTGATTCTGCCTTTAATTTGGTGCCTTCCTGCTCGGCTGTTACCGAACCCAGCTTGTGTCCTGACTCCACTCACAACTGAACTTGGTGTGTCCTATCGGTACTACCAGCTGTACTTCTGCTCATCTGATACCAATGCTTCAAAGTTCCAGTCTTCAGTTTCTGCACCCTGGCACTTATCTGCAGGGTCTGTATCCCTTTAGACATGATTTCCTAATGGGAGTAGCTTACCAAAAATGATGTTTTTGATGCAGGGGATGCCAAAAATCTGACTTGTATCTCAGTGTAGACTTCTGGGAAAGTCTGTGAGCCAATCACACAAGCAGAAAATGATGTTTCTGGGGGCGTTCTGTACCCATTCTATGTACAGAACACCCCCAGGTAGCCATATTGCATTGCATTTACAGAAAATTATAGCTGCTGTAGATTGAAAAGGAAAGGTAATTTTCAATAACATTTAATTACAATATGACTTGTGTAGCAATTGTATATGCTATAATAATTGTTTATATGCTGTTTTATTTCCTATGAAAGTATAGTTACAATTTAAGCTGTAAAGGACAGGTGCAGACCAGCATGGAGCCCACTAAACTCCTCTAGCAGATGATGCAAGTCTGAAAAAGAAGGTCAGAGACCGCTGGTATCACGCAGATGCTTGAGCAGTCTCCAGTAAAGTGTGTGACCCTCCTTTTCAGCTGGCACAGAACTGTATAATTCTCATAATTTGTATAAGCAGATGTCCAGAGCACCCCACCATCAGAAGTCAAGAGTCCCTCATCCTCCCTAAAATCACAGTGCATTCTCTTACCTTGTGCTGCTGCTGGTAGGAATCTGGGGGCAGAGCTTGGAAGCAGAAAGTGCAGGGTCTGGAGGAAGGCTGAAGTCAGCTGCCAGAGTCTGCTGAATGCTGAGACCAGGGGAGGTGGAGACAAGGGGGTGAAGTGGCTGCACAGAGAGGCGCAGGAGCTGTAGGAGGAGTTCTGTCCCTGTCTTTGCTGCCAACTGTTGAGATGGTGGATGGTGGGGGGCAGAGACAAGCCTCTCTGACAGTGCATGGAGCAGCACAGGATCTGGCAGAGGAGTCCTGTCCTGCTCTTTACTGCTGACTGCTGAGACAAATTGGGGGTGAAGACAAGGGGGTGCTGCAGCTGTAGGAGAGGTGGAGGGCCATATGAAATGTCCTAAAGGGACAAATTCAGCCCATGGGCCTTGTGTTTGACACATGTGGCTTAGTGGGACACAACACAATCCTTTTGAAAATTGTCAAAAGAAATTCTGAAAATTGTAAAGTGTTATGTAGAGATGATCTCAACTTTCAAGGGTTTTCGGGCAGGAATTGTGCAAGAGGCTACCTCGTCAAATCAGGCTCCTGATATAGGTGCATGACATTTGGTTAAAAGCTGCCATGTTTTCCAAGATCACTAGAAAAATCATACTAAATATTAGCCATTTGTGGTTAGGGACTGCCTAGCTCTTTAGGAAATGTTCCCCAGTCACTAAACCATAAATATCTTTAAGACCGGATGATGTTTAAAAATAAACTCTACTTTTTATTTAAATATTAAAAACCCAGACTAAGTTTCTTTACATACATATATAAAAACGACCACATTGTGGGAACCTGACTGAAAGTGCACATTTAATAACATGCCTATGAATTTTGTTTAAAATCAATTTTTATTTCTCATTTTTACAGGCAAAACTCCTCCAATTTCTTTTAATACCTTTCACATCAGAAAAGCTAATTTAGCACAACAGATTATTTCTTTCCTACAGGTTTTCTGCTCTCAGTTTGGAAGAAAGAAAAAAAAGTGGCGTATTTAAAGATGGTTGAATGGCACCGAGGTGGCGATTATCTGATGATTTTCAAACTCCTGCTGTAGCAACAGAATAGAGAACTCAGGGGTATAATGGTTTGTATTGTGTTCGCGCTTCACGGTAAAAGACAATAGGTAGTTGAATGTGGCTGGAGCCTCAAATTGTCTGAGCGGCACGCAAATATTATATTTCCTGTAGAATAGTTTGGAAATAATCCATATTTTTCATGGCTCCCAAAATCCCAACTTAATATTAACTTTTGGAAGGTCTAGTTTAAATATTTATCATGAAAAACAAACTATGCCAGAAAGAGCTGAAAATAATAAAGTTACCCTGAACCTAAGTATACTTGCTTCCTCAACAGTCTTAAATTATTCCTAATGTTTTCTGGAATTGCACAGTCAGTGGATTTTAGCTACCACAGTCCTACCATAGGAACAGCTTACAGTTAACTCCTAAGAGTAGATAGTTTGCCATTCCTTGCTACATCTGTTGGAGGTTAAAAAAAATATATTGATCAGTTGACTGGCAGGAGAATTGCAGTAGATGTTCAAAGTCAAATGCCCTTTCTTTTTTTTTTTTTTTTTTGAGGACTGCAGAAAAGAAAAAAACTGTTTGATATAAGTACAAGAGATGCTTATATACCTGCATTGTAAGACAGCCTTCTGCTGGGCCAAACGCTGAAGCTATCCTAGTTTGGGATGAGGGTTTACTGCCAGTAAAAATTGGTGGTGGAAAAAAAAGCACATTAACCAACAAATTTTTGTGTATCAAGGGCCGTACATATAGGCTGAATATCGGGCAGCATTGGCCGGTTCAATAGAAACCGGACGACATTCGGCCCGTGTGTATGGCAGCCAATCTGACAGAAGTCGGCTGTTTGGCTGGCTTCTATCGAAGGGGCATGACCAAAAGAGGTCTGCTGATCGGCATCCGATTAGCACTCTCAGCCAATTGCTGAGAGTGTTCACTGGTGTGTTCTGGCAGGGGGGCCTTCCCCCTGTCAGAACACAATAGCTCAGCGGGGGGAGATCTATGTACTAACTAACTGCACTTTTAGTACAGTGGCTCCTCCCAAGCTCTTCAGTTTTTTGTTCAGCCTGCTGGGTTGAACGAAAAAAAAAACAATAGTGTGTACCAGGCTTTAAAGGGTAACTTCATTTTCGTGGGGAAAAAAAATAGCAAATAAAGAAAAAATAATATAGCGCATATAATTGCGACGCTAATCATATTGTGATTGAATGTTATTAAAAATTACCTTTCATTTTCAATCTGCAGCCAATGTAATTTTCTGAGAATACATTGCAATATGGCTACCTGGAGTTGTTCTGTACACAGAGTGTGTACTGACCACTCCCCAGAAACATCATTTCCTGCTTGTGTGATTGGCTCACCATCTTTCCCAGAAGTCTGCCTAAGATACAAATCAGATTTCAGGCATCCCTTGCAACAAAAATGTCATTTTTTGAAAGATACTTTCAATAGGAACACATCTAAAGGAATGCAGGCCCAGCAGATTAGTGTTGTGCAGCTCCACATCTGACAGTTCATTATGAAACCACTCCCATTAGACCGACTCAGTACTATGGATCAGCTTTGAGTTCAAGTTGAACGCAAGTTCGCCGAACAGCGAATTTTATGGGGCGTTTGCAGAAAATTCAAGTGCCCCATAATGCACTGCAAGACTGCAGTGCATTGCTGTATGATGATTGCACCTGAGCTGTATGCTTTGGCCAATCACAGCACGCTTCTCAGCGATCAAGGCTCATGCCGCGTACACACGAGCGGACTTTCTGGCATACTTGGTCCGGCGTACCGGAGCCCGTCGGAAAATTCGATCGTGTGTGGGCTCCAGCTGACTTTTTTTTTTCAAAAGTTTGACAGACTTAGATTTGAAACATGTTTCAAATCTTTTTGACGGACTCGAGTCTGGTCGAAAAGTCCGCTCGTCTGTATGCTAGTCCGACGGACAAAAACCAACGCTAGGGCAGCTATTGGCTACTAGCTATGAACTTCCTTGTTTTAGTCCGGTCGTACGTCATCACGTATGAATCCGTCGGACTTTGGTTGATCGTGTGTAGGCAAGTCCATTCATTCGGAAAGTCCGTCGTAAAGTCCGTCGAAAAGTCCGCCGGGCAAAGTATGCCGTAAAGTCCAGTCGTGTGTACGCGGCATCAGGGGGACTAAGTCGATGCCCCACACTATATAAGGCTGCTTACACAGCGCCCATATAGTGTGTTATAGTGGACTGATTAGGCAGGTTAGTTATTTAGTGGCAGTGTATTTGATATATATATATACAATCAGACTAGTATATATATATAAATATACTCTGCATTCAGCATAGCCTATACAGTTTAACGTGATTGTAAAGCTTTGATTATTTAAAAAAAAAATAACAAACATGTCATACTTACCTCCACTGTGCAGTTCGTTTTGCACAGAGTGGCCCTAAACACTGTCTTCTGGGGTCCCTCGGCGGCTCTCGCGGCTCCTGCCTGCATCAGATAACCCCCTAGGAGAGGCTCTCCCGGGGGGTTACATTGCAGGCGCGCTCTCAAGTCCATCATTCGGCGTCCATAGCCGCCGAATGTATGACTCGGCCCCGCCCCCCGGTACTGGCGTCATTGGATTTGATTGACAGCAGCGGGTGCCAACGGCTGCGCTGCTATCAATCTCTCCAATCAAGACCTGAGAACCCCGGGCAGAGGGACGACGCCATGGGAAATTCTAGGGCTCAAGTAAAACAGGGGGCTGGGGGGGCGGTCACTACCAGGTGTTTTTTCACCTTTAATGCATAGGAGGGGATTGAAGGAGGAGAAAGAGTTAACATGACTAAAGCTTTAAAATAGCTGACACAGGAATATCTTTATTTTAGGGTCTTGTTTGTCACGATGACCACAAAATAGATAAGGTCTGGTAAGAACTGATTTTGAAATGATGTCTTCAGACAAAGTCAGAACATGAGCATTAAATAGTTTAAATTATGTTTTTAGATAATATCAACCGTCAGCTGAAATACTAGATTAGACTATGTCTGAGATGCTACAGTATTGTGTTTGTATAGGAATTATGTGTCATGTGATGAACTCTGTCCTCCCTCCCTCCTTTCTCATTAACCACTTGCCTACTGGGCACTTAAACCCCCCTCCTGCCCAGACCAATTTTCAGCTTTCGGTGCTCTCACACTTTGAATGACAATTACTCAGTCATGTAATACTGTACCCAAATGAATTTTTCGTCCTTTTTTCATACAAATAGAGCTTTTTTTTGGTGGTATTTGATCACCTCTGGGTTTTTTATTTTTTGCGCTATAAATAAAAAAAGACCGAAAATGTTGAAAAAACGCATTTTTCTTAGTTTCTGTGATAACATTTTGCAAATTATTAATTTTTCTTCATAAATTTTGGCCACAATTTATACTGCTACATATCTTTGGTAAAAATAACCCAAATTAGTGGATATTATTTGGTCCGTGTGAAAGTTAGAGAGTCTACAAGCTGTGGTGCAAATCATAAAAAATTGATCACACCTGATGCACTGACTATCTCATTTCTTGCGACCCGAACAAGCCAGGAAAGTACAAAGACCCCCCAAATGACCCCTTTTTTGAAAGTAGACATTCCAAGGTATTTAGTAAGATGCATGGTGAGTTTTTTGATGTTGTCATTTTTTCCCACAATTCTTTGCAAAATGAAGATTCCCCCCCCCCCCCCCCAAAATTGTCATTGTAATAGGTTATTTCTCTCACATGGCATGTATATACCACAAATAACGCCCCAAAATACATTCTGCTACTCCTCCTGAGTATGGGGATACCACATGTGTGGAACTTTTTCACAGCCTGACCACATACAGAGACCCAACATGCAGGGAGCACATATCAGGTGTTCTAGGAGCATAAATTACACATCTAACTTGTTGACTACCTATTACACTTTTGAAGGCCCTGGAGCACCAGGACAATGACACGTGACACTGATGACAGATGGCACTGATACGTGGCACTGATGACACTGACGTGGCACTGATGACAGATGGCACTGATACGTGGCACTGATGACACTGAGGTGGCATTGATGACAGATGGCACTAATATGTGGCACTGATGACAGATGGTACTAATACGTGGCACTGATGACATTTGCACTAATACGTGGCACTGACAGATGGCACTAATACATGGTACTGATGACAGATGGCACTAATATGTGGCACTAATGACACGTGACACTGATGACAGATGGCACTAATACGTGGCACTGATGACACGTGGCACTGATGACAGATGGCAATAATACGTGGCACTGATGACAGATGGCACTAATACGTGGCACTGATGACAGATGCCACTGATACGTGGCACTGATGACAGATGGCACTAATATGTGGCACTGATAACGGATGGCACTGGGGACGGATGGCAGTGGGGAGGGATGGCACTGGGGAGGGATGGCACTGAGGAGGGCTGGCACTGGGGACGGATGGCACTGGGGACGGATGGCAGTGGGGAGGGATGGCACTGGGGACGGATGGCACTGGGGATGGATCGCACTGGGGAGGGCTGGCACTGGGGACAGATGGCACTGGGGACGGATGGCAGTGGGGAGGGATGGCACTGGGGACGGATGGCAGTGGGGAGGGATGGCACTAGCGACAGAGGACAGTGGGGAGGGATGACAGAAAACACTGATGACTTTTTTTTCTGTTTTTTTTTTTTTTTACACTCGCCGCTGCAGCGGTTAGCTCTCCCTCCTCACACGCTGTCTCTGTGTGAGGAGGGAGAGCCGGCGATGAGAGATGATCTCATATGTTTACATATGAGATCATCTCTCATTGGCACCGCCAATCGCACTGTAAACGGCCGCTGTCATTGGCCGTTTACAGCGATCTGTGACTGGCTGTGTCAGAGGGACACGGCCAGCACAGAACTTCCCCGATGCGCGCCCGTGGGAGCGCGCATTGCGGAAGTAAACAGCTGGACGTCCAGGGACGGCCACCCGGCAGGTAGCGTCCGCACTGCAGCCGTCTTTCGGCTATAGCGCGGGCGCAAAGTGATTACGTTGTGCAATATTCTTTGTCCATAATTTGTATACAGATACAATCCTTACCATTAAAACCAAGCATTAATTGAACGACTGTCTTGTCTTGTGCATTGGATGCTTCCGGAGCTCCGAAAGAATTCCACTGATTGTCCAGGTCTAAGCAGATTTAACCCTTACAGGACCCTGTGCTACCTGGAAGATTGCTGGTTTATGCCAGATTTCGGAGAGAAAGGCACGCTGATTGCACAGCTGTGTGCTGGGCTATTTAGTTGTGACCTGACTATGGCTCAGGGCCCCACCCGACAGACAGGAAGCCTGTGCATGGGAGTCAGAGGCTGCATGGGGCAGCTCGAGCATGCATGTCTGCAGGAGGCAGATGTACTTGGTGACAGAGCAACAAGGTGCTGATCAGGAGTAAGCTAGGAGAAAGCTTAACTCTAGGAAACTCTTTTGGTCTGAGGAGCAGACCTAAGGCCTAGGCTAAAGGCCTGAAGCAGCTATGTGGCAAGAATGTAACCCAGGAGGCTAAAGTATTGAGTGTGCAAGATACAGTAATGATGGAACCCCCCTGCATGGGCTACTGATGTCTTTGTGAACTTTTCCGTGCTTTTAAATAAAAGTGGCCTACCAAGCCCTTAAAAATACAGTTTTTGACTACCTCACTCATTTGAAAACGCACCTGCCACTTGAGTCTGATCACCCTAATCTTACACATGGTGGAGAATGACAGGGAGAGCATTCTCAATAGTCACAATCCCGAAAATCCGACCTATGTCCCGATTTTTTACTGTCCCGGCATTTGTCCCGAAAATTGTTTTTTGTCCCGCCCCCGGGCCGCCCTGTCATCCCCCCACCTTCTCCAGGACTGCAGATTGGTGATGTCTTTGAACTTTTCCGTGCTTTTAAATAAAAGTGGGCCACCAGGTCCTTAATACAGTTTTTGACTATCTAATTCATTTGAAAACGCACCTACCGCTTGAGTCTGATCACCCCAATATTAAATTTATATATATATATATATATATATATATATATATATATATATATATATATAATATATATAATATATATATTATATATATATTTATGTACTCTGCATTCAGCGTAGCCTATATATACAGTGCAGGCGGTGTACACAGTATATAATACAGTGTGTACAGTTTCAAATACACTTCAGGCGCTGTACACAGTATATAATACAGTGTGGTGCGGTGTTAAACAAAAAAAAAAAATACCCATCCTGTCCGGAAGGCCTTCAAAGAGAGGCAGACGCTTACAGGCCACTAAAAGTAGGCAAGCAGCCTCTGAAATATTTTTTATTTTTTCCTAGTCAAATTATTTTATTTAGTTCACAAAAAGTGATAACAGATATGATAAAGAAACATATTATGACAAAGAAAATGAAGCTCATTGTTTTACAGATATATAGAAATTGATAGCATGTAATATATAATCAGGTGTGTTGGTAAAAAACCATGTGAGAACATAACCTAAACTAGGATATCTTTCAAGATAAACTGAAGGTATTGCGGTTAGGCTAAGGAAGAAAGTTATATTCTGTAAGATTAAGAGCTTCAAAATCATAAAAAGAGAAGGGGGGGGGTAAAAAATAGAAAGAAAAATAAAGAGAGAGGATAGAGGAGAGAAGAAAAGGGTGTCCACTTGGTCGATTCAAAAGCCACCACAAGATAAAATATGGTTATTCATAGATCAGCTACTAGGCAGGAGAACACTTTCATGAAAGGTTGATGGTAGGTGGTATTTTATCCATGGGTGCCATAATTTTTCGAATTTGGGGATCTGATAACATTCTTTGGCAGCTATTTTAGCATGAATCATGGATTTATGCATCCTGTGTTTTGTCTCAGCTACCACCAATGAAGGGGATTTCCATGCCTTTGCTACCGTTTGCCTTGCGGCTGTAAGGAGCTGGACGAAAAGTTTAAATTGAGTGTGCGTCAAGCACACTGGTTTCAAATTAAGTAATGCAGTAGTTGGGTTGAGAGGTAGCTTCATTTCAAACATTTTGGAGGCCAATTCAAAAATTTCCCTCCGTAAGACTTGGGCTATGGGGCGGGTCCACCATATATGCAGGTATGTGCCAAATTCCGAACAGCCTCAAAAACAAAGAGTAGAATAGGTAGGGACATATTTGGAATGTCTCTGGAATGAACAAGGTACCAGCGGGTCAACACTTTGTAATTGGCTTCCATCGCTAGAAGGTTAGGGGAGTATGATTTAGTTACCAACCAGATCTTAGACCAGTCTGCTGTGTCAAGGGTATGAGCAAGGTCCGCCTTCCTATTTCTGGGTGTAGGATGGTTTCTCTGAGTCTGGATTGACTAAAAGTTGAGAGTATTAGAGATAAGTCCTCTAATATGGAGGTTTTCCTTACACACCGATTCAAAGTCCGAGAATTGGGTTAGAAGAGTGCCAGTATTAGTATTTGGTGCGTAGAAGTTTTTTCATTTGAAGGTATTGGAACAATTCTGATTGCGTAAACCGCAGGTCTCACATAGAGTTGGGAATGGGATAAAGGACTTAGAAGTGACAAATATGTGACACCTCAGAACTTCAAAGGAGATCCATACTTTAAATGATGAGGGGGAGACGCATGCAGGGTAAAAAGCGGGCTTTTTAAGAAAGGAGATGAGGGGATTGTAAATAGTGTTTAAATTTAAGTTTGTCCCAGAGTGAAATAAAGTGTTTGGTGATGGGATTACGCATATTATGGCGGTCTTTGGGGTGAAGCCAGAGTATATTGGAGATCGATAAGGGATCACATTCTGTAGCTATGATCGTTACTGATAAAGGGATTTCCTGTGTTGCGTGGTATTTAGAAAGACTAGCAATATGTGCTGCTTTATAATAAGATGCGAAGTTGAGGAAGCCGAGGCCTCCACTAGTTTTAGGGAGATATAGTGTGTGCAAAGGTATACGTGGTTTGGAGAGGCCCCAAACAAATAACGTTGCCTTTTTCGGAATTGGCCTTAAATAATAGGCAGGGATTGGGATCGGAAGAACTCTAAACAAATACAATAATTTGGGAAGAATTGTTATTTTCTATTGCACTAATTCTTCCCAACCATGATAGTGAAAGGTGAGACCATTGTTTCAACAAGTTTGTCACCTTTCTCAAGGTTTGTGGGTAATTTGACTGAAAAGAGATCAGAAGTAGAGGCTGTAAGGTTAATCCCTAAATATGGGATTGATTTCTCTGCCCAGGTAAAATGAAGTGCAATTTTTGCTGAACCAGTTCCATGTTGGTGAGCGATATATTTAATACCAAACATTTCTTAGGATTTATTGTGAGGCCTGAGAAGGCAGCAAACTTGTTGAGAATGGGTAAGAGATTGGGGCCTGACACTTTTGGGGATGATAGGAATAGCAAAATGTCGTCTGCAAACAGACAAAGTTTGTGTTGAGATCCTCCTATTTCTATTCCGGTTATCATTGGGTTTGATCAGATTAGTTGAGAAAGGGGTTCTATTAGAGAGAGATAAGAGAGGGGAAAGTGTTCATCCCTGACGCGTGCACTTTCCTATAGTGAAGGAGTCTGATTTATACCCTGCATATTTTATGTACGCCCGAAGTTTATCATATAGTGCAGCAATCCAGCTCATGAAGTGTGGGCCAAAACCCCATTTCTGTAGAGAGTAATGTAAATAAGTCCAGGAAACGGAATCAAAGGCTTCCTTAACATCAAGGGAAAGAAAGCAGGATGGGATGCGGGGAGTTTTTGCGATATGAGCTAAAAGGACTGCCCTACATATATTATCATTTGCTTGGCATGTAGGCAGGAGCGGACTGACCATTGAGCCACTCGGGCACTGCCCGAGGGCCCTGGGCCACTAGGGGGCCCCATCAGGGTTGCCAGCCTCAGTAAAACCAGGGACAGTATGTATAAATCTGTGTTTTTTTTACATCTGTCTGTGTATACTGTGTGTACATGTATGTGTATACTATGTGATTGTATACTGTGTGGCCCCATAATCTCTGATTGCCTGGGGGCCCCATAGTCTCCTATTGCCCGGGGGCCCCATGAGTTATCAGTCCGCCCCTGCATGTAGGCATAAATCCTACTTGATCACAATGCACAAGTTTACCTATGATTCTGTTAAGACGATTTGCCAAAATTTTTGCTAAGATTTTTATATCAAGGTTCAGAAGGGAGATGGGGCGTTAATTTTATACAAGAGGTGTCATCAGATTGAGGTTTAGGGATCATTCAGATGGTTGCTGTTTGTGTTTCCTGTCTGAAGGAGTGGCCCTCTAATAAAATATTAAAGGCGTCAGCCAAAATAGGGGATAATGTCTCTGTAAATGTTTGATTGTATAAGGCTGAGTATCCATCAGGGCCTGGTCTCTTATTTCTTTTTAACTCCTTTATGGTTTTAGCTACGTTATCCACTAGGATGGGTTTGTCAAGTTGACGTCTTTGGTCATGAGTTAACTCAGGTAAATTTATTTGGGAAAAGAAAGTGTCAGCTTCCGTAGGATTACATTTATTTGCTGTTGTGTATAAGGAGGCTAAGTGCAAACTGAATTTATGTACAATTTTAACAGGGTTACTAGTATAAATGTTATTTCACAATTTGAGTCTGGTTTGGATGGCTTGTTTAATGATTTGAGTGCTCGTGTCAGAAAGGTACCAGATTTATTGGATTTCATATAGTAGGCATGTTTAGATCTGTTAAGAGACTTTTCAGCTGATTCTGTGAGGAATAATTGTATTCCAGACGGGCCTTTTTCTACTTGGGTTTTTGCCGCTGGGGTGGGATTATCCTGAAATAATGAAAAGGAAGTGTTGAACTCAGACTCTAGCTTGCGAGCAAAATTTCTGCGTTCGTGTTTGAACATAGCGGATTGTCTCTGAATTATTCCATGCATCATTGGTTTGTGTGCTTCCCAAAGTGTTAGTGGGGAAATGTCGGGGCAGGTATTGTGTGTTAAATATTCTCTCAGGGCTTGTTCAATAATTAAGCGATGAGTTGGGTGTTTGAGTATTGTATCTGGGAGATACGAAGTAGGGTCATGAGCTTAAGGGGTGGGTGAAGCAATTGTAGTATAGACTGCATTGTGATCGGACCATGTATTAGGGATTATGTCTGAATTGAGTATTTCTGGTATCATCCCTGTGGTTAAAAAGATATGATCGATACGAGTAAATGTTTGGTGTGGGTGTGAGTAGTACGTGTACCTTCTTTTAATCAGATTATTTTCTCTCCAAGTGTCCACTTGTGTTTAGAGAGAAGCTGAGAAAAAGACAGTTTATTTGGGTTTTGGGGTGGGTTGTAGGGTGATTTATCTATAAATGGGAGGAGGACTTCCTATCTTATGTGTGAAAATTACCTGCATCAGGTGTGAGAGGAAAGGTGTGGGTTGTTGGGAGTGTAATACGAAACTACGGTAACTGCGTGTCCATTATGTGTCCTGTGAGAATTAAGTAATGCCCTTCGGGATCTTTGATTTCTGTTTGAAGAGTGAATGGCGTGGAGCGGTGGAAAGCTATGGTAGTAGCTGAGGCTGTAAATATTTGTGGGTAAAAGGAACTCATAAATCTAGGTGTGGAATTCACTGTGAAGTGCTTTTCTTGTAAGCACACAATGTGTGCTTTTTGAGAATGAAAAGTACAAAACGCTTTAGTTTGCTTCTCCTGTATATTGATACCCTGAACATTCAGGGAAAACATGTTTAGAGGTGCCATGGTAGTTGATCTAGGAGATAATACTTACCGGTTATTGCAAAGTTCTGGCTGGTTAAATCGACTCGAGTAGATATGAAGGAGAAGAAGAGTGAAGAGGAACCAGGAGAGTCTGGGGTAAAAAGAAAGTAGAAAACAAATGAGGTTAGATAATACATTTGTAGAATAAATTTATAATAAGATTCAAGAGTTGCCCGTGATGAGGAAAATGGTTCCCCCATCAGGGGATGAAGGACCATCGTCGAACTCCCACATATTATGGGTGAGCGATCGAGGAAGGTACAGTGGAGCACATGAAATATCCATGTATGGGAGAAAAGCCTTATTAAAGAGACATCATTAAGATTGTACAAACCGCAAGGCTTCCGGTGATTGCTCTTTTAGTTCCTCAGGAAAAATCCTAAGGGGGGAAGAATATAGAATGCAAAAGATGTCCACAGCTTGAGACCAACTTGTCTAGGACAGAGAGAACTTAGGAAGAAGAAAGGAAAAGGCAAGGGGATAGGGAGGGAATTATGAATCAGGAAGGGGGAGATTTGGGCTATAACAACCTGGGAATTTGTAAATTCACTTGACTATTAATATCCTATTAATGAGATGTAGGGACTGCGGAGAGGTTACCCTTGAGATAATTAAATGCAGATACTAATATATATTTAATTAACTGGCCAAATAGTGTTGCTATAATATTACAAGGGGTTAACATTAACTATTAGTATATATAAAGATAACCTAAAGTTAGGGAGGTCTATGAGGCTGGAAAGGATAGGGAGTTTGATATCCAATCTCATATTAATTGGAGTATCAGGATATAGTGGGCTATGATACAGCATTTAAAAAGTAGGTAACGTTCCCGCAAATGTGTATCAAACCAACCAAGCTTTTGGAAGTATACCACTGGTAAGGGCAACAAGGGATCTAGCAAGGGCATATAAAACACCAATAAACGAAATCCGTTGAATGTTAGCATGCATAAATTAGGATAATATTTCAAAAAGGTGCCGTATTAGGCCATTTAGTAGACTATCAGATATTTCTCTCAAAGTCAGAAATTGGAGGAGTGTTCACAGAAGCAATTCGCAGTCAGTCCATAGAATCTTCTTGATCCAAAGGAGGGGAGCCAAATCGACCTCTCTTATGAGAATGCTGGCTTTCTTTTTTTCTCCAAGGATTGGGAAGAGTTGTGTGGAGAAGAAGAGGCTGATCTTCTGTGTAAGCGTTAGTGGAGGGTGCAGCTTCTGTTAGATGAAGGTCATGTAGTGTCTGAAGTTCTTCCGAAGATCTGCAAATATATTTAGAGCCCTGGTAAACAAAACGTATGGAAAACGGGAAGCCCCATTGGTAAGTGATGCTATGACATTGCAGCTCTATTAACTGAGGTTTCATTGCACGCCATTTAGATATGGTTAATTGGGACAGGTCAGCAAAAAGCTGATAGTTGTGCCCCTGAAAGGTTAAGGTACTTTTATCCCAAGCTGCAGCTAAAAGTTGTTCTTTTGTTCGATAATAATGGAACTTTACGAATATATTGCGTGGGGGGGCCATCTGTTTTTTTGGGTGTGAGGGCTTGGACTCCGGTCCATTTCAAGACGTTCAACTGGTATAGCCGGTTGGAGTTCTTGAAATAGTGCGGTTACTGTAGATTGAATGTCGGTTACATTTTCTGGAATTTCCCTGATGCGCAAATTGGAACGCCTAGCCCGGTTCTCATAATCTTCCAATCTAGTTTGTAGTATTAAATTCTCTTATGTTTTCTATTTCAGTTATAAAATTCTGTGCTGTATTCTCTATTTCTTCCACTTTGAGCTCTAAAGCTGCTGTACGGTTGCCCAGCTCTCTTATTTTTCTAGTCAGACTATTATTAATGTGTTCAGATGTCTGCTTCAATGCTTTATGTAGCATTCTTTCAATTTGTTTCAAAAGAGCTGGGGGAGCAGAGGAATCTTGAGAAGAGTTTCTGTGTCTGACTGACCTTGAGATTCTCGCTGTTGTGGCTTTTACTTGTCAGAGCGTGCTGAGGTGTTTGAGGATGAGGGGGTGGCGCCATTTTGGCTGAAGCCCACATCTGTGCCTCCTTACTGTAGGAATTCTTTGCCTTCAAATGGCTGCCTCCTAGCACCATTTTCCACCAAAATGGAGCTCTGGTTTCGCGGGAACTAGTGAGAGAGAATGAGTGGCTTTGTAGCTGGCGGGTTTGTTGGTGACGGCAGCTTTCCTCCCTCATGGAGCAGAGCTCTAACAATGCATGATCGCCTTGCTAGACTCCGCATGCGCATGTCTGTAGGCACAACTTTTCCTGGCTGTTCACTGTGTGAATAGCTTTGGCTACTGACACTCTGAAATAATATTTAACAGCAGGGACCGTTTCTGCACTCAACCAGAGTAACTGTGAGGGGTTAGTGTTCTGGCACCAACCAACACCTAAGGCCCAATGTTTCATCCATCAGAGTATATAGTGCAGTCTGTATAGTGTGTGTGTGTGTATGATATATATATATATATATATATATATTTATATATATATATATCAGGGGCAGATCCAGAGCCTAGTCTCGGGAGGGGCACTGCCAGAAAATACGTTTTTTTTGCGGACAATTTATCGGGGAAATGGCTGTTGTTGGTGCTTTAATCATCCCGACACCATGGTTGTTATGGTGTCAGGATGATTGAAGCGCATTATTTCTATTAATACATTGTAATATAAAATGAAATCATTCAACTCACCATAATGCAGAGTCTGTGGGAACCCCGAGCGTGTCACTTGCCACCGTCGCCTGCCACATTTTGTGGATTATCACTTGCCTGCCACCAGATGCAGATTGACACCTGCCACATGTTGCGGATTGTCACTTGCTACATCAGCTGCCACTAGATGCGGATTGTCACTTGCCACACCTTGTGGATTGTGACTTGCCACGTCACCTGCCACTGGATGCAGATTGTCACTTGCCATGTCATATGCCACACATTGCGGATTGTCCCTTTCCACGTCAATTGCCACTAGATGCGGATTGTCACTTCCCACGCCATATGCCACACATTGCGGATTGTCACTTGCCACGTCATCTGCCACTAGATGCGGATTGTCACTTGCCACGTCATCTGCCACTAGATGCGGATTGTCACTTGCCACCAGATGTGGATTGTCAGGTGCCAGGTAAGGTGGTGTTTTGCTTGTCTCTTGTTTCCTTGTCCCAGAGACAGGCAGCAGAGAGATAATGTAATCTCCCTGCTGCCCACGCTACCTGCACAGTGAGGGCGGAAGTTAATGCAGAGATGTGGGGGTGATGAGAGATGATGTCATCTCTCTGCTCCCCTGCCCGTCGGCTCACTGATTGGCCAGCCACCCCCACACACACAACTAGCCTCAGTCTCACCCGCCCCATCCACACACGGAGCCACCCGGCAGCCCGGCCAATCCGCCCCCTCTCCCGCCTGCCTGGCCGCCCTCACACGGAGCTGCCCAACACTCCCGCGGAGCCGCCCACTCTCTTATCTGCCCGCGGTGGAGCCGTCCGCTCTTGGAGCCGCTCGCGGCAGAGCCGCCACTTTCGGAGCTGCTCGCGGAGCTCACCTGCCCGGCCTGCAACAGATTTCTCGGGGGTGGCAATTGCCCCGTCGCCCCCCCCCTGGATCCGCCCCTGATATATATATATTTATGGTCGAAGCCCTATGGCCAATACAGATATGAACAATTAGACTTACCATAATACTTACAACATGAAATGGACCGGAAGTGTGCCTTGGTCTGATGGTCGGTATACCAAAATAAGGGGGCATACCCTAGATTAGAAATGAATATTTGTGAAGAGAAATGAATTTGAGAAATGTCCTGAAAAGGGGATGAGAGGGTGGGTACCGTGCACAGGAAACCGACAAAGACCACAGGCGAGCGGGCTGGTTAAATACCCCCCGGGCTCCTCCCATAAACTCAGGCCACCATACTGGCCTTCCTACTTATGGTCGAAGCGCTATGGCCGATACGGATATGAACAATTAGAATTACCATAATACTTACAACATGAAATGGACCTGAAGTGTGCCTTGGTCTGATGGTCGGTATACCAAAATAAGGGGGCAAAAACATTCAGGTAGGGGTGTAGTTTTATTAGTTTTAGCTTTATTTATTGAGCAAGTTTGGTGAATGCTTGTGCCGTTTCCACCTAAGGAGTGGGGATGTACCGGGCGAGGTAGGCAGAGTTTCCCCTGCTAAGTCTCTTAATGACGTGGTCTGGTACCCATGCCGAAATGCTGCCGAGGCTGCCCCAATACTAAAGAGTGACCGGAGTACTGACTGAGGTCGAGGTGTAGACTGCGTAGAAGAACCCCCAGGTGTTTGATGAACTGGCAGGCACTCAAGGGTTTGCCCGAAAAGGTAATAGGGGACTAGAGTTTGAGTGTACCGGTAGGAGTGACAGTAGGCGGTCGAGTATGGTTATGGGACACCGGACGTTGTTTATTTTTAGAGATGGATGTCTATCGTGGAGCTTGATTGCTGGGTTTTGGACACTGCAAGGTGGAGGATGAAATGGTGTTGGTAGAGAGCCAACTACACAGAACTTGGCCTGCGGGGTTGCTGCGGGTAAACTCGCTGGGCCGCCGGAACCCGTAGTAGGCTAAGTAAATGGCTGCTTGTATGAGCAAACTTGGGAGAAGGCCAAATGGCGAACTAGTAAAGATAGTAAACATGTCCCTGAAGATGGCAGCCTGGAATGAACGTACAGTGGACATTAAACTGGTGTTGCCAAGATAATTGCACCAGCCTGCACAGGAAGGACATAACAGAGCGATGCGGACCTGGCTTCATCAAGAAGATCGCCTCGGACCGGTTGTGGGTGGCGAAAGCCACGGCCTGTCCTGTCCAGATATGACCCTAAAGTTGAGCGGCTGCCATGACCGGGTATAGCTTGAAGAGGGAGGAAGTCCGTGTAAACACGGGGTTTAGGAGTGTCTCTGGAGGCCATGTTCTTGTAAACCAATGGTGGCCAAAATTTGCAGCGAAGCCTGTGGAGGCTGTGGCATCTGTCACTACCTGGGGTGATAAGGGCGACATAGATGGTATAAACATTGATATACCGATCCACTTAGTACGGAACCTTCCGGCATTGATAGGTCCGCTACCGCCACGGCGTCTAAATTAAGGATCTGCAAGGGGTCCTGTGTGTGGGAGAGGAAGACACAGAAGATCGATCCTGGGGAAATTACCTGTATTGCAAATTGAGCATTCCCAGGACAGACTGAAGCTGTTTCTTAGTACACACCCGTGTATGGGTGAAGTCTTGGGGAACTGGCCTTATGCGGGTCAGCTTGTCAAGGGGGAGGCTGGCCTGCGTGGAGTTGTTAGTTCGGAAGAGGTTATTGTAGACCTCGGTTCCAGATTGTTGAGTTTTGGAGACCGCAAGCTGAAGGACGTAATGGTTTTATCAGCGAGTCAAGTGGTGTCTACATAGTACCTGGCAGCTAGTGCCAGTAAAAGTGAATTTGTTAGGGCGTAGAAAATCACAGAGGGCCGGCCAGGTAGATGGCTGGCTGTGTGTGGCAATACGATACCTGGTGTGGGATGGAACCTTAACTCAACTGACCTAAGCGAGAAATGATACAGAAAATGACGAGTGGATCGTATGAAGATGCCACTGGAGACAACTGGCCGATTAAGTGCCACTGAAGAATGATGTGCGACTGATTGTGTGCCACTGGGAATGTGTTTGTACTGATTGCTAGAAGTCATGCTAAGATGCGAGGCCTGCCATGATTGCAAGAGTTGTGCTTAAATATGTGCTTGCAACGATTGCAAGGGAGTTTGTGTCAATAGAGATGTATTCGCAGTGACTGTGAGAAGTCCGTATTACTGCATGTGCTTGCACGGACTGTAAGAAGTTATGCTTAGATGCGTGTTTGCAATGATTGCAAGAAGTTATGCTTGGATGTATGCTTGCAATGTTTGCAAGAAATTATGCTAAGATGCGTGTCTTGTAATGATTGTGAGAGTTGTGCTTAAATGTGTGCTTGCAACGATTGCAAGGGAGTTTATGTCGCTGGAGATGTGTTTGTGGTGACTGTGAGAAGTTCGTATTACTGCACGTGCTTGCAAAGACTGCAAGAGTTATGTTTGGATGTGTGCTTGCAACGATTGCAAGAAGTTGTAATTGGATGCGTACTTGCAACGATTGCAAGAAGTTGTAAATGGATGCGTACTTGCAACGATTGCCAGAAGTTATGCTTGAATGCATGCCTGCAATGTTTGCAATGATTGGATGCGTGTTTAAAATGATTGCAAGAAATTGTGTTTGGGTGTGCTTGCAACGTTTGCAAGAAGTTATGTTTGGGTGCGTACTTGCAACGATTGCAAGAAGTTGTGCTTGGATGTGCGCTTGCAACGATTGCAAGAAGTTATGTTTGGATGCGTACTTGCAATGATTGCAAGAAGTTTATGCTTGGATGCGTGCTTGCAACGATTGCGGGAAGTTGTGCTTGGATGCCTGCTTGCAATGATTGCAAGAAGTTGTGAATCGATGCGTGCTGCTTGAATAAAAAAAAATTATTATTATTTTTTTTTTTTTGTGTATGAAATTTTTTCCGATATGAACTGGTTGTAAGGTGTATGAAATGAATCCGATGCGAATCGGTCATATGAAATAATTCTGATAAGAACCGATTGTAGAGTGTATGAAAATTAATCCAATATAAAATTGGATTGTGGAGAGTATGAATCTGGATCTGATATAAATCGCTGTGCCACCGACGCGACTAGATTTGAATCGAAACTGTAGCGTGTATGAAATTAAACCGATACGAATCTTTTGTATGTTGTATACAATGAATCCTGATACGAATCAGTTTGTAAAGTGTATGAAATTAAACCAACATAAAATCGGATTGTGCGACTATAAGGGGGGATAGTAGTGAGGCGAAGGTTTTAACAAATGAATTGGGACCATGACTGAACTTCGAAGGAAGACGGGGTGTGGCTTTTTTTTTTTTTGAACTTTGACTGACCTGGAGGAAATGACTAGGGATGAGCTTCGAGTTCGAGTCGAACTCATGTTCTACTCGAACATTGGCTGTTCGCAAGTTCGCCGAACAGCGAACAATTTGGGGTGTTCGCGGCAAATTCGAATGCTGCGGAACACCCTTTAAAAGTCTATGGGAGAAATCAAAAGTGCTAATTTTAAAGGCTTATATGCAAGTTATTGTCATAAAAAGTGTTTGGGGACCCGGGTCCTGCCCCAGGGGACATGGATCAATGCAAAAAAAAGTTTTAAAAACGGACGTTTTTTCAGGAACAGTGATTTTATTAATGCTTAAAGTCAAACAATAAAAGTGTAATATCCCTTTAAATTTCGTACCTGGGGGGTGTCTATAGTATGCCTGTAAAGGGGCGCATGTTTCCTGTGTTTAGAACAGTCTGACAGCAAAATGACATTTGGAAGGAAAAAACTCATTTAAAACTACCCGCGGCTATTGCATTGCCGACAATACACATAGAAGTTCATTGATAAAAACGGCATGGGAATTCCCCACAGGGCAACCCCGAACCAAAAAAAAAAAAAAAAAAATGATGTGGGGGTCCCCCTAAATTCCATACAAGGCCCTTCAGGTCTGGTATGGATATTAAGGGGAACCCCAGCCAAAATTTTAAAAAAAAATTGACATGGGGTTCCCCCTAAATTCCATACCAGACCCTTCAGGTCTGGTATGGATTTTAAGGGGAACCCCGCGCCAAAAAAAAAAAAAAACGGTGTGGGGTCCCCCCAAAAATCCATACCAGACCCTTATCCGAGCACGCAACCTGGCAGGCCGCAGGAAAAGAGGGGGGGACGAGAGTGCGGCCCCCCCCTCCTGAACCGTACCAGGCCACATGCCCTCAACATTGGGAGGGTGCTTTGGGGTAGCCCCCCAAAACACCTTGTCCCCATGTTGATGAAGACAAGGGCCTCATCCCCACAACCCTGGCCGGTGGTTGTGGGGGTCTGCGGGCAGGGGGCTTATCGGAATCTGGAAGCCCCCTTTAACAAGGGGACCCCCAGATCCTGCCCCCCCCCCCCCCTGTGTGAAATGGTAAGGGGGTACTTACCCCTACCATTTCACTAAAAAACTGTCAAAAATGTTAAAAATGACAAGAGACAGTTTTTGACAATTCCTTTATTTAAATGCTTCTTCTTTCTTCCTTCATCTTCTTCTTCTTCTGGTTCTTCTGGCTCTTCTGGTTCTTCCTCCGGCGTTCTCGTCCAGCATCTTCTCTGCGGCGTCTTCTATCTTCTTCTCCTCGGGCCGCTCCGCACCCATGGCATGAGGGGGGAGGCTCCCGCTCTTCTCTTCATCTTCTTCTCTTCTTCATCTTCTTCTTCATCTTCTTCTTCTTCTTCTCTTCTTCCTTCTTCTCTTCTTCATGTCTTCTCCGGGCCGCTCCGCAGCCATGCTGTGGCATGGAGGGAGGCTCCCGCTGTGTGACGGCGTCTCTTCGTCTGACGGTTCTTAAATAACGGGGGGCGGGGCCATCCGGTGACCCCGCCCCCCTCTGACGCACGGTGACTTGAGGGACTTCCCTGTGACGTCACGGGGAATGCCACAGGGAAGTCCCGTCATGTCACCGTGCGTCAGAGGGGGGCGGGGTCACCGGGTGGCCCCGCCCCCCGTTATTTAAGAACCAAGTTCTTTTTTTTTCCTCATTAATGTACACACAGCACCCCATATTGACAGAAAAACACAGAATTGTTGACATTTTTGCAGATTTATTAAAAAAGAAAAACTGAAATATCACATGGTCCTAAGTATTCAGACCCTTTGCTCAGTATTTATTAGAAGCACCCTTTTGATCTAATACAGCCATGGGAAAGATGCAACAAGTTTTTCACACCTGGATTTGGGGATCCTCTGCCATGCCTCCTTGCAGATCCTCTCTAGTTCTGTCAGGTTGGATGGTAAATGTTGGTGGACAGCAATTTTTAGGTCTCTCCAGAGATGTTCAATTGGGTTTAAGTCAGGGCTCTGGCTGGGCCATTCAAGAACAGTCATGGAGTTGTTGTGAAGCCACTCCTTCGTTATTTTATCTGTGTGCTCAGGGTCATTGTCTTGTTGGAAGGTACACTTTCGGCCCAGTCTGAGGTCCTGAGCACTCTGGAGAAGGTTTTTGTCCAGGATATCCCTGCACTTGGCCGCATTCATCTTTCCCTCAATTGCAACCAGTCGTCCTGTCCCTGCAGCTGAAAAACACCCCCACAGCATGATGCTGCCACCACCATGCTTCACTGTTGGGACAGTATTGGCCAGGTGATGAGCAGTGCCTGGTTTTCTCCACACATACCGCTTAGAATTAAGGCCAAAAAGTTCTATCTTGGTCTCATCAGACCAGAGAATCTTATTTCTCACATTCTTGGAGTCCTTCAGGTGTGTTTTAGCAAACTCCATGCGGGCTTTCATGTGTCTTGCACTGAGGAGAGGCTTCCGTTGAGCCACTCTGCAATAAAGCTGGTGGAGGGCTGCAGTGATGGTTGACTTTCTACAATTTTCTCCCATCTCCCGACTGCATCTCTGGAGCTCAGCCACAGTGATCTTTGGGTTCTTCTTTACCTCTCTCACCAAGGCTCTTCTCCCCTGATAGCTCAGTTTGGCCGGACGGCCAGCTCTAGGAAGGGTTCTGGTAGTCCCAAACGTCTTCCATTTAAGGATTATAGAGGCCATTGTTCTCCTAGGAACCTTAAGTGCAGCAGAAATTTTTTTGTAACCTTGGCCAGATCTGTGCCTTGCCACAATTATGTCTCTGAGCTCTTCAGGCAGTTCCTTTGACCTCATGATTCTCATTTGCTCTGACATGCACTGGGAGCTGTAAGGTCTTATATAGACAGGTGTGCGACTTTCCTAATAAAGTCCAATCAGTATAATCAAACACAGCTGGACTCAAATGAAGGTGTAGAACCATCTCAAGGATGATCGGAAGAAATGGACAGCACCTGAGTTAAATATATGAGTGTCACAGCAAAGGGTCTGAATACTTAGGACCATGTGATATTTCAGTTTTTCTTTTTTAATAAATCTGCAAATATGTCAACAATTCTGTGTGCGGTGCTGTGTGTACATTAATGAGGAAAAAATGAACTTAAATGATTTTAGCAAATGGCTGCATTATAACAAAGAGTGAAAAATTTAAGGGGGGGTCTGAATACTCTCCGTCCCCACTGTGTGTATATATATATATATATATATATATATATATATATATATATATATATATATATATATATATATATATATATATATATATATATATATACAGCATCTCACAAAAGTGAGTACATTTTTGTAAAAAATATTTTATTATATCTTTTCATGTGACAACACTGAAGAAATGGCACTTTGCTACAATGTAAAGTAGTGAGTGTACAGCTTGTATAACAGTGTAAATTTGCTGTCCCCTCAAACTAACTCAACACACATCCAACAATGTCTATTAGATCTTCATTTAAACTCCATGGGCCTTTCTCAAGGGTTTCCCCATACAATTTCATCTTCATTGTTACAGGGGCGTGATCAGACACGCAGGGCAGTATTCCAACATAATAATGACCCCAAACACACCTGCAGGATGACCACTGCCTTGCTAAAGAAGCTGAGGGTAAAGGTGATGGACTGGTCAAGCATGTCTCCAGACCTAAACCCTATTGAGCATCTGTGGGGCATCTCAAACGGAGCTCCGTGATGTTGTCATGGATGAGTGGAAAAGGTCTCCAGTGGCGACCTGTGAAGTTCTGGTGAACTCCATGCCCAAGAGGGTTAATGTTAATACTGATCATTGTCATCTCTGTCTGGTTAGCAGGGAGTCAACTCAGGAAGCAGTAAAGCAGACTTGGAAGTAGCAAAGTAGGCTTAATAATTAGTAGAGGTGTAATTAAAGATTGCCTTTTGGCTACAGTTGTAAGACTGGTAAAACAGTAACCATATGCAGTAAATATTTCAGCAGTGTATTTTGCTGTTTGTCTGGGGTTCCACTTTAAGAAAAAGCTGTCATTGTGCAAATATAAAAGTTGGCATTGCTAACAATCTTCAGATAGTACTAGTTGTCTGGCTGTCATGCTTTTCCTCTTGGCTTCAGTGCTTTCTGGAGATCTGACTTATGTCACATAGTTACATAGTTACATAGTTACATAGTAGGTGAGGTTGAAAAAAGACACACGTTCATCAAGTCCAACCTATGATTATGTGTCAGTATTACATTACATATCCCTGTATGTTGCGGTCATTCAGGTGATTATCTAATAGTTTCTTGAAGCTATCAATGCTCCCCGCTGAGACCACCGCCTGTGAAAGGGAATTCCACATCCTTGCCGCTCTTACAGTAAAGAACCCTCTTCGTAGTTTAAGGTTAAATCTCTTTCTTCTAATTGTAATGAGTGGCCACGAGTCTTATTAAACTCATTTCTGCGAAAAAGTTTTATCTCTATTGTGGGGTCACCAGTACAGTATTTGTAAATTGAAATCTTATCCCCTCTCAAGCGTCTCTTCTCCAGAGAGAAAAAGGTTAAGCGCTTGCAACCTTTCCTCATAACTAAGATCCTAAAGACCCTTTATTAGCTTTGTTGCCCTTCTTTGTACTCGCTCCATTTCCAGTACATCCTTCCTGAGGACTGGTGCCCAGAACTGGACAGCATACTCCAGGTGCGGCCGGACCAGAGTCTTGTAGAGCGGGAGAATTATCATTTTATCTCTGAAGTTGATCCCCCTTTTAATGCATGCCAATATTCTGTTTGTTTTATTAGCAGCAGCTTGGCATTGCATGCCATTGCTGAGCCTATCATCTACTAGGACCCCCAGGTCCTTTTCCATCCTAGTTTCCCCCAGAGGTTCTCCCCCCAGTGTATAGATTGCATTCATATTTTTGCCACCCAAATGCATTATTTTACATTTTTCTACATTGAACCTCATTTGCCATGTAGTCGCCCACCCCATTAATTTGTTCAGTTCTTTTTGCAAGGTTTCCACATCCTGTGGAGAAGTTATTGCCCTGCTTAGCTTAGTATCGTCTGCAAATACAGAGATTGAACTGTTTATCCCATCCTCCAGGTCATTTATAAACAAATTAAATAGGATTGGTCCTAGCACAGAACCCTGGGGAACCCCACTACCCACCCCTGACCATTCTGAGTACTCCCCATTTTTTACCACCATCTGAACACGCCCTTGTAGCCAGTTTTCAATCCATGTACTCACCCTATGGTCCATGCCAACGGACCTTATTTTGTACAGTAAACGTTTATGGGGAACTGTGTCAAATGCTTTTGCAAAATCCAGATACACCACTTCTACGGGCCTTCCTTTATCTAGATGGCAACTCACCTCCTCATAGAAGGTTAATAGATTGGTTTGGCAAGAACGATTCTTCATGAATTCATGCTGATTACTGCTAATGATATCGTTCTTATTACTAAAATCTTGTATATAGTCCCTTATCATCCCCTACAAGAGTTTACATATTATTGATGTTAGGCTAACTGGTCTGTAATTCCCAGGGATGTTTTTTGGGCCCTTTTCAAATATTGGTGCTACATTGGCTTTTCTCCAATCAGCTGGTACCATTCCCGTCAATAGACTGTCTGTAAAAGTTAGGAACAACGGTCTGGCAATTACCTGACGAGTTCCCTAAGTACCCTCGGATGCAAGCCATCTGGTCCCGGTGATTTATTAATGTTAAGTTTCTCAAGTCTAATTTTAATTCCGTCCTCTGTTAACCATGGAGGTGCTTCCTGTGTTGTGTCATGAGGATAAACACTGCAGTTTTGGTTACTGAAGCCCCCCGATTCACTCGTGAAGTCTGAGGAGAAGAATAAATTCAATACCTTTGCCATCCCCCCATCCTTTGTAACCAGATGTCCTTCCTCATTCTTTATGGGGCCAATATGGTCTGTCCTCCCTTTTTACTGTTTACTGTCACCTCTTCCTTTTTCCCCCAGCTGTTAGGCTATCCCTAATGCATACCTCCCAACAGTCTTGAATTCTATTGGACTGGCCCCAATTTTGATCCTGCAGTCCCGTAGGTCCAAGCATGGTCCTGCAACACTCCCCTGCCCAGCATTTCTATTCTTCTGCATAATGGTGCAGGACAGGAGAGATGACAGCCCACATCAATTAATCAGCAGTCAGACAGCCATTTAGTAATTCCACCCCATCATTTTAACTTTTAAATATTCAAATTTTCTTGAACTGCCAGTTCCTTTCTGATTGGCTGCAGCTTCAGAACGTCTAAATGGTTACAAGTTAGAATGATGGAGTACACATACTAAACAGCTGGCTGCTGAATAATTGATTAATGGAAAAGGCTGAACACAAGGACCATTTGAGTCAGGTGAGGTGGGGGATTACAGAAAGGTTCACACCGAACATTTATTACTGGCTACAGAGTTATGCTGGCCATACACTATCCGAAAAGTCGTCCAAACCCATTTTCGAAAAACGAACATTCGGCCGTAAGCGCAAACGATAGTGCCATCATGTAATGACCGATAAATCGTTCAGTGGAATAGATGAATGCATTTTTTGTTCGTTTTTTTACATATACCTAGTGCAGACAGTTCGGTCCCTGATTGTATCTGTGGGTACACATGTGGCAGAACATGCATAGCTCCCAACTGTCCCTGATTTCGAGGGACTGTCCCTGATTTGTACAGCCTGTCATACAAGTGGGTTGCTGTATGTGGCCATGCTCTTGTAAACACTGTTTGCCCTTAAAAACAGACACATGCTTCTTTGCATCAGTGTTTACCCGCACAGGCAGTATGACAGGCGGTACAGGTCACATGCAGCTCCTCAATGCTGTTATGTTAGGCATATAAAATGGTCAAGAAAAAGGAATAAAATGTGTCCTTGAAACAGAGTGGGGGGGGGGGGAGAGAATTTGGGGGGGGGACTTTTTTTTCTCTCCCTTTTGGTTATTAAATGATGAACTGATGTGAGGATTTGTTGCTATACAGCGGCATGCCTTTATTACTCTGTCTCCTATGGGAATACTGTCATCATATAAATAAAAAAAACTCTCTTGGACTGTCCATATCTGAGAATTCATAATTGTATATACATAAAGGAACTTCAATTGTAATTAACATAAGGAGCCACACAAGAAAAGGAATCCTTTGGTAGAATATATTCCAGGACTAGTATATACTGTAGTTGAATATTGCTTAAAGTCCATTAAAGGATCTTCTCATGGATTGTAAGGGAATCAAATCCACATAGACAATATTAACTCCATATGGCCAGTGATATTTACATTTCTTTGGGCTGTAGCATGAGATCAACCCACATATGAATGATGTAATGGGTCACTACATATGGTTATTGGCATTTATAGTCCATGAGGGTATCCTTTAATAAAATGTGTTTATAGGACCAGCCTCTGTATTAGCAGCATGTAGTCAGAGTGAATAATCGCATATGTGTCAAACTTCAGGCATAACTGGTAAACTCCCAGGGAGAGGTACTCCTGTCATCACATATGGCACGCTTATAGCATGGCATCTTCTGCCCTCCCTTTGTTGGCAGCTAGATAGACACAGGAGAACTCCTCCAACTGTGTGGTAAAATAATTAATCATTTCCCAGTGTGGGAGCCATCAGTTTAGATCAAAGAAGATTTCCAAGCCATGTAAAACTCAAGTACAGAAAATGTACTTAGCCATATATGTGGATCCTAAGAGGCCCAAGCTGTACTTATAGAAAGTGGAGGTTTATGAGTCCATATCCAGAGAGGTCAAAGTCCCTTAGATAAATGGAGGAGATAAGAGAGGAGGTATCCCAGAAGCTAGCAGCATGGGAGCAAGGCTGGAAGCCTGACCGATTTTGCTGGTCACACCAGCTGCTTTAGAGGTAACTGTCACCCATCCATGTGAGAAATGTTTGTAAATATACTTAAAGTGGCGCTAAAATGGCAAAAAACATCATGCCGTAATTATAAGTTTGGCTTCTGTATTTAGAAGCTGCTCTCTGAGCAGCTGAACCAAACCCTCCCTGCCATTCCCTGGCACTGTGCTGTGATTTACAGGAGGGGGCGAGGCACCAATGGCATTGCTAGTGCTGGGCATCCAGATATTGCCCTGTTGCAATTGCCAGCACCCGCAGCACATTCACACGCTGACCGTCACACTAGGGTAAAAGAACTAAGGAAGCTTTCAATTCGGCTTCTCCTCAGCTCTAACCTGACAGACTGCACAGAGGAGCCTAGGAGGAAGAATATCTTACATCCCCCACCTCCCCCCCATCGAGTCACGCTGTATCTGAGGTCTGTGTTGGAAGGGGAAATTGGGGTGGGTGGGGGTTGTTGGTGGCAGGAGAAGATGATTTACAGTGGATGGCGGGATAGGGGGCTTGTGCTAGGATTGGGAGACCAATCCTGGTGAGGATGTGGGGGTAGGAGGGGGTACGCTGCTCACGCCTCAACCCTGCTCACCCCTGAACTCTACACCAGTGGCGGCTGGTGCTCAACATTTTTGGGGGGGTGCAATGTAACTGAAAAATACTGAAACAAAAACATCATATGCAGCCAATGGTGCCCGTCATATGCAGCCTCAGTGCCCAGCAAATGCAGCCAACTGTGCCCCATCAATTGCAGCCTCTGTGCCAAAAATATGCAGCCACTGTGCCCCCCGCTCGCTGTCTGCCCGGCACTTACCCCATCGTGGTGGCGGGTCAGGCGGCGAGCTGTGGGACTGGTAGCGCTGTGATGGCTCCTGTGTCCTCCGTGAGCGTCTTCTTCCTGTTCTGCACGGTGACCAGGTGACCGGTATTACATCCACACTTCCTGATTGGCTGAGAGGCGGTTCTGTGTTAGCAAAGCAAATATTCATTTGCTTTGCTAACACACCTGGCTGAATTGCAAGCGTAATGGATTGGGCTCGCAGTTTACCTTTTTTGAAGCCTATTAGTGCCTATGGCTCTAATCGGGTGCTTAAAAAACACCCCCCGCCGCTGTAATTCAGGTGCCCAGTGTCCAAAACGAGGCCGGATGCCTGAATTGGGGGTGGCTACAGTGCCCATGGATAGATTCATGCAATGCATGAATCTATCCATACTACACAGAGGGGGTGGCTGGAGAGAGGGGGCGGCGCCCGTGCGCCCTTAATGGACGCACCGCCATTGCTCTGCACTCTGTACACTGCGCACCCCTAAACTCACTTGGTATGCTGCACACCCCTGAACCCTGAACTCTGTGCACTCCTGAACTCTGCACTCTGTACACTGTGCACCCCTCCATTCTGCACTCTATACGCACCCCTGAAATCTGCACTCTGTATGCTGCGAACCCTTGGACTGTGCACTCTGTACCAGGTCACATTTATTCTTTCCTTACTGTTGCAATGGCCAATCACAGGCCAGCATGCTCTCTGACATAACTGTTCATGAGCTGTTCACACTTTCTTTTAACGTGCCTTATCACATTTCCTTTACACGTGCCATGTTCTCTCTGCTAGCTTCAGGTGCGTGCAGGTGGTGTGTGCTGTGGATTACAATTATGCCAAGTTGTGGGCAGGGCTTACTACACCAGAATGTGGGACCTGAAGTGAGCTCTCGTTACTGCCCCCAGAGGCAGGTTGAGGCAGACTACTCCAGCCTAAAAGCGGGGCTTTTGTAATCCATGGCCAACTTCTGTAACACTACACATGATTCCTCTTTATGCTTTTAGAATACTTCTTTTACATAAGTTGTGCAGCATTTCTGAGCTGGTACTGCAGAGCTTGTACTGAACTCCACTAACACAGTAACCTGTAACCTCACTTCCAGTGACATTGATCCATTTGTTTTACTTTGATACCAGGAAGCTCACTTATACCGTGCTTATTCTTCCCCCAAGGCCTCGCTACATCTCCAGTGACTCCCAGGCTAGGTCCCTAGGATGCCCCATGCCTATGCCCCCCATGCCCATTCACATGTCGGTCCCAGTATGTAAGGAATCGGTCACTAAGGAAGGTGCCTAAGAACCAAGAACTTTTACTACAAGGGCCTTCGTCATCCTTGCCATTTCACCCACTTCCCAAATGGCTGGCTGCTTAAGCACATGACACTATTACTGTAATCTTTAGCAACAGCAATATAGCCTTCTCCAGGTAGCTTCTCTGCTCATTAGACCTCTGTACTGCATCTTCACTAACTCTTCTCCATCCCTTTGTTAAGCCCTGTTCTTTGGATACACCATGATGCACCCTTTTAAATTATTTCAGACCAGGCAGGGTTAGATCCCAGTAGAACTTTTATTTTTCTTATAAAAGCTTCATCCGTTACAGTTCACAGCATGTTAGATTTCCTTCTGCATGTATTAATCTCTAAACCCTTCTATAACTGTGGCACCTTCTAGTAGCCCTCTACACTATTAACTATCATACCTCCATAATGCAGAAAGTCCTTTAAAGTCCATAATGTCCATATCCTGGGAATCCTAATTGGGTTCCCACCAAGAGGGGAGCGCACTGAGTTCAATCACATAGCTGTAGAATCTCCTCTCCAGTTCCCATCTTGGAACAGCCAACAGACAAGCCAAGATCTCTTGTATTTATGTATCTCCACAGGGGGCAGTCACATGAACACATAAGAAGAAGCATGACTCAACTGAATCAGCAGAACCTTTTACCTCTCTCCAGTCCCAGGATAAGTGTGGTATCATGTGAGGTAGGGGGCACTGTGTGGAGAGTTCCTGCTGCTATAACCTGACAGGAGAAGAGACGGCAGCGTGAAATGTGATGGGGAATTCAGAAGGTAGAAGAGAGATGGAAGGAGGTGCAAACTGTGCTCTCTCTCCCCTCCAGCTCCTCCTCCTGCCAGTGCAGTGCTCCTGCATCTGGACTGTCAGATTGGGACTGTGCAGGGTTTACTTACCCACCTCCATCTTCTCCTAGCAATAAATGTGGGTAGGGTGAAGGTAAGTAAGCTCTGTAAAGTCCCAATTTGACAGTCAGCTGTGTCCCCAAGTTACAATCACTTACCCATGCAGCAGCATCTCTGCCCGTCGGCTGCCTGGCAAAATTGTTAAAAGTCAGCTTACCCTAGGCTTCTCCTCAACTCTGATGTGTCAAGATGTGGAGGAGCCCTGGAGATAGGACATCACACAGCTATCTTCTGCACTGCATCTGAGCTCTGTGTATTGGAGGGAGGAGGAATTCCACTGGGGACATGGGGGGGTAGAGGCAGAAACATTTGTGCTGGGGATGATCAGGAGGGGGGAAGAAGAAGAATAGTGCTAGGTGGGTGGTGGCGTATGTGCTGGGGGGGGGGCTGGGAGCCTCTGGAATTGGACGGATCAAAGCAGGAGACTGGCATCGTGGTATGGAAGGTACTGTCTGTCATCATACATACCGGCAGACAGAGACTGGGACAGAGGTGGGACTGCAGGAACAGGGCTAGGGGTTTCTCATCTCCCCCTTACTTCCCCCTCCCTCTCTCTAAGCCCCCTTCCTCCCCTCTTAGCCCCCCTTCCTTCTCTCTCAGCCCCCCTCTCTCCAAGCCCATCTCCCTTCTCTCTCAGCCCCCTCTCTCCAAGCCCCCCTCCCTTCTTTCTCAGCCCCCCTCTCTATAAGCCCCCTCCCCTCTCTCTCAGCCCCTCCCCTCTCACCCCCCTCTTAGTCCTCCCCTCCTCTCAGCCATCCCCCCTCTCTCACCCACCCGTCTGTCTCAGCCACCCCCCCTCTCTCAGCCCTCCCTATTCTCTCAGCCCTCCTCTCTCTAAGCTCCCTCCCTTCTCTCCTAGCCCTCCCTTTTCTCTCATCCCACCCATCTCTCTCAGCCCCCCTTTCTCTAAGCCCCCTCTCTTCTCTCTCAGCCTCCCTATTCTCTCAGCCCTCCCTATTCTCTCAGCCCACACATCTCTATCAGCCCACCTGTCTCTATCAGCCCCCACTCTCTTAACCCCCTCTCCCTCAGCCCTCCCTCCTACCTCTTTCTCTCAGCCCCCCTCTCTCAGCCCACCCGTCTCTCTCAGCCACCCTCTCTTAGCCCTCCCTCCATTCTTAGCCAGCCCCCCCTCTCTCAGCCCCCTCTCTCTCAACCCCCCTTCTCTCTTAGCCCCCCTCTCCCATCCCCCCAATTAGCTGGTCTTGCCTAGGGCACAAAATAGGCTAGCACCAGCCCTGGTCAGATAGGTAAGTGTATGTGTCAGGTAGGTCAGTGTATGTGTCAAGTCACATGTGTTACAAGGGCAAAGGTGGTGGAGTCAGGGGCAGAGCCAAAGTGGGGGGCGGCAAAATGAGGTTTCGCCTAGGGTGTCAAAAATCCTTGCACCAGCCCTGGCCTCAACAGTATGGTGGTGGCAGCATCATGCTGTGGGGGTGTTTTTCAGCTGCAGGGACAGGAAGACTGGTTTCAATTGAGGGAAAGATGAATGCGGCCAAGTGCAGGGATATTCTGGACGAAAACCTTCTCCAGAGTGCTCAGGACCTCAGACTGGGCCGAAGGTTTACCTTCCGACAAGACAATGACCCTAAGCACACAGCTAAAATAACGAAGGAGTGGCTTCACAACAACTCCGTGACTGTTCTTGAATGGCCCAGCCAGAGCCCTGACTTAAACCCAATTGAGCATCTCTGGAGAGACCTAAAAATCGCCACCAACGTTTACCATCCAACCTGACAGAACTGGAGAGGATCTGCAAGGAGGAATAGCAGAGGATCCCCAAATCCATGTGTGAAAAACTTGTTGCATCTTTCCTAAAAAGACTCATGGCTGTATTAGATCAAAAGGGTGCTTCTACTAAATACTGAGCAATAGGTCTGATTACTTAGGACCATGTGATATTTCAGTTTTTCTTTTTTATTAAATCTGCAAAAATGTCAACAATTCTGTGTTTTTCTGTCAATATGGGGTGCTGTGTGTACATTAATGAGGGAAAAAAATTAACTTAAATGACTTTAGCAAATGGCTGCAATATAACAAAGAGTGAAAAATTTAAGGGGGTCTGAATACTTTCCGTCCCCACTGTGTGTGTGTGTATATATATATATATATATATATATATATATATATATATATATATATATATATATATATATATATATATATATATTGTAATAGTGAGAGTCCCTGTCACAGCCTGCCTGGACACAGAGTATGCACATTTGCTTGGTACAAGGCTACAGAGCATAAATGTGGACTGGAGAAAACTGCTTCCGCAGCTTTCTCCAGGTTTTGGTATTCGGGCATGGGGCTCTGTAGTTTGGAGATTCCATAGTGTCTTGGGTGGGACGGGATCTCCAACCCTGTGTCCAGATTTTGAGATCCACCGGCATATTGACTGGTCAGGTGTGTGTTGGGCTATTTGTAGACACCTGACCATAGTTCTGGGCTCCACCCTCCCGAGGAGTCCAGGCAAGCAAGGGAGAAGTGTGCATGTCTGCACAGGTCTGTCAGAGTAGACAGAGGGTCCAAGCCTGTGGGCTGGAAAAGGAAGCTGGAAAAGAGTGCTGAGGTACTGGGTTTACAGGAACTCTGTTATAGAGCTGAGAGGGCTGAAGTATAAGTCTGAGAAGCAGTGCTGCTAAAGAGAGCCAGGTGGCTTGGTATTTTTGATTGAACTTACATTGTTGCAGTGGAAAGCTGAAACCCCTGTGTGGGCAACACTTCTGTTATCGGACATTTTCTTTCTTTAATAAAAGTGGGCCTACGAGCCCTTAAAACTGCGTATCTGGCGTGGACTCAGCTCACTGGTAAGCTCTACCTTTTAAGCTAAACCAACCCCCGATGTTACAATATATATATATATATATATATATATATATATATATACATACATACAGCATCTCACAAAAGTGAGTACACCCCTCGCATTTTTGTAAATATTTTATTATATCTTTTCATGTGACAACACTGAAGAAATGACACTTTGCTACAATGTAAAGTAGTGAGTGTACAGCTTGTATAACAGTGTAAATTTGCTGTCCCCTCAAAATAACTCAACACACATCCAATAATGTCTAAACCACTGGCAACAAAAGTGAGTACACCCCTAAGTGAAAATGTCCAAATTGGGCCCAAAGTGTCAATATTTTGTGTGGCCACCATTATTGTCCAGCATTGCCTTAACCCTCTTGGGCATGGAGTTCACCAGAGCTTCACAGGTTGCCACTGGAGTCCTCTTCTACTCCTCCATGACGACATCACGGAGCTGGTGGATGTTAGAGACCTTGCGTTCCTCCATGTTCCATTTGAGGATGCCCCACAGATGCTCAATAGGGTTTAGGTCTGGAGACATGCTTGGCCAGTCCATCACCTTTACCCTCAGCTTCTTTAGCAAGGCAGTGGTCATCTTGGAGGTGTGTTTGGTGTCGTTATGTTTGAATACAGCCCTGCTGCCCAGTCTCAGAAGGGAGGGGATCATGCTCTGCTTCAGTATGTCACAGTACATGTTGACATTCATGGTTCCCTCAATGAACTGTAGCTCCACAGTGCTGGCAGCACTCATGCAGCCCCAGACATGACACTCCAACCACCATGCTTGACTGTAGGCAAGACACACTTGCACTTTGTACTCCTCACCCAGTTTGCCGCCACACACGCTTGACACCTTCTGAACCAAATAAGTTTACCTTGTTCTCATCAGACCACAGGACATGGTTCCAGTAGTCCATGTCCTTAGTCTGCTTGTCTTCAGCAAACTGTTTGCGGGCTTTCTTGTGTATCATCTTTAGAAGAAGCTTCCTTCTGTGACGACAGCCATGCAGACCAATTTGATGCAGTGTGCGGCGTATGGTCTGAGCACTGACAGGCTGACCCCCACCCCTTTAACCTTTGCAGCAATGCTGGCAGCACTCATATGTCTATTTCCCAAAGACAACCTCTGGATATGATGCTGAGCATGTGCACTCAACTTCTTTGGTCAACCATGGCGAGGCCTGTTCTGAGTGGAACCTGTCCTGTTAAACCACTGTATGGTCTTTGCCCCCGTGCTGCAGCTCAGTTTTAGGGTTTTGGCAATCTTCTTAAAGCCTAGGCTTTATGTAGAGCAACAATTCTTTTTTTCAGATCCTCACAGAGTTCTTTGCCATGAGGTACCATGTTAATCTTAAAGTGACCGGTATGAGAGAGTGAGAGCAAAACCAAATTTAACGCACCTGCCCCCTATTCACACTTGAGACATTGTAACACTAATGAGTCACATGACACCAGGGAGGGAAAATGGCTAATTGGGCCCAATTTGGACATTTTTACTTAGGGGTGTACTCACTTTTGTTGCCAGCAGTTTAGACATTAATGGCTGTGTGTTGAGTTATTTTGAGGGAACACCAAATTTACACTGTTATACAAGCTGTACACTCACTACTTTACATTGTAGCAAAGTGCCATTTCTTCAGTGTTGTCACAAATATTTAATAAAATACTTTCAAAAATGTGAGGGGTGTACTCACTTTTGTGAGATACTGTGTGTGTATATATATATATATCATCAGCGGGAGATTAGCTCTCTTATTACAATATGTTGTGAGTGTGGTACGAAATCTTAATTAAGATCTCAGTGGTTTTTGTTTTTCGGTGCCTCCCACCTTACGGTAAATTTTGTGAACCTAGTTCAGATATTCAGTACATACCACAATCCTTTCCTGAGATTGTTAATTTATGGGGTTTTCTTACCAATGTATAAATATATCCCAACAAAATGAATAAGTAAATAATTTGACTTTATTAATTAACAAGTATAGTTATACAATGTTATACAGAACTGGAATTTCTGGTGATTGATATTTCACACACACATAATCAAAATATCAACATGGCAATGAACAATATTTCTAAATATAACAATTCACTCAGGGGAGCCCAAATTGGTCTGTTAGAAAAATATGTGCGGTAATCGCGCTTTACATTGAAGAACACAATATCCCTTGTCGCTCGGGGAAGCAGCCCTCTGAATTTCTCCGGCTGGAAGGAATCCAAAGTATGTCTCACAGAGTCAACAGAAAAATATTGCCAATTTGAAATAAATATTAAACAAACAGAGCTACTAAAATTGAATGGGGCAATGATACTTTCCCTGGGACCACAATAATTTAAATTGATGTAAACAAGTTTGTCTGAATTCCCCCAAACATGGCTACAATAATACACAGCCTAGACAATCAATTAATGTCAATACATAAACTATAAAATATAAACCCTACAATTTTGAGAGAAAGATAATTAGGATTTGTATGATCTATACCTTACCAACTGTTTAAAAGGGGAAGATGTCCGCAAAGATCTAAGTACATCGAGTGGTTCCAGTCACAAGGTCCAGCAAGATGGGTGTGGTCAAAGATCAGCAGACTTTTTGATTGCCTAAGGGTGTATCCGGCGTGTGGGTCTGTGATCCCTTCTCTATGGCCCTCACACCCTTTTATACCATCTGGGACAATAAGCTCATAAAATTATCATAAGCTCAGCCCAGAAAGCTTGGCTTATTCTCCATTGGTTAGAGAATTCTAATAATTTACCTCGTGAATTTAGGTAAAATCTTCAATAGTTGTGTCTGAGGACAAAAAATGTGTTCTAAACTTTTTTGTCTAGGTGTCTATTTGTCCTTTTGGTGTAACAATAACTTTGTCAGTCATTGTCTGAGGGAAAGCTCGAGTCAACATTGGAGTTTGACTAAAGAGGCAATTTCATCCTCTGACACAATCGGGTTATTTACCCAAGTTTTTTCTTTTAATTAAAGGTTTTGTATCTTCTGTCTGAAACACACATTTTGACCATACTCAGCAGGTTTCGTATCAGACCTCATTATTGTTTATGTTTACTCGGTTTCAACATGAATTCTGTTTCTTGGTTTAGCCTTCCAATAGATCGTATAACTTAATCATCCATTTCTGTTGGGAGGGGAAGTGCTCTCCTCTAGCGAAGACTCAGTTAAAGTCTAAATGAAAAAATATGGTATTTTGATGTGTCTCCGCCATGACAAATAGCATAGGTTGTCTAGATAACTACATATGTGGCCACACTTAGATGTAAACTGAAACATCCACTAGGAGGTGACTTTGGTTCTGAATATAGTTGTCAGGGCTGGGCTTAGCCCTTCATTCCTGAGCTGGCCTCTCAGCTGCTGGCTAATTGCCAGCTCCCATCTCTCTCCACAGTTACCCAGCTGTTGTTGATTCTGCTCATCAGTCCTGCCTACTTAAAGTCGTCCAGCTCACTTGATCTCGACCTTCACCTTTGTCAACATCACAGAGACTTTCTCCTGCGTTCCTGTTGAAGACTTGCTCGGCTGACGTTCCTTCTGGCTCCTGATCCTGCTTGCTGTACTACTACATTTATCTCTGGCTCTCTGACATTTGCTTGGCTGACTACCCGATCCGTTTACTGAACTCTGGCTTGTTTTGACTATGCTTACTCTGTTTACATTATTATTATTATTATTATTAAACAAGTGTGATTTAACTTTACTTCTGTCTCAGTCTGATTCATGGTTCCTGATAAGTGATAGTGTACACTTGTGTATATAGCATTATCCATCATTTAACCATTGTTGTGTCTTCGGGAGGAGTCTGTTTGCTGAGTTGGTGCTGTTATCCCAGCTCAGTGGATCTATTCCTTCCTTTTGAGAGAACTTTTCCAATTTGAGTTCAAGTAAAATATTTCAGAACCTTATACTACTGAGTTGTTTGATTCTTGCTTTATAGTGTTAACAGGTTGTCTGAACCCAGAGTGTCAGGTGGGTTGGAAGGTTCACTTGGTCATGGCTGTGCAGATAAGCAGGTAATTCTCAGCAGTTCCCAAGGGGGCCGTGCTACATTTGGGGGCTTGTCTGGGATGCTATCTGCAGCAGGCCCCAGTCAACTTAGATCTAAGCTACAATCTGAGTGGGAAGCCGCATCCATGGCTGCAGTCAATTGTGGTCAAAGTTATGGGACTCCAATCGACAGAAGCATCATTCTGGAGATCTCGGGGAGTGAACATATCGAGAGGGAGATAAGAAGGTGGCTGAGAGCTTTAGTGCCAGGACACCAGGCATACCTGGTGGAAACTGAAGCCTCCTCAGAGATGGATCAAGTCAGGGCACTGACAGAAAGGCAGGAGGAAGTGCCAGTGTGTTTTCAGGAGGAAGAGATCAGCTTAACGGAGAAAATGATGGCAAGGGTATTCCCCCTCAGAAGCGAGAGAGGAGGGAATGAGAAGTCACTTCTGACAAAAGCCCACAAGAAAAGTCCTGTGTCTATGGGGACTGATTCTCAAAGGGCCAGTGCTCCTCCACTCCCTTTCTACACAGATATGAATCGTCTGGTCAATAGCCTGGTGAAGAATGGGTCTGGGAATGCTAATCAAAGTTATCGAAGACTTAGGTTTTTCTCGGGGGAGTTGTCCACGCCTCAAGCATGTCCCAAAATTAAAATCCCCGGAAAATGAGAGAAGGGAACAGGAAATCAATGCACACCTCGCTATACAAGCAGTTAAATATCAAACCCCACCTCCAAGGAGGCCTGTTAGAGGACATGCCTTAGAGGCACCTGGAGGGAACCTACCCAAGAACTTAGTGGGGCCTTCCACTATAGTATCAGTCCAAGTGGAGGGCATTTACACGCAAGCACTGTTGGATACTGGAGCTCAAGTAACGCTGCTGTATCAAGACTTCTACCATAAGTACTTTAAATGCACGTGACATTCGACACGTTAGCAGTTGTATGCCCTCGACCGCCTGGAGCCGGCAGAAATTCTTTGTTGATAGGAACTAATACCAATTTTGTGGGAAGACTTCTCACCCCCTTGGCCGTAGAAGGTTCCTCTGTTGGGAAAATCCATCCTCAGTTGAGGCAAGCATTTCAGAGGGTATTGCAAGAAAAGAAGGCACCCGCTGAAGGAGTGGGGAGGTTGTGGCAACTAGAGACTCAAGAAAGGGTTCTGCAGCCTGGAGAGAGAGCCTGTCTCAAAGCCACTGTCAAGTTGTCCTGGGACCAACCGGGTCCGTACGTGGTAATAGAGGTTGATGCCACAGAGGAGGAAGTTAGGATAGTTAGTTCCCAAAATTATATCCACTCGCGCTCTGTTCCGGAGTGGGGGGTTAGTGTGCGGAATGTCACTACTCACCTGATCACCCTAAAGCCTCGAATGGTGATCGAGAAAATGAGTGCTGCTACCCTGGTAGAGAAGAATGAGACAGCCCAAATGGGAGATGGAAGAAACGCCAATGCTCACTGCCCAAGCCTCCCCTCTGTTTGGGAACAAAGGATTAAAGCTCAGATTGGTGGGAGAAGATGTTCTCGAAAAATGACTTTGATGTGGGCTGTGCTAATAGTGCTCAGCATCATATGAGGATAAGCCATTTCCAGAAATGGCAAGACAGGTCTCCTTATGTGATTTGGGAGACCTTTGGGAACAACTAGTTGAACTGAAAAGGTCAGGAGTGATTAAAGAGTCCCGAAGCCCTTACGCTTCCCCCATTGTGGTGGTGAAAAAGAAGAATGGGTCTCTCCGGATGTGCATCGATTATTGAACCTTGAATCGAAGAACTATCCCTGATTTTAATACACAACCCCTCGCATAGAAGAAGCCTTGCGGTGCTTATTCAGGGTCAAATGGTTCAGTGTGTTGGATTTGAAGAGTGGGTACTACCAAATCCCTATGCACCCAGAAGATTGGGAGAAGACTGCCTTTATTAGCCCACTGGGATTCTTCGAGTTTGATCGGATGCCTTAGGGACTGACTCCCCCCTAATCCATGCGTCCGGCCCCTTAATCTACATGCGGGGCACCGGACGCAGGGATTCAAATAGGGTTTTTTTTTGTTTTTTTGGGGTTTTTTTAGCATGTAATTAGAGCCAGAGGCTCTGATAGGCTTCAAAAAAGGGTGATCACGACACTCCGAGCACACCCACTTGTGTGACAATAGCGAATTTAATATTCGATATTGTCTTCTTGATTCTCCTCCCAGCCAATCAGGAAGCATCTCGAGAGACCCAATTAGCCAGGGAGTCCTAGGACTCCCAATCGTGTCTCAGGACACTTCCTGTTCAGTACAGAGGAGAATGGGCCGGCTCTTCATTCCTCCTGCCTCCTAAGGGGGGCAGTCCGGTGCTTGCGGCGATCGCCGCCTTACCGCCAGCCCTTCTTCTCTCGCCAGGGGGTTTGCTTGCGCTGATCATCCGTCCGGGGGGGCTGACATCAGTTTGCCCCCCCCCCCAAAAAAATTTTGCACCAGCTGCCACTGCTTCCTAGGTTAATGTAAGCTTGAGGGCCTCTTTGTTTGACAATGCAAATTTCCCCCAGTCGTCTTTCAGGGCAGCCCTTGAGAGATGGAGCTCCTCCTCACATACACAGATGAGGCTGGGCTGGGCTGAGCTGGGACATATCTCATGGCAAGCAGGGTGAGCTTTTGAGCTGCGGGGGTGAGTGCATCCTTACCGTATGGCTGACGGAGGAGGTCGGATGTGCGGCCACGGGAAACCCTCCTTAGGCTGCAAGCAGGAGGTGACCCGGATTCTGGCTTCTTCTGAGCCCAGGCATGGAGAAAGGTGCCGATTCACCATCCCCTTGGCGGGGGGGGATGGGCCACTGTATTTGTCTTGGCAGGCCAAGCCATCTAAACAACCAAAGCCCACTCCCAGAAAGTAGTGTGCAAAATGTGCTACCAAGATGCCCTTGGAATACACAGCTACTATGCCAGGACTGGTTAAAAAACAGATGTAATCTACACAAAAATCTTTGGATCCATGAGGGAGGATATGGCCACTACCTTTTAAGGATCTTAAAACATTTTTTGCAGAGGTTAAACCTACAACAGCTCCCTCTGGAAGTTCCTCTCCCATAGCCTCGCCAAGATCAGTCGCCTCAGGGTTGCAGGAGACAGCAAGGGAAAGAGCAGGTAGCAGGGTGGTTAGCGTAATAGCCACCGACAGCTCAGATTTGGAGCAGGAGGATGGGGGAGAAGAGAAAAAGAGGCCCAAGTACAAATTGTCCCTAGAAGACGTATTAGACTTACTTGGGGCCATATATGAGACTTTGGAGATTGAGGAAGAAAAAGAACTTCCATCAAAACATGACCTGATGTATCAAGGTCTTAGGAAGAAAAAGTCCAAAGTATTCCCGGTCCACCAGGTGATGTCGGACATTGTGAGGAATGACTGGGCAGACCCAGAAATGAAGCCCTTTGTCATAAGAAGCGGTTCCCTTTCAGTAACAATCCACAGGAAGTGTGGAATAAAAATCCTAAATTGGATGCGCCACTATCTAAAGTTTCCAAAAAATCTTCATTGGCCTTTGAAGATATGGGGCATCTTAAAGATTGCATGGATAAGAGGTGCCACATTATCCTAAAGAGAGCTGGGAAACAAGTGTCACCAGCCTGAATCCTACACTCGCCACTACTTGTGTGGCAAGAAACCTGGAATTTTATCTCTCCCAACTGCAAGACCATATAGAAAATGGCACGCCCAGGGAAGAAATTTTGAAGACCCTACTGATCCTCTCTAAAGCAGTCGGCTACATAGCAGATGCGTCCGCTGAGTCCGTCAAACTGGCGGCAAGATCAGGAGGCCTAGCCGTGGCAGACAGACAGACTATTTGGATGAAGACCTGGTTGGGGACCCTGCATTCAAAATGCAACCTCCCATTCTCCGGAGAGAGGCTTGAACGAAGCCCTAAAAAGAACCGCAGACAGTGCAAACCTCCGCAAGAGTTTTTTTCGTGGACGAAGAGAGCGTTCACAAGAAGAAAGGCTACCCCAAAAAGAACTAGATGGGTCACAAGGGGTCACAAGGGGAAGCCGAAGAGTAATGTTGTTTTTCTCTTCTAACCAAACCTCAAAACAATGACAACAGATCGCCAATAGGAGGAAGGCTGGCTACCTTCCTACCTCAATGGCAGAAGACAACAGCCAATCAATTCATTCTACACATAATCGCAAGGGGCTACTCCCTGAAATTCAATTGTCATCCTCCAGAGAGATTTTTATTAACAAAAGGGATCCCGAAAAAGCAAGGGCTCTCCCGTTGTTGCTGGGGGAGATGGTAGACCAGAAAGTCCTTACTCCAGTCCCAGAAGAAGAGAAACAAATTGGTTTTTACACGTGTTTGATCAAACAACCTTCCGGGAAGCTGTGATTGCTATTAAATCTAGCCCCTGAACCAAGTGATACAATACAAAAAATTCCGCATGGAATCCATATTCTCAGTCAAAAATATCCTTCAACCGGGAACTTTCATGCCTATCTCCACATTCCCATACGAGAAGAATCCCAGAGATACCTGAGGTTGGCAGTGGAGATAGAGGGAAAGGAATATCATTTCAGAGTAGGGCTCTTCCTTTCAGGCTATCCTCATCACCGAAGATATTTACCAAAGTCCTAGCAGAAGCCCTGGCCCTTCTGAGGTTGAAGAAGATGACTGTAGTACCGTACCTAGATGACCTACTATTTGCAGCACCATCAGAAGTACAGCTGGTAAAAGACCTTGCAGAAGCTCAACTAGGCTGGATTTTAAACATTGAAAAATCCAACCTGTGTCCCACTCAGAACATCTGGTTTCTGGGATATCTGCTCAACTCCATAGAGCAGAAGACATCCCTACCGGAGGAGAAGATCCAAGGTCTCGTCAAGAGAGTAAGTTCTGTACAGAACAACCTCCCAATATCCATCAGGGAGCTGATGTCGGTTCTGGGTCTGATGACCTCAACGATACCAGCAGTACAATGGGCCAAATATCATCTAAGGCCCCTGCAAGTCTTTTTCTTAAGAAATCAACAAGAAGGTCTCAACAGGACACTATTACTCCCAACCTCTGTGAAGAGGTCACACTGGTGGTGGAGGGTCCACACAAATTTAAACCAGGGTCTAGCATGGTCTTTCCCAACCTCACAGAAGTTTTCCTTGTGGCTATCACTACAGCATGTAGGGTGGGGAAAATCCAGGCTCTGTCTGCCGGAGCCTTTTCTAAAAATTCATGATGATAGAATTGTCCTTCAAATAGATCCGGGATTTACACCAAAAGTGATGTCAACTTTTCATAAATCCCAGGATATAGTACTACCTTCATTTTGTAATTCACCAACAGCAAAAAGCAAGAACTAAAGTGATTGCTTGTTTTTTTTTTTTGAATTTACCTTTACAAACATATCATACTTACCGCCACTGTGCAGCTCGTTTTGCACAGAGTGACCCCGAACCTGCTCTTCTGGGGTCCCCCGGCAGCTCCCGCGACTCCTCCCTACATCTGATAACCCCCTCGGAGAAGCACTTTTTCGAGGGGGGTTACCTTGCGAGCGTGCTCCCGAGTCCAGCATTTGGCATCCATAGAGGCCGAATGCAGGACTCGGCCCTGCCCCCTGGCGTCATTGGATTTGATTGACAGCAGCAGGAGCCAATTGCTGCGGTCACTGACAGGTGTTTTTTCACCTTAATGCATAGGATGCATTAAGGTGAAAAAACATGAAAGTTTACAACCCCTTAAGCCTTCTAGATGTTAGAAGATGTCTCCTTCAGTATCTGGAAGTCACCAACGAGTTCAGAGCAACAGATGATCTATTTGTAATGTACGCTGGCAAACAAAGGTAAACAAGCGTCCAAGAAAACGCCAGCCAGATGGATCAAGGCAGCTATACTGGAATGCTTCGGAGTTATGGAGATAACACCAACAAAAGAACTAAGGGATTCAGCATCCTCATGGGCAGAGAAGGTGGGAGCCACTCTGGAGCAAATTTCCGCGGCAGCAACTTGGTCAAGATTCTCACCCTTTGTTCAGCATTACAAGTCTAACCTTGTGGGGTTGTGTTGTGTTTTTTATGTCTTTCAGATTCCGGCCTTCAGTTCTCTTGGATGACTGACCAGGGACCTGAGGGACCGCCTTTTAAAGAAAGTAATGGCAATGTGTTTCCTGTGTGTGAGAAGGAGCTCCATCTCGCAAAGGCTGCCCTGGAAGACTACTGGAAACAGAGTTACCAGTAAGAACTAACTTTGCTTTTTCTTCCAAGCCCCAGTCACTAAACAGAGCGATGTACTAGCTGTGTCCAGAGTCCCACGCCTAATGTGTGCATGCAGCCATTGGCTTATTTATAGCAGAGACTTTTCCTGTGACCTTCATATGAAACAGGTCATGGGGTCGCTACCCACCTGAATATCCAGAAACTTCCTATCACCAGCAGCAGCAGCAAGTATTCATTTGTACCTACCGCTTACTGAGAGTCTCATGTGCTGCCACCTAATGACCTAATTAAGAATTTGCTCCTAGTGGTTCCTGTATTAGATAGCAGTCCCATTACTAGTTGTTATATACATTAGGCATAGCTTTTTTTCTTTCATCCTGTTTAACCACTTGCCTACAGGGCACTTTCACCCCTTCCTGCCCAGACCAATTTTCAGCTTTCAGCGCTCTCACACTTTGAATGACAAGTACTCAGTCATGGCACACTGTACCCAAATGAAATTTGCGTCCTTTTTTCACACAAACAGAGCTTTCTTTTGGTGGTATTTAATCACTAGTGGGTTTTTATTTTTTGTGCTATAAATAAAAAAAGACTAAAAATTTGGTGAAAAAATGCCTTTTTCTTTGTTTCTGTCATAAAATTTTGCAAATTAGTCATATTTCTTCGTAAATTTTGGCCAAAATTTATGCGACTACATATCTTTGGTAAAAATAACCCTAATTAGTGTATATTATTTGGTTTTTATGAAAGTTATAGAGTCTACAAGCTATGGTGCAAATCATTGAAAATTGATCACACCTGATCACACCTGATGTACTGAAGACCTATCTAATTTCTTGAGACACTAACAAGCCAGGAAAGTACAAATACCCACAAAATGACCCCATTTTGGAAAGCAGACACCCCAACGTATAATCTATGAGGCATAATGAGTCTTTTGAACTGTTCATTTTTTTCCAGAAGTTTTAGGAAAATGTGGGAAACAAAATGAAAACGCATTTTTTTTCCACAAAGTTGTCCATTTTTAAGATATTTCCAACACATAGCATGTACATAGCAAAAATGACACCCCAAAATACATTCTGCTACTCCTCCTGAGTATGGCAATACCACATGTGTGAGACTTTTACACAGCCTGGCCACATACAGAGGCCTGCCAAGGGAGTAGCACCTTCAGGCGTTTTACAAGCATAAATTACACATCTCATTTCTCAACCACCTATTACAGTTTTGAAGGCCCTGGAGAACCAGGACAATGGAGACGCCCTCAAAATGACCCCATTTTGGAAAGCAGACACCTCAATGTATAATCTATGAGGCATAATGAGTCTTTTGAACAGTTCATTTTTTTCCAGAAGTTTTAGGAAAATGTGGGAAACAAAATGAAAACGCATTTTTTTTCCACAAATTTGTCCATTTTTAAGATATTTTCAACACATAGCATGACATAGCAAAAATGACTACCCAAAATACATTCTGCTACTCCTCCTGAGTATGGCAATACCACATGTGTCAGACTTTTACACAGCCTGACCACATACAGAGGCCCACCATTGAAGTAGCACCTTCAGGCGTTCTACAAGCATAATTTACACATCTAATTTCCTGACAACCTATTATTTTTGAAGGCCCTTATATTTCTAACACATAGCGTTTACATACCAAAAATTACACTCCAAAATAAATTATATTGAGGAAAGGGTAAAAAAAAGTATTACCTGTGGTTTAAGTAGTGTCCCCAGAGGAGAGAATTGGTGCAGGCAGCAGGTAGGGATGTGCTTAGCAACAATAGTAATTATCCAGGCAGCAGGCAGGAATATTGTCTATAGTCAGCACAAGGATATCGTCAGCACAGCCAAAGCATTTGTCCATAGAAATTGTCCAGACAGAGACAGCCATAATATTGGTCCTGGTACACTGTTACCTCCCTGCACTCATTATTGTACCGCTCTCCAGCCCTTATTTCAATAGTCCAGGTAGCAGGCAGAGGTGTGGTCAGTTTGAGCTGCAGGCAGGGGGTGGCGGCAGTAAGTCAGCAGCAGGCTGAGGGCCACAATCAGGTAAGACCTGTGCACAGGGGCACAGGGGTAGAGGCTTCGACCCACCCAAATCTCTATGAAGCCTCCGGACTCCAGACACTAAGCCGTAAATTACGAACATGGAGACAACAAAAAAAATAGTTTTCTCCATCCGGAAAAACATTTCTGGAGCCCTTCACATGTGAGACCCCTGTGTCCTACAGTAGCAGGGCAACAGATCAGTCCAAGCGGTAGGCAAAAGCATAGTCCATAAAAGAGGCCAGGGTCAGATAACATGCAAACAGTCCAAGTGGTAGGCAGAAGCGTACTTGGTAAAACAGGCCATGGTCAGTTCACATGTAAGCAGTCCAAACAGTAGGCAGAAGCATAGTTGGTAAAACAGGCATGGTTCAGTTCACATGTAAGCAGTCCAAACAGTTGGCAGAGGCATAGTCAAAAAACAGGCCAGGGTCAGTTCACGTAGAAGGCAGTGGCATGGTTATTTGAGGAAGCATGGGAAATGGTGAGCACAGATGATGAAAATGGGGAAATGGTTAAGAATATGGGATAATATTTTAGGGATGTGTGATATAGTCTGAAGCATTCACCAATGCAAAGGCCAGGTTCAAGGAGACACTGGGGACAATGGTAGCTGTTATCTCTTCGAAATCCTTTACTGCTGCATACTCAACATCTTTTTTGGCGTCTACGGCCTGCTTCAGATGGTGGAATGTGGTACGGGAAGTGGCGTTCATGAATTCGGCTAACAGCACCAGAGCAAAGGTTTTCTGGGGGGGGGGGGGGGGGGTCTTTGATGGTAGATGAGGGACATGACAACTTCTTTAATTAATTTTAGGAAGTGGGCAGGGCTTTTGATGGATTTGGTGTATATTATGTAGGCATTATAAATGGCCAAATGAATTAAATAGAGTGCTACTTTCTTGTACCAGAAACGGGCTGAAGCATTTGGTCATAGAAATCCACCCCCCCCCCCATGTACAGATTGTAATCTTGTACACATTTTGGCTTTACAATGGGACCTCATCTTCTCTGAACTTCAACTGTAGTGTCGTCATGGATGGTGGACATCATGTACACATTCCTGGTCCACCTCAAGGCTAGTACTTCGTTGCATCTCAAAGTTGCTCTTTCTCCCCTGCGCAATTTCTTATTTACTATGGCTTGTGGGAAGCCCTTCCTATTCTTTCTGGAGGTTCCACAGGCCAGGGTTTGTGCGTGGTATAGGTGTTTGAAAAGGGGCAGGCTTGTATAGAAGTTATCCAGGTATATGTGGTAACCTTTCTTCAGCAGGGGCTAGGACAGGTCCCATACAATTTTACCAGTTGTGCCCATGTAGGCCAGGCACTCAGGGGGCTGGATCTGGGAATTTCTTCCTCCGTATATGCGGAACGCATACAGATATCTCGTGACTCTCTCGCAAAGCTTATAAAAATTTCACTTTGTATTTGGCCCTTTTGCTAGGAATGTATTGTTTTATTCCTAGCCGGCCTGAAAAGGGTACCAGCGACTCATCTACACATATATGCTTATCGGGGACATAGAGTTCTGCAAATCGTTGGGAAAAGAAATTAATGAGTGGGCGAATTTTACATAATTTATCATAATTTGGATGATTGCGTGGAGGGCACGGCGACACCGACAGAGCAGGGCTGCGCGCCCGTGATCGCACGCATGCCCTCTGTGAATCAGCCGCCGTCATATGACGGCGGCCCAGAACAAGAGCCACACCGCTCCGCCGTCATATGACGGTGGGCGGGCGGCAACAGGTTAAACAGTTAATCCTATTTTGCATTTATCCAGTAAAACTTTCAATTCAAAACACTCTCCCAGATCTTTTGGCTGATCATGTATCCTGTTATACTACAATGCTATATGTTTTCACTTTCTTTATGTTTTGATACATCTCAGTGTTGCTGGTCTGCTGTAGTATATTTTCACATGTCTACCTGTATGTACTCTCAGGTTGGGTTTCTTGACGGTGACAACAGTGGACTATGTCTGCATAATAACCACTTTTTCGTCTCCATCAGAAGCCTTTATGGCAGGGAGACAACACAAGATCATAATTGGGGGACAGAGCACTGTCACTCCAAAACAGGAAGTGCCTAAATGGATCTTCATGACAGGATCATGATGTATAGTTTTAATGAAAGTTGTAGATGTAAAAATATTGAAAGCAACTAATGAAATTACTTTTAACATGCTTAAGTGTATATTATATAATAGTGATTGGGTTTACATATATAGTACTTACAAACACATATGGTGGCTACTTTCTACATGACTGTGCTATAGCAGCCACTACTACCAAGGTATTAAAACCGTAGACTGCTTGGTCCATCTTCATGCTTATGTCACCCAAGGCAAAATACAGCTAGAAATGATAGAATGAATTTCTTTCTCTTACATACACATAGATCCCTGCTGGTGGCACTATGGTGCACCATTCACATAATCAAGATAATTGCTGTCAGAACAGGTATCAGTCACTCTACATGTCTTTTCTGAGCCTGTGGTGCCTCAGTCCAGGGTCATTAGTGGAGTTAAGGCATAGAGGATGAATTGTCCAAGAAAATTGGTGCAGAGAAATAGCGCAGAGACAATGAGAGAAGGAACCTGTGTGATTTTCTGTTCCTTATCAGCCAATTTAATGAAAATGAAACAAAGATCACTGACTCAGAGAATGGAGTTCCATCTACATGATCCCTGGAATATGATCAAGTTAATTGAAAAGAGTGCAGAAAAAAAATCAATTATCTAGAGATTAATTTGTAAGCAAATATGATTTCTTTTAAGCACTAAATAGTTTAATTTTCTGGAATCTCCAGATAGAGTGAACATTTTTTTAACAATGTATAAATGATTTGAGGAAATGGGACCTAAAAAAAAATGCACTTATTTCTGACTGGTTACCTGCAGTAAAAAAAAAAAAAACTGATTGCACAGCAACCCAACACATTATGCAGAAACTGCATAATGATGTGATGGTCCTGAATGTTTGTGCATTTATTTTTTCACCAAGGAAACAGCTAAACATACAGGTGAAATACATATATGCACAACTTTTTCTGTGTATTTTTATTTTTTCTGGCACTGGTCCTGTACTGAGTGTTTCTCTTCCTTTATGAACTACTAAGCATCCTATTGGTTGCTTAGCAACTCCACCACTCAGTGGGAGAGCATAGTTGGCAAGTGTCCCGGATTCTGCCTGGACAGTGCTGGGATTTTGGACCTTGTTCTGCAGTTTTAGTGTCTCACGGGCTGTTCTGAATGACCCAGGACACTTGGACTTTGTAGAGTGACAATAGGGTGCCAGGCACTAGAACTTTCTCTGTGTTCCAGCACTGATTTATGGGTACTGGTGTAATCTCAACCCAAGAAAACAACTATAATCCTGGCCAAATATTGTCATGGAGAGAAGGAGTGACTTGGAAGCTTAGGAATCCCAAAAATAGCAAAATATCCTCTTGCCATTTAGTAATCTATCAATGGGTCCGCGCTTCAGACTTTTAAAACACTGCTGCCCCCCTATGTAAGTAGGGAACACCTCAGTGATACCCCAAAGAGGTTAAAGTCAGAATATAGAGGATGGCGCTGTGTAAAAAACAGAGTGTAAATGCGAGTGTTTTAAAGTGACAGGTGCTTTAGTGCGTGGTACAATCCTACATAAATAGAAAAGATAAAATATAAAATATAAAAAATAAAAAATGTGAATTTACCAAAAATCCCATACATCAATCCTCAGACTGTGTGGAGAGCTAGTGAGCCTGTGAGCTCCCTCTCTTTTTATTTAACGCCAATTTTAAACCTTTTCTATTTGGTTTGAGTGGATTCCGTCGTGGTGTTGGACTGTATTACACAAATAAAATATTAATTATAAACAAAATTACGCTATGATGGAATTTTTATTTTTTATCTAACATATGAAAGTGGAAGCCTGGCTGGGATCTGTGCTACAGCAAGGGGCAGTGAGTCCCCCTCCCCTCCTCAATGAGTGGTTCACCTGGATTGGGCTAAGTGGAAGGATACTGGCACCGGTGGGATCGGAGCGATTAAAGGTTGAGGATTAACATCACACGCTCATACCCCTGCATTGGGCAGGGAGCTCCGGTGAGTGCAATCAGATTGGGGGAAATTGCTAAAAGTTATTGCATGGATCTCCATTGATAAAGAAGGATCTTCTTGGAAATACGCTATACGATTTATTGCACTGCATATTGTATCACTATTATGAACTTTTATATTAAATAGCAGATGGGACTATATATATTTTTTTGATACATATTTTTTGATACACATTTTTTTGATACACATTTTTATATATGATAGATTGATTTTAATTCCCAACGGTTTTTGCACATAATTGCACTGTGTGTATTGCACTGTGGTCTGACAACCAAACTTTTTTAGATTTGACACTTGTCACTTTGCATTTTTAGTAGATTTTGCTAACACATGCTCTATAATTTAGATAATATAAGGATTGAGTTTGTTTAATGTATGGGATTATAATTGCTTGCAATTCCAATAAGGATTTATCACTTTATAATATTTATAAATTTTTGGTCAATTCACATTTTTTATTTTTTATATTTTATATTTTATCTTTTCTATTTATGTAGGATTGTACCACGCACTAAAGCACCTGTCACTTTAAAACACTCACATTTACACTCTCTGTTTTTTACACAGCGCCATCCCCTATATTCTGTCTTGCCATTTAGTAGCAGCTAAATTGATATTGGCCCATTGAAAGCAGCCTTGTAGTAAAAATCATTGTCCCTTTGATCCTATGTGGGCAGTCACAGGTACATTAAAGTGTTGTGCAGACTTCCGGATCCGGCGCCGCATGGAGTAGCTGCACCCTCTCACAGCTCCCGCTCTGAGGACACCTAAATGCGCCTGTAAATCCTGCCCAGAAGCCAGAAACCTCCCTCGGCCACCTCGGGCACTTACACCCGCTCTATGGACCATTTCGTGGAGGTCCTCGGCTCCCGCTCCAACAGCTCAGCGAAGCTGGCCCCCCTACAATCAGCATAAATAAAAACTCAAGTGTGTTTCTTTAGTGCTACGTTTGTGCTGTTTTGTGCCGTAAAAATTTACATTTGTGCTGCTTTTATTTTTAAGATATTAGCAATTGTTTTTTCCAGACTATGACATCACCTAGCCCCCCTACAACGCCCAAATGACACAAAACTGGTCTTGTTGGTTAGTGCTACGTTTGTGCTGTTTTGTGCTGCTAAAAATTCCGTTCTATCTTTTATCGTTTTTGCGTTATTAATGATTTATTAAAGGTCACCAAAGGTCAGTCAGCCCCCCTACAACGCCCAAATGACACAAAACTGGTCTCGTTGGTTAGTGCTACGTTTGTGCTGTTTTGTGCCGCTAAAAATTCCGTTCTATCTTTTATCGTTTTTGCGTTAATAATGATTTATTAAAGGTCACCAAAGGTCAGTCAGCCCCCCTACAACGCCCAAATGACGCAAAACTGGTCTCGTTGGTTAGTGCTACGTTTGTGCTGTTTTGTGCTGCAAACATTTCCGTTCTATCTTTTATCATTTTTTCGTTATTAGTGATTTATTAAAGGTCACCAAAGGTCAGTCAGCCCCCCTACAACGCCCAAATGACACGAAACTGGTCTCGTTGGTTAGTGCTACGTTTGTGCTGGTTTGTGCTGCTAAAATTTTTATTTGTGCTGTTATGGTTTTTAAGTTATAACTGTTTATTTTTTTTTTCAAACCCCACTCACTTTGCCCACCCTACAATCAGCACAAATAAAAACTCAAGTGTGTTTCTTTAGTGCTACATTTGTGCTGTTTTGTGCTGTTAAAATTTCCGTTCTACCTTTTATCGTTTTTGCGTTATTAATGATTTATTAAAGGTCACCAAAAGTCAGTCAGCCCCCCTACAACACCCAAATGACACAAAACTGGTCTCATTGGTTAGTGCTACGTTTGTGCTGTTTTGTGCTGCTAAAATTTCCGTTCTACCTTTTATCGTTTTTGTGTTATTAATGATTTATTAAAGGTCACCAAAGGTCAGTCAGCCCCCCTACAACGCCTAAATGACACAAAACTGGTCTCGTTGGTTAGTGCTACGTTTGTGCTGTTTTGTGCTGCTAACATTTCCGTTCTATCTATTATCATTTTTGCGTTATTAATGATTTATTAAAGGTCACCAAAGGTCACTCAGCCCCCCTATAATGCCTAAATGACACAAAACTGGTCTCGTTGGTTAGTGCTACGTTTGTGCTGTTTTGTGCTGCTAAAATTTCCGTTCTATCTTTTATCATTTTCGTGTTATTAATGATTTATTATCGGTCACCAAAGGTCAGTCAGCCCCCCTACAATGCCCAAATGACACAAAACTGGTCTCGTTGGTTAGTGCTACGTTTGTGCTGGTTTGTGCTGCTAAAATTTTTATTTGTGCTGTTATGGTTTTTTAGTTATAAAAGCTTGTTTTTATATTTGTGCTTTTTTGTGTCATAATAATAAAAATTCGTGCTGCTTTTATTTTTAAGATAATAGCAATTTGTTTTTTCCAGATGATGACATCACCCCGCCCTCCTGTCACATACCTGGTTAGTGGACTCCTGGTTGGAAAGCAGCCATGGGAGCACAGTGAGGTATGAGTGCCTGTGATCAGTCCAGTATACTGCGTGGTGGAAGCAGTCAGCAGGTGGATGTGGCGGCAGAACCAGCTGGTGGCAGATAAGCTGGCACTGAGCTTGGCTGGTGGCAGACTGTGGGTAAGCAGCTGGAAGCAGGAGACAGGTGAGACCTTGCTGGGCTGAAGAGCTGTAGCAGGCTGGATGAGCAGGATGCAGGGTCAGATGAGCCGGGTCCATAATGGTCAGGCAGATCAGGTATAGACGGCACACAACAGGATAGTCGGGTCACAAACCAAGTCAGCAACAGGAGGTAGATCAGGCAAGAAGAGAAGGCAGAAGCAGAATCCAGAGACAAGCCAAGGTCAGGGCAGGTAGCAGTCAAACGGAGATCAGGAGCAAGCTGGGTTAGGATCAGAGGTCAAATACAGGAATCAGGAATGAACACATAGAAGCGGCACACCAAATTGCAGCCTGTTTAAATAGTCTGTCTGGTGCCAGCATTGGTGACAGGCTCACGCTCATCTGCCCAGCCAGTTGCCAGTCTGCGCATGCACATATGTATGTACAGGGAGACATCATTTGTGCTATGCGAAAGCCTTCCCTGACACCCCCTACAGCAACCAAACAAAATGAAAACGGGCTGGTTGGTTAGTGCCACCTTTGTGTTGGTTTGTGCCTATTTACTTTCCACTCTATCTCCTTTTGTTTTTCAGTTATTGTTGATTTATTAAAGGTCACCAAAGGTTACCCAGCCCCCCTACAAGAGACAAAGGGCATGAAACTGGGCTGGTTGGTGCCTCCTTTGTGCTGGTTTGTGCTGTTTAAATATCAGTTCTACCTCTTTTTGTTTTTCAGTTATTTACTATTTAACGCGTTTAACAGCGTTATAATAGTAAATAACTGAAAAACGAAAAGCGATAGAACTGATATTTAAACAGCACAAACCAGCACAAAGGAGGCACCAATCAGCCCAGTTTCATGCCCTTTGTCTCTTGTAGGGGGGCTGGGTAACCTTTGGTGACCTTTAATAAATCAACAATAACTGAAAAACAAAAGGAGATAGAGTGGAAAGTAAATAGGCACAAACCAACACAAAGGTGGCACTAACCAACCAGCCCGTTTTCATTTTGTTTGGTTGCTGTAGGGGGTGTCAGGGAAGGCTTTCGCATAGCACAAATGATGTCTCCCTGTACATACATATGTGCATGCGCAGACTGGCAACTGGCTGGGCAGATGAGCGTGAGCCTGTCACCAATGCTGGCACCAGACAGACTATTTAAACAGGCTGCAATTTGGTGTGCCGCTTCTATGTGTTCATTCCTGATTCCTGTATTTGACCTCTGATCCTAACCCAGCTTGCTCCTGATCTCCGTTTGACTGCTACCTGCCCTGACCTTGGCTTGTCTCTGGATTCTGCTTCTGCCTTCTCTTCTTGCCTGATCTACCTCCTGTTGCTGACTTGGTTTGTGACCCGACTATCCTGTTGTGTGCCGTCTATGCCTGATCTGCCTGACCATTATGGACCCGGCTCATCTGACCCTGCATCCTGCTCATCCAGCCTGCTACAGCTCTTCAGCCCAGCAAGGTCTCATCTGTCTCCTGCTTCCAGTTGCTTACCCACAGTCTGCCACCAGCCAAGCTCAGTGCCAGCTTATCTGCCACCAGCTGGTTCTGCCGCCACATCCACCTGCTGACTGCTTCCACCACGCAGTATACTGGACTGATCACAGGCACTCATACCTCACTGTGCTCCCATGGCTGCTTTCCAACCAGGAGCTCACTAACCAGGTATGTGACAGGAGGGCGGGGTGATGTCATCATCTGGAAAAAACAAATTGCTATTATCTTAAAAATAAAAGCAGCACGAATCTTTATTATTATGACACAAAAAGCACAAATATAAAAACAAGCTTTTATAACTAAAAAACCATAACAGCACAAATAAAAATTTTAGCAGCACAAACCAGCACAAATGAGGCACTAACCAACAAGACCAGTTTCGTGTCATTTGGGCGTTGTAGGGGGGCTGACTGACCTTTGGTGACCTTTAATAAATCATTAATAACGAGAAAACGATAAAAGATAGAACGGAAATTTTAGCAGCACAAAACAGCACAAACGTAGCACTAACCGAGACCAGTTTTGTGTCATTTGGGCGTTGTAGGGGGGCTGACTGACCTTTGGTGACCTTTAATAAATCATTAATAACGCAAAAACGATAAAAGGTAGAACGGAAATTTTAGCAGCACAAAACAGCACAAATGTAGCACTAAAGAAACACACTTGAGTTTTTATTTGTGCTGATTGTAGGGTGGGCAAAGTGAGTGGGGTTTGAAAAAAAAAAACTGTTATAACTTAAAAACCATAACAGCACAAATAAAAATTTTAGCAGCACAAACCAGCACAAACGTAGCACTAACCAACGGGACCAGTTTCGTGTCATTTGGGCATTGTAGGGGGGCTGACTGACCTTTGGTGACCGATAATAAATCATTAATAACACGAAAATGATAAAAGATAGAACGGAAATTTTAGCAGCACAAAACAGCACAAACGTAGCACTAACCAACGAGACCAGTTTTGTGTCATTTGGGCATTATAGGGGGGTTGAGTGACCTTTGGTGACCTTTAATAAATCATTAATAACGCAAAAATGATAATAGATAGAACGGAAATGTTAGCAGCACAAAACAGCACAAACGTAGCACTAACCAATGAGACATGTTTTGTGTCATTTGGGCATTGTAGGGGGGCTGACTGACCTTTGGTGACCTTTAATAAATCATTAATAACGCAAAAACGATAAAAGATAGAACAGAATTTTTAGCAGCACAAAACAGCACAAACGTAGCACTAACCAATGAGACCAGTTTTGTGTCATTTGGGTGTTGTAGGGGGGCTGACTGACTTTTGGTGACCTTTAATAAATCATTAATAACGCAAAAACGATAAAAGGTAGAACGGAAATTTTAGCAGCACAAAACAGCACAAATGTAGCACTAAAGAAAGACACTTGAGTTTTTATTTGTGCTGATTGTAGGGTGGGCAAAGTGAGTGGGGTTTGAAAAAAATAAAATAAACTGTTATAACTTAAAAACCATAACAGCACAGATAAAAATGTTAGCAGCACAAACCAGCACAAACGTAGCACTAACCAACGAGACCAGTTTCGTGTCATTTGGGCGTTGTAGGGGGGCTGACTGACCTTTGGTGACCTTTAATAAATCATTAATAACGAAAAAACGATAAAAGATAGAACGGAAATGTTTGCAGCACAAAACAGCACAAACGTAGCACTAAAGAAACACACTTGAGTTTTTATTTGTGCTGATTGTAGGGGGGCCAGCTTCGCTGAGCTCGCTCCAACACGGCCCTGACGGCACCGCCGGCCCAGCCGCAAATCGAGGCCCCGGCTTCAGCCTACACAGAAGCTCACACAGGCACGCAGCAGCAGCACACGGCGGAGATGGAAGTAAGTGGAAGCACAGCTCCACACACATCCCTTCAGGCATCCCCTGCTCAGCCACACTCTCAGGCCTCCTCTCCTCAAGCACCCTTTCCTCAGGCCTTCTCCATACCAGCTACATCCCCACAGCTCGCCGGGGACCACAAAACTGAACGCATTACACAGGCAGTGGCAGCACTTCTGTCCCCCATGATATCTGCTTCGGTAGAAAAGGCTGTCAATGCGGGGATGAAACAGATAAAGGCCCAGCTAGTAGAACACAACACTAGGCTAAACGAGCTCGAACATCGCCAATCAAGCATGGAGGAAGAGATGTACCAAGCTCAAGCCACGGAACAAGCACAAGACAAGACAAACCAATACATAATCCAAAAACTTGACGATTTGGAAAATAGATCCAGAAGGAGCAACCTGCGATTCGTGATGATTCCCGAATCTCTCCAAGCATCTGCCCTAATGGACTTTTGCTCCCAACGCATACCCGAGGCGCTAGGCCTAACAGGCCCCTGCACGGTGGAATGCGCTCACAGGATGGGGTCGTATAGTGAAGAACGCAAGAATCCTCGGCCCATCATAGCCAAATATCTGAACTACTCTGACAAGGCTCTAATTCCTCAAAAATTTAGACAATCCCGCTCGCTTCAAATTGATGGGGTGAGGGTCCTGATTTTTGCTGACTACTCCATCGAAGTCTCAAAGAAACGCAAGGCCTTTCAACAGATATGCTCTGAACTCTTTAAGCAACAGATCAAATTCACCCTAGCCTTCCCGGCCACCCTACGCCTCAAGACACCCAACGGGGACCAGCTTTCCTTCCAGGAACCCTCAGAAGCAGAAGCCTAAATGCGGTCTTTGTTCCCCAACGCTCAACAACACACCCCCTCGAAAGGTACTTCAATCAACCGCTCCCTGGATCAACGAAGCCTGCGTACCGACTCCCCCAAGCGATTCAGATCCTCGGTTCCGGACCAGCATCGCTATACTCACCGCTGAACAGAAACCTGAATCCTACCTCTATTGGTCTCCAAAATTTTGGACAGTAAATTTTTCTGTCCCCCCTCAGGTTTCACATATCCTCTGTTCCTCATCAACACGTAATGTATAATGTTTCTTATACATATTTTTGCCTTTCCATTTTAATTTTTTTTAGGTTTCATCCTAGCAAGTTACTTTTTTTAATTGTTTTTCTCTACATCCTCCTGGCCTCACTGTGTTTGCGGACAACTGCACCCCTCCCCCCCTCTCCCCCCCCATATATATGACCCCTTGGTGCCCACATGAACACTTATTTCACGGCCAAGGGCTCTCTGGGGCTATACCATAACCGTCCCGAAATGAGAGTTGACCTACACAGTGACTCCATGCGGAAAAAAGTGAAGTTTCCATGTTCGTTTGTTTTATTGTTGATACTCTTCCCTATGTTGATTCCCCTACAGGTTAAGTCCTCTCCCCCTCCCCCCTCTCTTCCACACGGCCCTAGCCAAATCAAGTCCACTTTCTTTTTTATCCACCTCCCATACAACAACTGCATGCCTCTGGACACAACTGGCACACTATCATACCTCCCACACAATATTAAACCATACTTAACAGCACACACCCCCTTTCAACCCCCCTAATATGAAAATAATCTCATGGAATGTAAAGGGTCTCAGATCCCCCCAAAAGAGAATGAAAATCCTAAGGCATCTCAAGCGGCTCAAAGCCGATATAGCACTATTACAGGAATCGCACTTACCAGCCTCAGACTTTCATCGCATGCAGAAACTCTGGGTAGGCACTGTTCTAGGCTCAGAGGCAGCAGGACGCAAAGCTGGCGTTCTCCTACTCATACACAAGAACCTCCCGTGCACAGTCCTGTCTGCGAAAAACGACGCTCAGGGCCGTCTACTCGCTCACATCAAAATAGGCTCCAATGAACTAGTTATAACTAATGTTTATGCCCCGATTAATCCAGGCAGACAATTTTACACTGAACTAACCAGTTGGCTACTAGACAACACACATCTCCCTCATCTAATCGGAGGAGATTTCAATGACACCATCCATCAGATGGATGACAGGTCTTCACAAAAAAGACCAAAACAGAGCACTAACCCACCAGCCCCCTCCCTCCTGGCCAGCACCATGGAATCCATACATTTCCAGGATCTATGGCACCTTTTCCACCCGGCAGACAGGGAATTCACTTTCTACTCTAATCCACACAAAACATTCACCAGGATAGACTACCTCTTTGGCTCTGACAACCTTCTCTCCTACCTCCAGAACTCCAATATCCATGACATAACCATTTCTGACCATGCCCCTATAGAGGTGACACTAGACAATCTAGACCTACCTCCACACCCCAATATATGGCGGTTCCCATCTTATCTGCACAACAACACTGACTTCCAAAATTACATCTCTGACGCATGGGCTGAATACTCCTCAAACAACGCCCCACACATACACAACCCCAACCTATTTTGGGACGCTGGTAAAGCTTTCCTAAGGGGCCGTATCATATCGTATGCAACCTCTTTTAAATGCAACCCCCTAACTAAATACAAAGAGGCCAGCTCACGCTTACACCAGGCACAACGAGAAATGTACACTAAAGACTCCCCAGCAACACGCTCTGAATGGCAGATAGCAAAAAGGGAATTTGACATTTGGGTAAACACCCTGGAAAACACCAAGAAGGCCTATTTAGATGCCACATTCCATAAATTTGGAAACAAAGCAGGAAAACTCCTATCCAGACTATGCAAAGGTCCATACCGCCCCACCCACATCACATCCCTACGTGATAAAACAGGCGCCCTGCACGCCACTCCACTTCCAATTAACAAAGTCATGCAAAAATTCTACTCCACTCTTTATGCCTCAGATCCGATAGATACACAAACAGCACGCGCTTTTCTAGAAAAAATAACCTTACCCAAAATCTCCCCAACACAACTAGAAACCCTAAACGCACCTATCACTCTCCCTGAAATATCGACAACCATCCGCAACTTAACCCTGTCCAAAGCCCCAGGCCCAGATGGTTTCACCAGCGAATTCTACAAAACCCTACAACCCCTACTAGAACCCACTCTTCTCCAAGTATATCAACATATATGGTCAGGGGGTGCATACCTACATTCGGGGAACCAAGCCATTATAAAACTACTGGCAAAAAAGGGCAAAGACCCCCAAGAACTGGGCTCATACAGGCCCATATCACTTCTCAACCTAGATGTGAAAATCCTCTCAAAAATCGTTGCCACTAGACTAGCAGATATTATGCCCTCCCTAATCCACTCCGCCCAGTCAGGCTTTATTAAAGGACGAACGGCCACCCTTAACATCCGCAAAGTTATGCTGGCCCTAGAACATGCAATGCATTACCCAAACACTGATCATGCCATTATCACGTTAGACGCGGAAAAAGCTTTCGATAACGTCAGTTTCGACTGGTTATCCATGACAATGACGGCAATAGGTTTCACTGGTCCCTTCCACCATCTAATTACCGCCATGTACACAGCTCCGACAGCAAGGTTAGTGGCAGCAGGTCTGCTATCAGAAGAAATTTGCCTCCATAAGGGCACACGCCAGGGCTGCCCCCTATTGCCACTCCTCTTCAACATAGCACTAGAACCACTTTCCAGATATCTAACATCAGTAGCCCCCCTACATGGCTTAAAGATAGGCCCACACGACTTACGTACCTCACTTTTTTTGCAGATGACGTCCTTATATTTTCAGCCAACCCTACGTCAGATATGCTAACCATAAAAAATGTATTCGATGAATTTCGCTTGTGCTCGGGCCTACGTATTAATTACAGCAAAAGCGAAATTCTTCCCATCGGTTCTCACTCCACACCAAAATGGACCCAGCAATCAATTTTCCCTGTTGATAAATCCCACATCACCTACTTGGGAATAAAAATAGGAAAACTCCCTTCTTCACTATACCACCTCAATTACCCTCCTTTATTGTCAAAAATAACTCAGGAACTAAATACCTGGATGGATCTGCCCCTTTCGCTTTTGGGAAGATGTCATTTAGTGAAAATGGTCAGTTTTGCAAGACTACTTTACCCAATGCAAACCATCCCACTACTTCTCCATCATAAAGATGTGACCTCACTCAATAACGCTATATCTAAATTCTTATGGCAGAACAAACGACCACGTATAGCTCTTAAAAAACTTTATCTTCCCAGACGCGAAGGGGGCATCAGTCTCCCTCATATCAGAATGTATAACCTAGCATGTTTGCTAAGAACAAGTCTAGACTGGATAACCCAGTCCTCTCGCTACTCAAATTTCTCTCTGGAATCCGACATGGCCCATCCCTACTCACTAGTAGCCCTCCTACACTGCAGATGGAAGTCAGTCCCCTCTCCCCACCAACATAATCTCCTATTAAGGGACACAGCAGTAGCTTGGAGAGAAGCACGGAAAATACTCAAGTTATCCCCTTTTGTGTCGATACACCTCCCGATTCAAGGAAATCCGGCATTCCCGCCGAGTTTAGAGCACAAATCTTTCAAAACATGGGAACAGAAAGGTCTAACTAAATTCTCCCTCCTCTGCAACATCCAGACGGGTCAACCATTACCCTTCGCCAACATCGCGGAAACCTTCTCTCTACCCTCCACACATAACTTCTATTATGGGCATGGTACCAGTTTTTTAAGGGAGGCGTGCAATCAAGACGACAAAAGGTTCCAAACAAACGTCACGGACCAAATGATAATGAGTAATGCATACAAAATCTCGGACATATACAAACCACTCCTCAACAAGTCCTCTTCACCTCTCTCATCATCGTCAATTAAAAACTGGAACAAAGACTTCCCTGATCCAAACCTAGTAGAAAAAATCATACAAGGGCTCAACGCTGTACAAAAGCTAACACCCAACGAAATATGGAGAGAAACACAACTGAAAATAGCCCACAGAGCATATATGCCTTTCTTATCTTCAAAAACGGACAAAAACAAAGCCTTCTGCCCACTTTGTAACCATCAGAAACCATCCCTAGCTCATCGTTTCTGGCACTGCTCCTACATATCCACTTTCTGGGACCAAGTTCTTGCTTACATATTTGAAGTGACCCTAATTAAACTACCCAAGGATCCTTTGCTTCTTATCTTCGGCCACTGGGACCCAATACTACTGCCATGGTCCAAAACCGACATCACCAGGGTCGACTCTACAAAGAACCCGAAAGATACCACATCACACAAAGTGTGGTCCTTGACTTGCCTATTAATCGCAAGAAGAACCATCTTGAAAAACTGGATTACACCTGTAAGCCCCAATATCACTCAAGTCAAACGGGACCTCATGCATCTTCTATTCAAAGACCGCCTAAACACGGACTTCAAGCAAAAAAACTCCTCAGAACACTTCTACTCCAAATGGCACGCCTTTATGCACTCATCTCTCTCACAAGAGGAAATAACAAACATCAGCTCATCCTCCTTCTCCTACTACGGTTCCTCCCACCCGATGTCATCTCAAGATCACAACCGGAACCACACTCCAATCTTTGGCACCAGCCAACCCAATGCCAATGCCAATGTCAATGTAAATGGGACAACATAAATAAAAATATAATATTATTGGATAATTTTATATGGCACTACACCATACCATAACAATTCTCCTAATCTATGTAGGGCTCTCCCCTCCCCCCCCCCCCCACTCACCCAACCCCCACCCCCCCCACGGTTTTCGTTATTTTCTTTGTATTTTTCAGGTTCTAAAATGCAATGTACTCAGGGTTTTTCAAACAGATCCATCCAGGTATCCACTAATTGCTACCATTTATTGAAATGCTATGATCTGGTAAACATGTTCATGCAGCCACCTTACATGGGTACATACACTGGAAATCCTCCCTTATTTTAAAACTAAGTTTGCAATTAAGTAATCCATTTATTTGTTGCTTCTGTATATGCCACAAAATCAGACTGTACACAATACTGCATTGTTATTGTATTCTCTGAAAATCAAATAAAAACTTTTTGAAAAAAAAAAAGTGTTGTGCAAAGAGGTGTCCATGCAATGTCCACAAGTAGCAGCTGCTCCCAAGCTCTCAAACGCTTTTTAGCTTAGGAGACTTTTCTGAAGAAGTTTTATACAGATAGCTACCTTCCTGTTCTAGTTTTCCTGGTTTATGAGTAGTTTACCAGAATAGTTAATGAATCAAATCAAATAACGAGTAACTGTAACTTCTAACAGTTTTCTAAACAGGTGCAAAGTTAAAAGCAATCGTTTCCAAACAGGTTCAGGATAGCAAATCAAATACACTGCAGAATAATACAAAAGTATGAAAGCTGCACAAATATGGGCTTTAGACAGCATGTCACTGAGGCTCAATCAGTGGCTGCATAGCATAGTCTCTATGTCTCATGCATGCTGGACTCTTAACCCTTGTGCATGAGGCTTCTGCATTTAGCTGCGGGAAGAGGGCACAGGTGCACCATCCAGCCCTGCTGCCGGCAGATGGTCAAACTGACAGCTTCTGTGGCTAGATTGTGTATCTAGCACTACTTAATACTAGGGATGGGCCGAACGACCCCCTGTTCAGTTCGCACCAGAATTTTAGAACATCACAAAAGTTCGGAGCCGAATAACAAACCCCATTGAAGTCTATGCAAACTTTAAAAATCAAAAGTGCCCATTTTGAAGGCTTATATGCAAGTAATTTGGCATACAATAGCTATGGGAGTCCGGGTACTGCCCTGGGGGAAAAAAGTTCTTAAACATTTTTAGATGAGCAGTGATTTACTGATGCTTAAAGTGACAGCATAAAAATGAGAAATAACAATGAAAAATTCATTTCAATATAGTGCCTGGGGGGTCCCCTTAGTCTACCTGTAAAGTGGCACATCTGTACTGTGTATAGAAGCTGCTGCAGCAATAATTGAATTTATAAAACCAAAAAAAATGACAATTTATCTGGGAACTTCCTTTATTTTGTACCCAATGGTTTGGGGAGCCAGTCTGTATGATGAGGCCACAATGTAGTGAACTGGGAACAAGATTAGAGATCTTTTGGATAAATTTTGGTTTCTTTTCTGCAGACTTTAGATAGGAGGTAACAGGTGTGGAAAAATTGGTCTTTGGGTGTCTGAGGTGCCTTCACACTGTAACCCTATAGAGGTACTCTCGATGAAAGCAAGAATTGGTCTTGCTGTCAAAAATTTAAATGATATGTACCTATCAAACATGTGCGGAAATCGACACCCACAATGCTAGGCAGCCTAGAATTCTTGCAGAGATTCCACATCCCAAAAACACTTAATCAGCGACATCAGCATCAGGGGCTTCATAGCTGCTGGTAATCCAGGACTGATTCATTTTGATAAATGTCGGACGGTCCACGAAGTCTGCGGACAGATGCGCTCTATTATCAGTAACAAAACCTCCAGCAGCACTGAATGCCCATTCAGAAAGCACACTGGATGCAGGGCAGCCCAGCAGCTCAATTGCATACTGGGCAAGTTCTGGCCAGTGGTCTATTTTCATGACCCAGTAACCCAGTGGATCGTCAACTGGAAAGATCTCCATCTCTATTTTTGCCCCTAGATAATCGTCCACCATATGATGCAGATGCTGCCGATGAGATGTGGAAGCTGGAAAAAATTGTGAAATGCATCACTTATGCGGCCCCCTTCTCCGCTGCTCCTCTCTTGACCAACAGAAGCCTCAAAACTATGTTTTGCATGACACTGTAACCTACCAAAATTGGGAAAAGCATTAGATAAATTCCTCTTTAAGGTGCCCTCAAAAGATTTAATCTTCTGCTCCCTCTGTAGGAACGGAATGAGTTTTGGGACTTTCCCCTTGTAACAATGGTCAAGGAGGGTTGCCAACCAATAGTGATCCTTCTCCTTGATGCCACGTATTCTTGGGTCTTTTCTCAGGCTTTAAAGCATGAGGGAGCCCGTGTACCACAAGTTTGCAGAGGCATGAGAAACAGACTTCCCAGGGGTCACTGAGGATTACAGTATCTGGAACTGCCTCCTCCCAGCCACGTACTACTCTCAAGGGTTCTGGGGATGGAAAATCATCTCTTAAGGTTTGACGTATGTCTTCCTCTGCTTCAATGTCTCCAAAACTGCCAGAATCCTCCTCCCTCTCCTTTCTGTGTTCTGTGGCGTAGGAATGTAGGAAGAATGGTGCTTGCACAAAGTGGGCCTTGAGAGGAAGTCCTCCTCTTCCTCCCGCTGCTCTGCCTCAAGTGCACTGTCAATAATGCCACGCAGAGTCTGCTTCAGCAGTAACACAATAGGGATTGTGTCATTGATGCATGCATTGTCACGGCTATCCATTTGAGTGGCCTCCTCAAATGGTGACAGTACAGTGCATGCATCCTTTATCAGCAGCCATTGGCGTGGGGGAAAAAAGCCGAGCTGGCCTAAGCCTGTCATTGTGCCATACTCACACAGGTACTTGTTGATGACCCTCTGCTGCATGTTCAACCGCTGCAGCATTGCCAAAGTCGAGTTCCACGTGGTAGGCATGTCAATAATCGTGCGGTTTACGGGCAGCTGGAGATACCGCTGAATTTCAGCCAGCCGAGCACTGGCTGTGTATGACCGTCTGAAATGGCTATAGACTCTTCTGGCCTGCTTTAGCAGATCTTCCAACCCTGGTTACCTATTTAAAAAAAATGCTGCACCATCAAATTGAGGACATGGGCAAGGGATGGCACATGTGTCAATCTCCCTGTCTAAGTGCAGACAGGAGGTTTGTGCCATTATCGCACATCACCATTCCTGGCTCCAGCTGGTGTGGCGTGCACTCTTCTGGGCCTACCCCTACAGAGTTGCAAGAATCTCTGCTCCAGTGTGGCTCCTGTCATCTAGACACACCAGCTGATGCACTGCATGGCACCTTTTAGCCTAACTCATTGAATAGCCCCTTGAATGCTTAGGGGGGTACTTGTGCTTCATAGGACAATTCAGCACAGGAGAGCATGGAGGAGGAGGAGGAGGAGGGGTAGAGCTGACAAATCTTGCATCACCACTAGCTGTATGGCGACGTGGCAGCACAACAAGCTGCAGCACTGAGCCCTGTCCTGCATCCTTCCGAGTTGCAAGCAGAGTTATCCAGTGTGCTGTAGAATGAAAAATATTGTCCTTGACCATGCTTGCTGGTCCAGGTTTCAGCAGTAACGTGGACTTTGCGGCTGACTGCCTTGCTCAACGATGCCATAACATTGCCTTCCCTGTGATGGTACAGAGCTGGAATGGCCTTTCATGAAAAGAAAAATAGCAACTAGGAACCTCGCATTGTGGTACAGCACATTCTGCAAATTTACGGAAGGGGGCAGAATCCACCAGACGGAAAGGCAGAAGTTGTAAAGCCAACAGCTTTGACAAGCTTTTATTTAGACACTGGGCATGTGGGTGACAGTGACTGTATTTTTTTCCGCTGCAGCAGATGGGGAAGAGATATTTGCCTGCTATAGTCTACAGCTGGTGGTGTGCTACTGGCAGATGTGCTGCAAGGACCTGGGACAACCTGCGCTATACTATCATCCCTGTCAGTGAAGGCTGCTGAGAGGTCATGAGGTATAGCGGGGGGGTAGACTGAGGTGAGTAAGGAGGAGGAACAGAATTACGTCCCTTTTGTGTGGCTTTCAGGTGTTCTTGCTGGTGGGAAGCTAAATGCCTTGTCAAGCATGTGGTACCCAAATGGCTGGTGTTTTTGCCATGCTTGATGTGCTTAAGACAAAGTTTGCAAATAGCAACAGTGCGATCGGCTGCACATGTGCTAAAAAAGGCCCCAACAGCTGAGCTGTGGGAAGTGGGCTGGGAGATAACAGCTTCTCAATGTGATGGAATAGTTTGGCTGCTCTCTACTTACATGATGGCTGCCTCATTGGGGTTGTGCCTCGCTTTCCTCTTCTGCTCTATCCAGCACCCAAGTCGTGTCAGTGAGCTTATCATCATTATCTCCTCCATTCTCATTATCACTGGAGACAACTTGGCAATACGGTAATGCTGGGGAAACATGACTGCCAATGTGTGTACCAGTGTTCTCCCCTCCCTGTAGGCTCATGTTCCTACCTTCCTCAACCTCAGAATCAACATCTGAATCAAGTATTGGCTGTGCAACATCAAAGAGCAACTGGTAGATGCTGTGTTAAAATAACTCAGCTGACTCATCCATGCCTAAAGCTGGGGCTATGGCAGGAATGGCTGTGGACAAGGAGGCTGAATAAGCCACTCTGGCAGCTGTAGTGGACTGCACACTAGTCTCTGCTTGGGTGACGGGGGATGAGGATGGTTTAGTAAGCCAGTCCACCACCACCTCTGCATGCTGTGACTGGATAGCTCTCACGGTCCCTACCATGGCATGCAGACGGCCAGGCGTGGTCGCACCCCATGTGGCTCAAAGAGGTATTGAACCTATGACTGCCTGTTTAGTGCTCCTGTTACTTTGCCTCTGATCCACACCTCAGTTCCTTTCAGCCTGCTTTCCAGCAACGCCTAGTTCTGCATGAAGTACTGTGGGTGATACTCTGATTGTACCTGTCACTCTTTGTTCAGCTGAGGCAGTTTATCCAATCAGCTGGATATAAAGCATTGCCTCACTCTGAGGGCTTTGTCAGTTCATTGTCTCTTGTTTCGCCAAAGGTTCCTGTGTTCCTGTGTTCCTGTGTTCCTGTGTTCTACTTACAGCAATCCAAAACTGACTCTGGCTTCTGACCCTGTGTAAGGTACCTGGTAGTTGAGCCTGACTGGTAGAAGGAGACCTCTCTTAAGCGCTGGTTCAGGAGCTGCTGGAAGTGGGAACAGTGGTCTCCTGAGCACAGTGGGTAGGAGGGCCTGATGCGGGTTCCAGCAGAAGCAGACACCGGAACTGGGATGAAGTTCCTCAGGGATGGCTGAGCTGTGGGTGCAGGTAACTGGTGCAGGCCGGTAGGTAGGCTGGTAGCCGGATGCGGAGACAGCAGCTGGATGCAAACAGGCAGGCTGGAGCAGCGTAACAGGACACAGGCAGGCAAGGTCAGACAGTCCGTATTTGGCAGGAGATCAGGCAGGATATCAACAGGAGGGATGATCCAAGGGTAGTCAGACAGGCAGGAGTTCAGCAACGGGTAGCAGAAGAAACAAGGTCAGACAAGCCGGGTCGGATAGGAGACTGGAGAATGGTCAGACGTAGCCGGGTCAATATCAAACAACAAGCAGGCAGATACAGGAACTTTCAGGTGCAGAGCTGCAGACGAACAGCAGCTAACATGAGCACCTGTCACCCTTTTAAAGGCCCCTTGGCGCCAAACGGCGCTAGCGCGAACGGGCGCGCGCACCCGCGAACGCGCGTACGGGCATTCGCGGGAGCGCTCCGGCGCCCCCTGGTGGGGATTTTGGCTGAATATGCTTGGAAATGATCCTTGAGGACCTACGTGCACGCAGATTCACCCGACGACTGCTGACATGCCCCTGACATTGCCCCCCCCCCAACGGGCAGCCTCCGGATGCCCAGATACGCCTTTTTTTCAGGATGGGTAGAGAAGTATGCATGAATTAAACGTTTGGCATGAATATTACAGTCAGGTTCCCATGAGTTGTTCTCCGGACCATACCCTTTCCACTTAATTAAAAACTGTACTTGCCCAGACCTCTTTCTGCAGTCAAGGATGGATTCCACTTCATATTCTTCATTGCCGTCCACCAGAACTGGTTCAGGGACCCTGGTGCCCCTATCAGGAAAAGGATCATCTACAGCAGGCTTTAAGAGTGATACGTGAAATACAGGATGTATCTTAAGTGAATCAGGTAAGCATAATTCATACGATACTTCGTTAATTTTCCTTTTCACAGGGAAAGGTCCAATAAATTTTGGGGCAAGTTTCTTGGAAGGACATGACAATCTGATATTATTAGTGGACAGCCATACCTTGTCGCCAGGTTGGAGGTTTAGATCTCCCCTTCTTTTCTCATCAAAGAACCTCTTATTATCCGCTTGCGCTTTGGATACCGCCTCCTGCAAGATCCGATTATTACGACTGAAGAACTGCACTGTGTCCTGGACCGCTGGAACTGAAGATTCTGAAAGACAATCTGGTAAAAAAGATGCATGAAACCCATAATTGGCAAAGAAAGGAGATTGACCTGTGGCAGAGTGACTGGCGTTATTGTACGCAAATTCTGCAAGTGGCAGCAAGGATACCCAATCATCTTGCACAAAAGATGTAAAACACCTAATGTATTGCTCCAGAGTTTGATTTGTCCTTTCAGTTTGCCCATTAGTTTGGGGGTGGTATGCTGAGGACAGGGCTAGTTCAATCTTCAAGTTTTCACAAAGGGCTCTCCAAAAACGTGAAGTAAACTGCACCCCCCTATCAGACACTATATTTGCGGGAATCCCGTGTAACCTAACGATTTCCTTAATGAATACACGAGCTGTCTCTACAGCAGAAGGTGTTCCTTTTAGGGGCACAAAGTGGGCCATTTTGGATAGCCGGTCGACGACCACAAAGATCGCCGAACACCCCTCCGAATGTGGCAGTTCGACTATAAAGTCCATTGCTATCATCCTCCAGGGCCTATCTGGTATAGGCAATGGTCTTAGTAGACCCCACGCTCTGTTCCTGGGGGTTTTGTTCTGGATGCAGACAGAGCAGGAGTTGACGTATTTCTTGCAAAATTCCTTTAAGTTAGGCCACCAAAAGGTGCGCTGCACCAGCTCAAGGGTCTTACGGACCCCAAAATGTCCTGCAAGTGGGTGGTCATGCAAAAGCGTCAGCACCTTGACTCTAACGTTCTCTGGCACGAAGATTTGACTTCCCCTCCATAATAATCCATCTCGAGGTGTTAAGGAAGACTCCTGAAGACTTGAAGGTTCTGGGGATGCTTCTCTAATCATGGATAGCAAATCTGTCTGAAGGAGAAGAAAACTGTTTGCCGGCAAAATAGTGTCAGGGACAGAAGAGTCCTTAGGATTATCAAACATGCGTGACAATGCGTCTGGTTTTGTATTCTTGGATCCCGGCCGGTAGGTGATATGGAAGCAAAATCGTGTGAAAAATAGGGCCCAACGGGCCTGTCTGGGTTTCAGTCTTTTAGCAGATCTTAGATACTCCAGATTTTTGTGATCTGTATAAATCAGTACTGGATGGACTGCACCCTCAAGCAAGTATCTCCATTCTTCCAAGGCAGTCTTGATGGCAAGTAACTCCCGATCCCCCACATCGTAGTTCCGCTCAGCTGGCGAAAGTTTTCTGGAGAAGTACCCAACAGGATGCATCAGATCTTTGTTGCCCTGACGTTGGGAAATAATAGCACCCACAGCTACTTCGGAGGCATCAACCTCTAGAATAAAAGGCAAAGATGGGTCTGGATGGCTAAGAATCGGAGCTGACGTGAAACGCCTTTTTAATTCTTCAAAGGCCTCCTGGGCCTCCTGGTTCCAGTGGAAACGAAGATTCTGCTTGGTTAGCTGTGTAATGGGGGAGATGATGGCAGAGAACCCCCTGATAAACTTCCTGTAAAAGTTCGCAAAGCCAACAAAGCGTTGTACGCCTTTCTTGTCCATGGGTGCTGGCCATTCTAACACAGCAGACACTTTCTGGGGATCCATTTTAATACCGGTTGGGGAGATGACCAACCCCAGAAACTGAATCTCTTTTTGTTCAAATTCGCACTTCTCCGCTTTGGCGTACAATCTGTGCAAGCGGAGTCGTGCTAGGACTTTACGGACATGTTCCCTGTGTTGCTCAAGTGAACTGGAGAAGATAAGGATATCGTCCAGGTAAACAATTAAGAAGATGTCCAGGAAGTCTTTAAACACATCGTTGACCAGATGCTGAAATGTGGCAGGAGCATTGCAAAGGCCGAAGGGCATGACCAAATATTCGTAGTGCCCGAAACGGGTCCGGAAAGCCGTCTTCCATTCATCCCCGGCCCGAATGCGGACCAGATTATAGGCCCCTCTCAGGTCTAATTTGGTGAAGATAATGGCGGTCCGTAATTTTTGAAACAGTTCTGGTATTAGGGGCAACGGATAACGGTTCTTGACCGTAACCTTGTTTAATTCCCTATAATCCACGCAAGGGCGGAGCGTAAGATCTTTCTTAGAGACAAAAAATATTCCCGCTCCTGCTGGTGAAGTGGACTGTCGAATGAAGCCTTTCTCTAGATTTTCATCGATGTAAACCTTAAGCGCCTCTTGTTCCTTTTCGGACAGCGGAAAGATGCGCCCAAAAGGGATCTCAGCTCCAGGAAGCAATTCAATTGGACAGTCATAGGGGCGATGGGGTGGCAGAGAATCTGCTCCCTTCTTGCTGAATACATCTGCAAAGTCCTGATAGACCTCTGGTACGTTTTGAAGCAGATCTGGGTCAGTGTCCATACATAGTAGGGTAGTAGCAGGATTAACAGGTTCAGGTAGGCAATGTCTTTGACAATAGGGTGACTGAAACTTGATCTCGCCCGTGGCCCAATTAACAAGAGGATTGTGGGCTTGAAGCCAGGGCATACCCAAAATGATTGGGAAAAGAGGTGATGAGATGACGTCCAAGATTAAGATCTCTCGATGCTGGGATGAACAGATAGCAGATAGTGGAAGGGTTTCTTGAGAGACCTGCCCGGACTTTATACGGGACCCATCGGCCAGAAAAATTGAGAGTCTATGTGTCTTGTCTTTTAGAGGAAGTTTTTGCTGTGTGGCAAAAGTGGAGTCAACAAAACAGCTACATGCCCCGGAATCAACAATGGCGTTGACTTGAATTGTTCTTCCCTGGAGCTGTAATGAGAGAGGGAGAACAAGTTGAGTGGCATTGGCTGTTAAAGCAGACAAACTGGTTGGAGCTGAAGAAAAACACTTACGGATCTTTACTGGGCAGTTGTTCACGTAGTGGCCCGTTCCGCCACAATAGAGGCAAAGGTTCAGTTGGCGCCTGCGTGCCCGTTCCTCAGGGGTCAGAGTGGTACGCATAAGTCCAAGTTGCATGGGTTCAGGGGCATCAGTTGCCTGGTTGACTGGACTTGGCCCGGCAGAAGGTAGATACCGAGAGGCAGGCAGCGGGGCTCTGGCAGTCATCCACATAGGCCGAGTTTGTTGGGCAGATCGTTCAGACCGGCGCTCACGAAGGCGTCGGTCGATCTGGATAGTGATGGCAATGAGCTCTTCTAAGGTGTCAGGCATTCCTACTCGGGCAAGCTCATCCTTAAGACCCTCAGATAACCCCATGCGGAACTGGTGGCGTAGGGCTGCATTATTCCATTGAGTATCCGCGCTCCAGCGTCGAAAGTCCATGACATAGTCCTCGGCCGGTCTACGGCCTTGCTGGAGCGCGATCAAAGCTGCCTCAGCGGTGGCAGCCCGCTGAGGATCCTCATAAAGCTGGGCCATGGCTTCAAAAAAGGCAGGTAGGGTCTGAACCTGTATGGCGTTGGATTCAAGCAAGCGATGGGCCCAGGTCTGGGGTTCCCCCTGCAGGAGGGATGCAACAAACCCCACTTTGGTGGCTTCCAAAGAAAAAGTCCGTGGCTGTAGTCCAAAGTAAAGTTGACAAGCGCTGCGGAAGGCCACAAACTTAGTTCGGTCACCAGAAAACTTGTCAGGAACAGGTACTCTTGGTTCTGGTGGGAGCATGACCACTGAGGGTGGTGCAGCAGCCTGTACTGGAGCAGCTGCGGGTGCAGCGGCCACACCACCGGAACCACTGAGGTTTAACACTTGCCCTTCCAGTCTGTTATAACTGTCTTGTAGAGTCTTTACTGCTTGGGTGAGGGCCGCCAAGTGTGTACAGATCTCCTGAATGGGAGAGGTCTCTCCTGCAGGCTCGGTCATGGCTGTTCGTACTGTAAGGTACCTGGTAGTTGAGCCTGACTGGTAGAAGGAGACCTCTCTTAAGCGCTGGTTCAGGAGCCGCTGGAAGTGGGAACAGTGGTCTCCTGAGCACAGTGGGTAGGAGGGCCTGATGCGGGTTCCAGCAGAAGCAGACACCGGAACTGGGATGAAGTTCCTCAGGGATGGCTGAGCTGTGGGTGCAGGTAACTGGTGCAGGCCGGTAGGTAGGCTGGTAGCCGGATGCGGAGACAGCAGCTGGATGCAAACAGGCAGGCTGGAGCAGCGTAACAGGACACAGGCAGGCAAGGTCAGACAGTCCGTATTTGGCAGGAGATCAGGCAGGATATCAACAGGAGGGATGATCCAAGGGTAGTCAGACAGGCAGGAGTTCAGCAACGGGTAGCAGAAGAAACAAGGTCAGACAAGCCGGGTCGGATAGGAGACTGGAGAATGGTCAGACGTAGCCGGGTCAATATCAAACAACAAGCAGGCAGATACAGGAACTTTCAGGTGCAGAGCTGCAGACGAACAGCAGCTAACATGAGCACCTGTCACCCTTTTAAAGGCCCCTTGGCGCCAAACGGCGCTAGCGCGAACGGGCGCGCGCACGCGCACCCGCGAACGCGCGAACGCGCGTACGGGCATTCGCGGGAACGCTCCGGCGCCCCCTGGTGGGGATTTTGGCTGAATATGCTTGGAAATGATCCTTGAGGACCTACGTGCACGCAGATTCACCCGACGACTGCTGACATGCCCCTGACACCCTGGCTCTGCTTATCGTTTATTCTGATTTCTGGAATCCCTGACCACAGCTTTACTTCGACTATCCTTTGGCAAATTCCTGTCAAGCCCCCGTGCACAGATTCACAGCCCAGGTAGCTTATCTCCTTGTTACCGTGGGCTGTGCCTATTTGCAAGGGTGAGCGTACATCTCTACGCCATGGACTCCAACCTAAGTAAGCCCTTACATAATGAACTGACCAACATGGAGTCCACAGAGATGTACAGGATGCTCACCTCCCTTGCTCTGCAAGTCTCCAGCCTGGGCCAGACCGTTGCTGAGTTGCAGCAAGAAGAAGAAGAAGAAGAAGAAGAAGAAGAACAGTACGCCCAGCCCCGGAACCAGCATGTCCTGAGTCATTTGTGGTGATGCCAGAAAGGTTTGACGGTAGCCGAGCATCATTCATGTACTTTAAGATGGACAGTGAGCTGTTGTTTGCTCTTAAGCCTAGGACCTATGCCACTGACTATATAAGGATTCACACTTCCATCAACCTGCTCACTGGACAATGCAAAACATGGGCTCATCAGCTTTTACAGGAAAGGACTCCAGTCTTGGATAGCTGGGAAGCATTCATGTTTGCTCTGGACTCTTACATTCCTGTTTCTAAGAAAACCAGAGTTCCCAAGTCTGCTCTCTGCTCATGTGGCCTGCGGGTATCCAGGAACTGGAGTACCCGGTACAGATGCGACTTCGAGCCATTCCAGTATGTGCCAAGCTATGAAGCGCTAACCCCACAAAGCCTGTGTCCCCGCTTGAAGTTCCTGTGCTTGTGCCCCCACTACCTTCTGACTGTACGTATGCCTCGAATGGCACCATAGTCCCTAAGCAGGAACTGAAAACTTTTGAAAGAGCCTTGTGAGTGACAAAAGTCTCCCTAGCTGGAACTTGCTTCTAAAACAAAGAAAGCCCAAAGGAAATAGGCTGTTCCATGCTCTGAGGGCATTCCTAAGGGGAGGGAACTGTCACGGTCCCCATCGTGCCATGCAGACAGCCAGGCGCGGTCACACCCCAAGCAGCTCAAAAAGGTATTGAACCTATGACTGCCTGTTTAGTGCTCCTGTTACTTTGCCTCTGAGCCACACCACAGTTCCTTTCAGCCTGCTTTCCAGCTACGCCTAGTTCTGGATGAAGTACTGTGGGCGATACTCTGATTGTACCTGTCACTCCTGCTTCAACTAAGGCAGTTTATCCAATCCGCTGGATATAAAGCACTGCCTCACTCTGAGGGCTTTGTCAGTACATTGTCTCTTGTTTCCTGTTTCGCCAAAGGTTCCCGTGTTCCTGTGTTCTACCTACACCGTTCGAAGACTGACTCCGGCGTCTGACCCTGGCTCTGCTTACCGTTTATTCTAACTTCTGGAATCCCTGACCACGGCTATACTTCGACTATCCTTTGGCAAATTCCTGTCAAGCCCCCGTGCACAGATTCACAGACCAAATAGCTTATCTCTTTGTTACTGTGGGCTGTGTCTTTTTGCAAGGGTTAGCGTACATCTCTGCGCCATGGACTCCAACCTAGGTAAGCCCTTACAATAGCATAGGCAACATCACTAAACAGAGGAAATGAGGACTGACCAGGTCCACCTTTGCCTGTGGACACATATGCTGCTGGTCCCTTCACAGTGCTATGGGAACATCTGCCTTTCCTTGTTGGCCTCCCAGACATAATGGGGTGGGGGGCTTATTAACAAAATGTAATAATAAAGATGTGGAAATGTGTACGTGGATGGAATCAATGGAAAGTGGTGTTTGGTGCACTTTAACCTAAGTACTCACTACACAGACACCCTCCACTGACACATTACAATATACTGCAGTAAAACTCCACTGACGCACTGCAGTATACTGCGTTAAATGTTCAGTAACGCACAGAAATATACTGCGATAAACGTGCAGTAATGCACTAAAATGTACTGCGTTAAACATGCACTAATGCAGAGATATATATTGTGTTGAACATGCAGTAACGCACAGAAATTTACCATGTTAAACATGCACTAACGCACAGAAATATATGCGTTAAACGGCACGTAACGTATAGAAGTATACTGAGTTAAACGGCATGTAAACCACATAAATATACTGCATTAAACGTACAATAACGAACTTAAATATACTGCGTTAAATGGGCACTAATGCACAGACATATACTGCATTAAACACGCAGTAACACACACTAAAATATACTGCGTTAAACATGCACCAACGCACAGAAATATACTGCATTAAACGTGCATTAACACACAGAATTATACCGCAGTGAACCTGCCCTTACAAAGTAAACTGACACTAATGTAAGAATGAATAGCAACTACACTCACACTGACTGAACTATCACTAGATTCACACTAAACTGATATTCCACACTGACAATAGAAGCACAATAGCACACTATAACACACTAACTTTCTAGCACCACTGAACAGAGCCCTGTTCCATCTCTCTCCACAACGACATCACACTACAAATGGCCGCTATTGAAAGAATACTTTTATAGTGTGGGGCGGGACTAAGAGCAATGAGCCATGATTGAAAAGAGTCGTCATTACTTTCTCCAATCGTGGCTCTGACAATGCTCTGTGCCCTGTTTGGGCAAAACTTTCATTGAGCCAATCAGCGCTTCCAATGCACTGTGCGGTGGCGCAGTGCATTGTGGTCATTCGGTGGGTCGAACAAACGGTCGAATGCCTAGATACTTCTGATGTTCGTTAGACGGGCAAGCGGCCAATGTTCGGCACAAACGAATTTCCTTGGGCTGAACCGTTAGCCCGTCCCTACTTAATACTTTCTACCTACATTTTAGGGGAGTATGCACCCAGTGACAAAAGCTCAGAAAGCAGCATTCATTCCTGGGCACATACTGTCTTAATCATTCGTAGCACGCAGTCACAGCAGCTGTCAGTCTCTCTTAGAATTTGACAAGGCTGTTGGCAGAAGGGTTGCTGGGTTTTCTGCCTGCAGTTAAATGCCGGAGCTTCTTGCCCCTGGGTTAAACTTTCAGTATGCATAAGGCTGAAGACTCATTAACAATAGAAAGTCAGGCTGAGAATCACTACTTCAGCAAAACAGTACAGAACACAACTACTTGCAATTATCCCTGTAAAAAGCATCCCTCTCAGTGAAGTCCAGGCTAGCTCTGGTAACATGGGCAAACAGCTGGAGTGATCTAAGACCCAAAGCCAACCTCACTGGAATTGTAGCACTCTTATGCCGCGTACACACGACCGGACTTTCTGGCAAAAAAGGTCTGACGGAATTATTCCATCGGACATTCCGATCGTGTATGGGCTTCATCAGACTTTCTCTTTCGAAAAATTCTGACGGACCTAAAAATAGAACATCTTTTAAATCTTTCCGCTGGAATCAATTCCTGTTGGGAAAAACGTTCGTCCTTATGCTATTCCGACAGACCAAAAACGACGCAAGGGCAGCTATTGGCTACTGGCTATTGAACTTCCTTTTTCTAGTCCCGTCCTACGTCATCGCATTCTAAACAATCGGACTTTAGTGTGATCATGTGTAGGCAAGTCCGTTTCAGCGGAATTCCGTTGGAACTCCGAAAAAAACATCAGAGTTCATTCCGACGGAAAACCGGTCATGTGTACGCGGCATTAGAAACTGGGGAGAGTCTGAATCAGTAGCTGAGGCTCTTGCTCAACCACCTGGTTTTGACAGTGGAAGGATGCTCGAGCAGATAACTTGCCAAGTCACCTCTGCTTCATCAAGTGGGGCCACTCTGAAATGCCGCGGGAGGGAACCTGAAGACATTATCTTCCCTGGACATGTCTAAGAACCCAGAGAGTTATGGGAAATTAAGTTAAGGGGTCTGTGCCTGCATCTGAGCATGGTGAGTAAATAGTCACAGAATCCATTAACTGTCCAATTGTTTTATATTACAAGAAGAAGTTTTGCTGCAGTTGTAATTTTAAGCAAAAAAAAAAAAACTTTCACAACATTATTGAAACATACACCTGTTCAATTACAAAAAGTGCCACTCATCTATATTTTAATCACACAACTCTTTTGCTTCTTGCAGCATTCATAACAAGGCACAATTTTAAGTTCTGAATCTGGAAATTGATTGTAGCAATTATATTTTATCTAGCCTAGTTTATTTAGAGTCCTGACAAACGTATTTCAAAACATTTGTTAGTTTTTGTCCTTTGGCTTTAAGGCCCCCTTTACTTGATGTGTTGCGTTAACACAATGCGTTGCTGTGCATTCATGTGTGCTACGTTAAAGCAGAGTTCCACCCAAAAGTGGAACTTCCGATTTAAGGACTCCTCACCCCCTGACATTTGGCATGTCACTTTTTTTTTTTGGGGGGGGGGGGAGTGAGTACCTAGTTTTGATAGGTACTCAGTTCCTGCTTCCGCTCACACCTCCTAGGCGACTCCACCTCTCCCCCTCCCTCTCTGCAATCTTCTGGGACATGTCACAGGTCCCAGAAGATTGCTCAGCCATTCAGGGCATGCAGCGCGACTCGCACATGCGCAGTGCGCACCTGGCTGTAAAGCCGCAAGCTGTCACAGCCAGGTGCCCACATTTGCAATGCCGGCTCTGCGGAAAGGAGAGGGAGAGAAGTGAGGCTTCGGGCTGCCGTATCGCTGGACTGTGGGACAGGTGAGTGGGTGTTTATTAAAAGTCAGCAGCTACACTTTTTGTAGCTGCTGACTTTTAACCACTTGACCACTGGGCACTTAAACCCCCTTCCTAACCAGACCAATTTTCAGCTTTCGGTGCTCTCACATTTTGAATGACAATTACTCAGTCATGCAACACTGTACCCAAATGAATTTTTTGTCCTTTTTTTCACACAAATAGAGCTTTCTTTTGGTGGTATTTAATCACCGCTGGGTTCTTTATTTTTTGCGCTATAAAAGAAAAAAGACCGAAAATTCTGTAAAAAAATGCATTTTTCTTTGTTTCTGTTATAAAATTTTGCAAATTAGTAATTTTTTCTTCATATATTTTGGCCAAAATGTATACCGCTACATATCTTTGGTAAAAATAACCCAAATCGGTGTATATTATTTGGTCTTTGTGAAAGTTATAGAGTCCACAAGCTATGGTGCCCATCTCTGAAAATTGATCACACCCGAAGTACTGACGGCTATCTCATTTCTTGAGACCCTAACATGCCAGAAAAGTACAAATACCCCCCAAATGACCCCTTTTTGGAAAGAAGACATTCCAAGGTATTTAGAAAGATGCATGATGAGTTTTTTGAAGTTGTCATTTTTTCCCACAATTCTTTGCAAAATCAAGATTTTTTTTTTCTTTTTTTTTTTTTCACAAAATTGTCATATTAGCAGGTTATTTCTCACACACCGCATATGCATACCATAAATTACACCCCAAAAGACATTCTACTATTACTCCCGAGTATGGTGATACCACATGTGTGAGACTTTTACACAGCGTGGCCACATAGAGAGGCCCAACATGCACGGAACACCATCAGGCGTTCTGGACATTCTGACATTTCTCTCCTACATGTAAAAATCATAATTTATTTGCTTGAAAATTACATAAAACCCCAAAACATTATATATATTTTTTTAGAAAAGACCCTAGAGTATACAATGGCGGTCGTTGCAACTTTTTATCTCGCACGGTATTTGCGCAGCAATTTTTCGAACACGTTTTGTTTGAAAAAAAAAACAGTTTTGTGCTTTAAAAAAAAACAAAATAAAGTAAAGTTAGCCCAATGTTTTTACATAATGTGAATAATGAAGTTATGCCGAGTAAATAGATACCTAACATGTCACCCTTCAAAATTGCACACGCTCGTGGAATGGCGCCAAACTTCACTACTTAAAAATCCCCATAGGAGACGCTTTAAAAATTTTTACTGGTTACATGTTGTGAGTTACAGAGGAGGTCTAGGGCCAAAATTATTGCTCTTGCTCTACCGATCGAAGCGATACCTCACATGTGTGGTTTAAACACCATTTTCATATGTGGGCGCAACTTACGTATGCGTTCGCTTCTGACTGCGAGCACACGGGGAAATTTTTTTTTTTTTTTTTTATTGTTTATTTTACTTTATTTATTTTAGTTTGAGGCTTTTTTCCAAAAAAAAAAAAAAATTTTTGATCACTTTTATTTCTATTACAAGGAATGTAAACATCCCCTGTAATAGAAATATGGCATGACAGGTCCTCTTTACAGTGAGATATGGGGTCAATAAGACCCCACATCTCACCTCTAGGCTGGGAAGCCTAAAATAAAAAAAAAAAAAGATCCTGGCTTCGATCGTAGCGGTGAGTCGGTAGGAGCACCTGAGGGCGGCGAGAGGGGGGGGCGTCCCCTCTCGCCTCCCGTAAGAATGATCGAGCAGTGGAACAGCCACTATGATCATTCTTATGGTATAGGGAATCGCCGGCTGAAAAAGATGATATCTGAATGGTGCCTGTAGCTGCACCCATCATTCAGATATCCCCGCACAAAGTCAAGGACGTCGTATAACGACATACCAAAAATGACACCCCAAAATAGATTCTCCTGCTCCTCCTGAGTACGGCGATACCACATGTGTGAGACTTCCACAGCCTGGCCACATACAGAGGCCGAGTACAGCCGAGCATGGCCGAGTATGGCCGAGTATGGCCGAGTATGGCTGAGCATGGCAAAGTATGGCTGGGTATCGCGGGGTATGGCGGGGTATGGCGGAGTATGGCGGAGTATGGCGGGGTATGGCGGGGTATGGCGGAGTATGGCGGGGTATGGCGGGGCATGGCGGAGTATGGCGGGGCATGGCGGAGTATGGCGGGGTATGGCGGAGTATGGCGGGGGCATGGTGGGGTATGGCGGAGTATGGCGGGGTATGGTGGAGTATGGCGGGGTATGGTGGAGTATGGCGGGGCATGGCGGAATATTGCACAGGGTTGCACAGGATCATTGCAGAGTATTGCACAGGATAATTGCAGAGTATTGCACAGGGTTGCACAGGATCATTGCAGAGTATTGCACAGGGTTACACAGGATCATTGCAGAGTATTGCACAGGATTGCACAGGATCATTGCAGAGTATTGCACAGGGTTGCAGAGTATTGCACAGGGTTGCACAGGATCATTGCAGAGTATTGCACAGGGTTGCACAGTATCATTGCAGAGTATTGCACAGGGTTTCAGAGTATTGCACAGGGTTGCACAGGATCATTGCAGAGTATTGCACAGGGTTGCAGAGTATTGCACAGGGTTGCAGAGTATTTCACAGAGTTGCAGAGTATTGCACAGGGTTGCAGAGTATTTCACAAGGTTGCAGAGTATTGCACAGGGTTGCAGAGTATTGCACAGGATCACTGCAGAGTTTTGCACAGGGTCATTGCAGAGCATGGGGGGGGGTGGCTTAGCATGGATGGATGGATGTGACTGTACATGTCACTGAGCTGCGCTGTGGGCACTACACATCCAGCCCACAGCGCGGCTCCCATCCGATCTCTCCCCCTCTGTACCGATCGGTACAGAGAGGGGAGGGGGGAACCGGCGTCATGACATGACGCCGGTTTGTTTACATGTGATCGCTCCATCATTTGACGGAGCGATCACATGGTAAACGGCCGCGATCATCCTCTGGACCCGGCGGTCACGGATGTTCCCGTGTGTGCTCCCCAGGGGAGCTCCTCCAGCCGCCCTGCAGCCGTCATTTGGCTATAGGGCGGTTGGCAAGTGGTTAATAAACAGAAAAATGAGTGAAGCTCCGCTTTAAGTTCAAGTTGATTTAATTTTGGCAGTGCACCCTAAAGTACTAAATATTAGACATGCACATTTTTTCAATGCAGAACACTTCACTGCAAAGCTTGTGTGATGATTGCAAATGGCAGTCCATCCTCCCCATCCCCCAATGGGATGGGGAGGATGGACAGATCTGTCTATCTGACAGCTTCATCCTTAGGATTACACTGGTATGCCCCGTACACACGGTCGGACATTGATCGGACATTCCGACAACAAAATCCTCGGATTTTTTCCGACGGATGTTGGCTCAAACTTGTTTTGCCTACACACGGTCGCACAAAGTTGTCGGAATTTCCGATCGCCAAGAACGCGGTGACGTCAAGCACGTACGACGAGACTAGAAAAGGCCAGTTCAGAACCAAGCGAGGCACCCTTTGGGCTCCTTTTGCTAATCTCGTGTTAGTAAAAGTTTGGTGAGAGACGATTCAGACTCGTGGCTTTCAGAACGTTTTCTGCCGTTCAGTTTGTGCTTGTGGGTTTGTATTTGCTCTTCAGTGCGTGCAGTCAGTTCGTATCGGAGTTTTCTGTGCGATCTTGTCCGCTCGTTGCTGTTTTTCAGGTCGCTCTTCACAGGCCTTGCTGTTCTTCAGTGCGTTCTGTTACTTCGTTCTGAGCAGCCGACCGTTTTCTAGCCATGTTTCGTATGCGTACTCCTCGTACAGTTCGTGCTGTGCGGGGGCTTGGTGTTGGGGTCCTGACCTTGACACAAGTCCAGTCCATGAACAGGGTGGGGAGGAGTTCATGGACCAAGAATTGGTTGCTTCAGCGTGACCAGTTCTCTCATATGCCTTTGCTCCGTGAGATCCGTGAGAATAATCCTGGTGATTTCAGGAACTTTCTCAGGATGACGGACCCCGTATTTCACCGTTTGTTGGCTTCGCTGACCCCCTATATCAGCAGGCAGGATACCTGCATGAGGCAAGCCATCACTCCGGAGCAGAGGCTCGTCGCTACCCTGCGGTATTTGGCGACAGGAAGAAGCCTGCAGGACCTCAAGTTCTCGACAGGCATCTCCCCCCAGGCTCTTCTTTGTGGACATTTACTGCTTGTGTTTGTTTTAGCTGACCCTGACAGAAATGTGTGGAGTGCAGAAAATGGCGTGATTGTGTAACCTTATACAAAGCACTGTTGGCTGTTATTTACTAAATGCAAAGACACTTTTCACTACAAGTGCACCTGCAACTGCACTGAAACTGCACTTGTAGTGCAAAGTGGATTTGCCCTTAGGAAATTACCCCCATTTTCTCATAAAACAACAATTACATCACCCCAAAAGTGTTGTAGCGTTGAGACAATAATCCACACATTCTTGATGAACAATCTTTTTAATACCAGCACAATCACATGTGCATTTACCAAAGGTTTTTCTGACAAACCGACATGTTTGTTGTATAAAAGATAAAAGAGATTTCGCGCATATAATCTATCATAAAATAGCCCACAATAATCGGTGAATATAAAGGTGAAAAATCAATAAAAAGAGCAGGTATAATGTATCAATCAAGACTGGATAAAAATAATAATAATAAATAAATATGATCGAATAAGTGTATAAATATCACAAAAGATAAGTGCAAATATGCAAAACCTGTGCTATAGATCCAAATGTGTAAATCAACAAATTCAAATAGATGGCTTAAGCCAAATCGCAAAAAAGTGTAAAATTGCAAAAAATTGTGCAGCAGCTGCAAACAGCGTGGTAAAGGATGCTACCAAATATAAGACTAAAAACTAGAGTTCACATAGGAAACAATAAAGTCCATATCTTGTGATGGTAGTAATGGTAATGCTGATCTTCATACAACAATTGACGGCCCAACCAGGCTCTCTAGACTCTCACCTCAAAGCGGGAAAAAACAGGCATCAATGTAGATCCTTCCTTGTTGTGACAATGAAAGTCACAAATTGGTTGTGTTCCCCTCTGCTTGCTGTCAGGCACCTGCCAAAACAAACTGGGAGTATCTCCACCTAGGCTTGTGACAGCCCGGTGGGAGGAGGGGGAGGAGGAGAGAGGAGGCCTCTGATGGTGTAGTATTTCAAAAGAATATTTATTGGATAAAAGCAAATTGGTCTCTTACTTTAAAACAATAATAAAATCACAAAAAGCAGGAAGGAGCGGCGTCCGAGGCGCCTCCTTACGTGACTTCCGGTGTAGTCAGCTCTCTGCCACGCCCTACGCGTTACGTCACCGCTCGTGACTTCAACTGGGGACCCCCAGTTTTTTGCTTTTTGTGATTTTATTATTGTTTTAAAGTAAGAGACCAATTTGCTTTTATCCAATAAATATTCTTTTGAAATACTACACCATCAGAGGCCTCCTCTCTCCTCCTCCCCCTCCTCCCACCGGGCTGTCACAAGCCTAGGTGGAGATACTCCCAGTTTGTTTTGGCAGGTGCCTGACAGCAAGCAGAGGGGAACACAACCAATTTGTGACTTTCATTGTCACAACAAGGAAGGATCTACATTGATGCCTGTTTTTTCCCGCTTTGAGGTGAGAGTCTAGAGAGCCTGGTTGGGCCGTCAATTGTTGTATGAAGATCAGCATTACCATTACTACCATCACAAGATATGGACTTTATTGTTTCCTATGTGAACTCTAGTTTTTAGTCTTATATTTGGTAGCATCCTTTACCACGCTGTTTGCAGCTGCTGCACAATTTTTTGCAATTTTACACTTTTTTGCGATTTGGCTTAAGCCATCTATTTGAATTTGTTGATTTACACATTTGGATCTATAGCACAGGTTTTGCATATTTGCACTTATCTTTTGTGATATTTATACACTTATTCGATCATATTTATTTATTATTATTATTTTTATCCAGTCTTGATTGATACATTATACCTGCTCTTTTTATTGATTTTTCACCTTTATATTCACCGATTATTGTGGGCTATTTTATGATAGATTATATGCGCGAAATCTCTTTTATCTTTTATTCTATGTGTTGAGTGCTATGTGTACACTTTTCGATTTCGCTGCAGTCTTTTTAGATATCACCATAAATATCACCCACTTTTAAGATTTGTTTATTTTACCTTTTTTTGAGTCACCACATTCACTTTTATCTCACTTTTAGTGCGAGGGATCATAGCATTTATGTTTGTTGTATAACAATTTTTGTGGTGTCATTATCCAAAATCAAAATGTGCATTTTATAGAAAACAGGCCTGTGTAAAACCCACAAGAAAGACACAAATCTTGATCTTACAAAGTTCACATTTGGTAGAACTGGAAGGCAATATCAGACATGAGTATTTAGGAACTGTGTTTGATATTGCGTTCAGATGGGGGGAAATCACCCCAGGAAAAGCCAAATTTGGAAGATGCACACAAATTTCCCAATGTCAACATGTGCTATCTGCCATCAGGGGGGATCAAGGGATGTGTTTTGGGGGAGAAAGCCCTTCCTCACCGTTACTTTATTATTGAGGAAGGGGTTGCACCCCCAAAACGCATCCATTGATCTCCCGTGATGGCAGATAGCACATGTTGGCACACTGTGTGCATCCTCCAAATTTGGCTTTGGGAAAAATCACAAAAACATTTCGCACATTGTAGCAGACAAAAGAAGAAAGTGATTTGGAGGGGCTTTAAACTCGCCCCAAAACATCAATGATGTTTTTATATTTTGGAATAACATCATTGATGTTTTCCAATTGTAAATTACACCCCATGATCTCCCCGATCAGGATCTGGGCACTTTCGGATGTGAAAGGATCTTCATCCACAACCTCACGATCACCTAAAAAGAAAGGAAACCCAAAATAAATTATGACTAAAAAACATGCCGCCATCCATCTCTTATCTGAGCCTGTGGTTGCAGACACTCACCTGTTGTGGTGACTAGTTCCACCACGTCTTCTTCCTCCTGCTCAGCTTGTGTTGGGGGGATTTTCCCTTCTTCCAGAGGGGGGGGGGCTCTGGTCTCCTCGGATGAGGGGTGTCCTCCGAGTCTTTTCTCCCCTATGTCAAACAAAAATGGTATACTTAGCACACAGATATTTGATGGCAGAACTATAAATAGGAAACATTGCTTGGAAGTGAGGTACAATTGTCTATTTTAGCAGAGTTCCAAGATGTAGCTTTTTTAGTGTCCTTTGTCAAGCTGAAATACTTTACCTGTTTTGTACAAGCTTCACAGATGGAGACCCCCCTATAGTATACACTGGAGCACCTGTGTGGCCCCCCTAATAAAAATGGTGTTCTTGTGTCCCACACTAGTGCTCCAGTGTCCAGATGTGAAAACAGCTGCTCAGTGTCCTCTCCTTACACACAATCTAGTTTGCATTTCATTCTAGTAACAAAGCCATCTACACAACCCAATTCTTTGAAGACAAGTATAGGGCCTCAAAATGGTGGCCAAATGCATATGGGCTAAACAATGGTATTTTATAGTCCGAAAAAAAAATGTGTGATCCGAACGAATAATGTGCCCATGAACATGAAAGTTGCCATTTTCAACTGTACAACAGTTCCTAAAAGCACATGGAGCAGCACGAACGTAATAAACACAAGAACAATAGGAACACAGCACAACTACTTACTTTTTTGCAGCACTCTCCGGATCTTTCTGTACTGCTCATGTTCTCGTAATTTCAGGTCCGACCACCGCTTCCTGAGCTGATCTTTCGATCGTCGTACCCCGAATTTCCGGTGCAGACTCTTGACCACTTTCGCCATGATCTTGGCCTTTCGGACATTGTGGTTGGGGTAAGGCCCATACTTTCCATCATAGTCGGCCTTCTTCAGGATGTCCACCATTTCCAACATCTCCCCAAAGGACATATTTGAGTCCTTTAATCTCCTTCTGGATCGGGACGTTTCAGGCTCCGGCCTTTCCTCCTCCTCCTCCTCCTCGTTGCTGTAATTAGCACTATCCTGCTGTCTCTCCGCCATGTGCTCTTCCTCCACTGCGCCGAACAAAAAGGGGCGGGGAATAGAATAGAAAGAACGTCAGGGGCGGGCGGAGTTATACGCATGCGCAGTGTGTATAAATCGTAACGCGCGCGTCTTACGTACGATCTGTGAGCGGAGGAAGGAGCATCGGAGACGCCGATCGTGCTAACGAAGGTAGGATCTAAACTTGGGCCTATACTGCTTCGAAATGGAAGCCTATATTGTAACAAGATTAGGGGAGTTTGGCCTGACATTAGGGTTTGTCTTGTGTTGTGTCTTGCAGAGAAAATGGATGGGTTCAACGACCACAATTTCCTGCCCCTGTTTATTGACAAGTACAGAGAGCTGCCCTGTCTGTGGCAGGTGAGACACCCCCATTATAACCATAAACAGAAGAGGCAGGCAGCGTTGGAGAAACTGCTGGAGTTAGTGAAGCCGGTGGTCCCCACAGCAACCATCCCTTATTTAAAAGCTAAAATTGGTGGCCTGAGGAGCACTTATCTGAGGGAGCGCAAGAAGGTCACAGATTCCCAGAGATCCGGAGCTGCAGCAGATGACATTTATGTCCCCAGGCTGTGGTACTATGAGAGACTGCGATTTCTGTCAGACCACACTGAAGTCAGGGAATCCCTCTCTACTCTTCCTTCCACGCTTCCTTCCATACCAGCTGAGGCTTCCGATGTCCAACCTGGGCCTTCCAGCCAGGAAGAAGTGGAGGAGCCCAGCTGGAGTCAGGTATAGCATTCTTCTACTGATTTCTGGGCAATAAAGAAATGATGTTTACTAGATGTTATTATTGATCACTAAATGCTGATTAAAAAAAGTGTTTTACATATCAATAGACAGTAGTGGGCAAAAATAATTGGGACAAGAATGCAAAATGCTGGGCTCAGAAGGATAGTCTGTTATATTTGTTAACATTCAATTTGCAGCAGTCAGGAGGTGAAAATTGCGTGTGATTGATGAAAACAATACTAAAACTATGTCCCTTTTTCATACACAGGAAGACCTCAGCCAGGAGGAGGCTGTGGAATGTGGCAGTCAGGAGGAGGCGGGGATTAGTGGCAGCCAGGAGGAGGCGGGGCTAAGTGTCAGCCAAGAGAAGCCAGGGACAAGTCGCAGCCTGACTGAGTCTCAGGTCCCTCCCCTCCGCCTGCCATATAAAAGGGCCAGGAAGGCCACTCCCAGTCCTGTGCAGGATTCAGTGTACAGGCTGATCCAGGAGGCTTCGGCGTCCCTCAGAGCCTTCCCCAGTCCTGCAGAGGCCTTTGCCTGCATGGCTGCCACCAAATTGCTGGGCATGCAGGAGGGCCAACGCAAGATCTCTGAGGACCTGATTTATAAAGTCCTTCGTAAGGGGGAGAGTGGGGAACTGACACCCAAGACGGATGTCATGGAGAGGGACGATCCTCCTCCTCCTCCTCCTCCTCCTGCTGCCACAACTCCACCACCACAGCCAAAGCCTGGAAGGAAGCGTGGAAGGAAGACCACAGAGTGATTGCCCTGGGTTCAGTCTGGTCTGACAGAAGATGCAGTCTCTCGTATGACCACAGCCTGGGGACACAGATGTCATCTGCTGCTTTCCGGATCTCTGCGACTTCTGGACCAGACTGCCCTCCCTTAGATATGGACTCCTCAGGCCACCAATTTTGCTTTTAAATAATTGATGTCTGCCCCGGGAGTCCAAGGCTTCACCCACTTCTGCAGTTTCTCCAGCGTTGCCTCCCTCTTTGTTTATAGTTGTGACCCCTTAATAAAATATTTTTAGGTAAATTCTACTCTCCTGTGTGTGTTTTCATCCAAAAAGGACAGTTTGTTGGTGAGTATTCAGGTACATTTCTAAAGTACAATGTGAAATTAACAAGGGACAACAACACCAAACAATCTCCTCCTACAGATTAAATAGAACAACATATCAATGGTGTTGTGGGAACTTGTCACAAAAAACACACAAACATTTTCGGGAATACAAATCAAAATCACCAAAACAAAAAAAAATAAAAAGAGAAACACAAAAAAAGATTCTACATTAAAGTAAAAAAAAAAAAATTAAAAAATATGTTGTCAGATGTGAGAAATCAAAATATATTGAGGGAATCCCGATAAATAGTAACGAAAAAAGTTTGTGAGAAGTGTGTGTGAATATGAGCATCAAAACGACTTAATTCTTGTCACATTATAAAGAAGAAGAGAGTGCGCTGTATTAAACCATTTTTTACATTGCAGCGCGACGAAAGTGCTTTATCCATTACGAACGCTAAGTTTACCAGAACGAGCTGTCCCGTGTCGGAATTTCTTCTGAGCATGCGTGGCACTTTGTGCGTCGGAACAGGCCACACACGGTCGGAATTGACGCGATCGGATTTTGTTGTCGGAAAATTTTATCTCCTGCTGTCCAAAACTTTGTGTGTCGGAAAATCCGATGGAAAATGTCCGATGGCGCCCACACACGGTCGGAATTTCCGACAACACGCTCCGATCGGACATTTTCCATCGGGAAATCCGACCGTGTGTACGGGGCAGTAGAGTGGCTCTACCAATGTAATCACCAGAGCTGTGCTGATAAACAGAGTATAGTGGGCCAGCTGTCAGGCCCCTTTCACACCAGCGGACCGATTGGGTCCACCTGTCCATTTTTCATAAGGACCCGATCGGAGCACCTATTGTTCTCTATGAAGAGACGGATGTCACATGTCTACTGACACCCGCCAGCATCCGATCCGGTACGCTAAAAGCAGGTGGTTGTAGATACGTTTGCCATCAGTCCGGCGGATAAGATCAGATGACAGTCGGATGGAAACGGACAGGCGTTCCGTTTTCATCTGACCTCCCCATAGAGAACAGAAGGCTGTGTTCATGTCCGCTCTGCACAATCTGCCATTGTATGTAAACAGATGGTCAGGGCACCACTTATTCTAAGAGGAGATATAATATAACGTTCCTGTGTCTACACCCTGTTCCAAATTATTATGCAAACTCTATTTCCGTGTCACAAAGATTAAATATTTTGTTTTTCAGTTTAACTCATGGATGGCATTGTGTCTCAGGGCTCTTTTGATTACTGAAAACAATCTCAGACACCTGTGATAATTAGATTGCCAGGTGAGCCCAATTAAAGGAAAAACTACTAAAGGAGGGTGTTCCACATTATAAACCACTTGCTGACCGCCTAACGCAGATATACTGCAGCAGATTGGCACGGGCAGGCAAAATCACGTACCTGGTACATGATTTGCCTCCCGTGGACGGGGGGCGCCGCATCGCACCCCCCCCCGGTGCCCGCGGCGGTTGGCATCGTGGCATCGTTAGGGGAGCGATCCGTGCTGAGGGGGAGACCACTCATTTGTGGCCACCCAACACCCCCCCCCCCCCCGCGCGATCGCTCCCAATGAATGACAATCTTCCTCTGTAATGTAATGCTCATCTCTCCTCGCGTCATTCCAGCGCGGAGGAGAGAAGACATCCAAGTAAGTGCACCAAAACTACACTAACAGTAGAACACTTTAGGCACACTTTTCACCCCCCAATCCCCCCCCTGCACCCCCTGTCACAGTGACACCAATAGCAGTTTTTTTTTCTGATTATTGGATTGGTGTCATTTATGACAGTTATAAGTGGTAGGGCAGTTAGTGGTAGGCCCCTTTAGGTCTAGGGTACACCCCTAGCCCCCCTAATAAAGTTTTAACCCCTTGATCACCCCCCCGTCGCCAGTGTCACTAAGCGATCGTTTTTCTGATCGCTGTATTAGTGTCACAGGTGACACTAGTTAGGGAGGTAAGGATTTAGGTTCGCCGTCAGCGTTTTATAGCGTCAGGGACCCCCATATACTACCTAATAAAAGATTTTAACCCCCTGATTGCCCCCTAGTTAACCCTTTCACCAGTGATCACCGTATAACTGGTGACGCTGGTTAGTTAGTTTGTTTTTTATAGTTTCAATGCACCCGCCGTTTATTACCTACTTAAGGTTTAACCCCCTGATCGCCTGGCGGTGATATAAGTTAAGTTTTAGGGTCAGATAGGGTCTGCGTCAGGTTAGTGCCAGTACCGCTAACACCCAAGCACACAGCAAACACCTCCCTTCGTGGTATTAAAGTAGCAGAATATCAGTATATGACTGCTGGACAATGAACTCTGGTATGAGAGATTTTATTCCATCTTTCTGGCCAGAAAAGAATGGAAGCTCCTGACCCGACTCGTGTCTACCCTTTAAGAGTGTCAGATTCAGTGAATACAGTGTACATATATATTTTCAGCATATTGCGTCACAAGCGAACAGGCGGTACACTTCTGTTTTTAACAGACATTCTAACCTTTTAAAAATCAACCTATACATTCTAACCCAGACAAGTTCCGCAAAACCATATATATTTTTAGCTTTATAAAAAACTCATCTCTCTGCAGTATGCTATTGCGGTTCCTTCATCTGTCCTAAATGATGTCAGTAAGCAAGCTTTTTGCACAGAAAAAGGAATGTAGCAAATTGATGGGGAAGTCACAAGTAGCTTCAACATAAAATACAAGAAATATGATTCTTAGCTGAAATTCTAAATCAGTCTTACTACACACATAACTATGGCCATATAAACTGACCCCCGTTCCTACTTCAGTATAGTATCTGAACGGATCAATATCTGATCCGATCAGATCTATACTAGCGTCCCTAGCAGTTTAGGGTTCCCAAAAACGCAGTGTTAGCGGGATCAGCCCAGATAACTGCTAGCACCTGCGTTTTGCCCCTCCGCCCAGCCCAGCCCACCAAAGTGCATTATCGATCAATCACTGTCACTTACAAAACACTAAACACATAACTGCAGCGTTCGCAGAGTCAGAACTGATCCCTGCCATCGCTAACAGTTTTTTTGGTAGCGTTTGGATACAGCTGCTAACAGTCAGGAGCTTTTTTACCCATGAGTCTCACTAGTGTACCACTAAATTTAGAGCCCAAAATGGCAAATCGAAGGTACACTAATGAAGAGGCCTACACATTTCTGAGCATGACAGATAGTAAAGAGGAAGTCATTCATCTGTCAGATTCAGGCTCAGAATACGATCCTGTAGAGGACAGCGGCTCCATAACAGATAGCTCTGACGACGGAGTTGTGGTCCCTGCCAGGGTCTGGCGTACCAGACCCCAATCTTCTTCTTCTGTCGTTGATGAGCAAGAACCGCAGGTCCCTCGTATGGAGCAGAGCAGTACTAGCGCCGCTATTCCTTCTGGTAAACTGGCAAGCACCAGCGGCCTAGTACACCCTGGTCGTAGTCAAACCAGCACTGCAGTATCACATGGTGACGTGGCGAGTCCCATAAGTGCAGTTCAAGCTGGTGAGGTGGCAAGCACAAGTAGTGTCCCGCTGCCACCAAGAAGACGAACACAGGCCCGTCGTGCCCATAGTGCCCTTCCTGCTGCATTCACCAATCCTAATTGGGAACCCACCACTTCTGCAGCACCCATTCTTCCCCCATTCACTGGCCAACCCGGCATTCAGGTGGAAACAGTTGATTTTACATCACTTGATTTTTATTTGCTGTTTTTCACCGAAGATTTCTATAGATCTATTGTGAACCAAAGCAATTTGTACGCTGGTCAACACATCACCACTATTCCCCAGTCCTCCCTTGCCAGAGATTGGAGACCAATTACAGTTTCCGAATTGAAGCTCTTTCTGGGCCTTTCCCTCAACATGGGCATAACTAAAAAGAATCAGTTGCAGTCATATTGGTCCACTGACCCAATTCACCATATGCCCTTGTTCTCTGCCTCCATGACCAGGGCACGATACGAATAGATGTTGCGGTTCATGCACTTCAATGACAATGAACTCTGTCGTCCTCGGGGAGACCCTGGATATGATTGGCTCTACAAAATTTGGCCCCTCGTAAACCACTTCAACCAACGTTTTGCAGACTTGTTTACTCCCCATCAAGTTGTCTGCATTGATGAGTCCCTGATTACGTTTTCTGGCTGCTTGTCATTCAAACAGTACCTTCCCAGCAAGCGTGCCAGATACAGGGTAAAGATGTATAGGCTCTGTGACAGGGCCACAGGTTATACATGTAGTTTTATGGTTTACGAGGGAAAAGATAGCCACGTAGAGCCGACAAACTGCCCTGACTACATAGGAAGCACTGGCAAGATTGTGTGGGACTTGGTGTCACCTTTATTCGGAAAGGGGTACCACTTGTATGTGGACAATAATTACACGAGCGTGCCAATTTTTAGTCACTTGTTTGATCAGCAGATTGGAGCATGTGGCACCGTGCGACCTAATCGCCGGAGCTTTCCCCAGTGGCTTGTAGATTCCCGTCTTAGGCTGGCGGAGAGAGCCTGCTTCAAGTGTAAAAACTTGCTCGCTATGAAGTGGAGGGATAATAAGAATGTTTTCGTTCTTACCTCCCTTCATGCAGACACCATGGTCCAAATTACTACGGTGACTGGTGTTGTGGAGAAACCCCTCTGTGTCCATGAATATAACCAAAATATGGGAGGGGTGGACCTCAACGACCAGTTGTTGGCACCATACCTAATTGCCCATAAGGCCAGACGCTGGTACACGAAAGTGTCTGTTTATTTCAATTGGCTTTTGCTGAACGCTCATGTGCTTTACAGAGCTTCAGGATGGACTGGATCCTTCCTTAAATTCCAGGAAGAGATCGTCAGAGCCCTTCTGTTTCCAGATGGTGCTCTACCTCACCTTCTCCAACCAAATGCAGTAAGCCGGCTGCATGAGAGGCATTTTCTTTATGTCCTCCCTACCCAACGAGCCCCCCAAAAAAGATGTTGTGTCTGCAGCAAGCGCGGACATAGGCATGACACCCGCTATTATTGACCCTCCTGTCCTGACAATCCTGGTTATTGCATTGGTGAATGTTTTGAACGCTACCATACACTAGTTGAGTATTAGCGTAGGGTACAGCACTGCACAGACTAGGCACACTTTCACAGGGTCTCCCAAGATGCCATCGCATTTTGGGAGACCCGAACCTGGAACGGGTTACAGTTACAAAAGTTACAGTTACAAAAAAAAACAAAAAAATATAAAATAAAAAAAAAAAAAATAGTTGTTTTATTGTTCTCTCTCTATTCTCTCTCTATTGTTCTGCTCTTTTTTACTGTATTCTATTCTGCAATGTTTTATTGTTGTTATGTTTTATCATGTTTGTTTTATAGGTATGCAATTTTTTTTATACTTTACTGTTTACTGTGTTTTATTGTTAACCATTTTTTTGTTTTCAGGTACGCCATTCAGCTGCAGAACGGATTTATTTATCTTGACAGCAACGGCGTTTGCTCCCACGATACATAATGCCGTGACTCCAGCGCTGTCGGAGGTGCCCCCATGATTCGGCATATATATATTTTAGGCACAGGTTGTGTTAAAAAATGTTTTATTTTTTACTATTTTTTTTTTGTATTTGCTTTGCAGGTATGGTAAGTCTTATGCCCCGTACACACGGTCGGATTTTTCAACGGAAAATGTGCGATCGGAGCGTGTTGTCGGACATTCCGACCGTGTGTGGGCTCCATCGGACATTTTCCATCGGATTTTCCGACACACAAATTTTGAGAGCAGGCTATAAAATTTTCCGACAACAAAATCCGATCGCGTCAATTCTGACCGTGTGTGGCCAGTTCCGACGCACAAAGTGCCACGCATGCTCAGAAGAAATTCCAAGACGGAACAGCTGGTAAAATTAGCGTTCGCAATGGATACAGCACTTTTGTCACGCTGCAATGTAAAAAATGGTTTAATACAGCGCACTCTCTTCTTCTTTATAATGTGAGAAGAATGAAGTAGTTTTTCTGCTCATATTCACACAGACTTCTCACAAACTTCTTTCTTTATTATTTATCGTAATTCCCTCAATATATTTTGATTTGTCACATCTGACAAAATTTATTTTTTGTTGTTTGATTTATTTATTTATTTTTAAAGGCAGTTTTTTTTTTTTGGGGGGGGGGGGGGTTGTATTTTTTTTCAAGGCTGATCTTTGTTTTTTGTTTTTTTTTTTGTTTTGCTCCATAATATTTTTGTGTGTGTTTTGTGTGTCAAGTTACCACAACACCATTATTATCTTGTATTATTTAATCTCAAGAAGGTTGCTTGGTGTTGGTGTCCCTTGTTAATTTCACATTGTATTTTTGAAATGTACCTGAATCCTTACAAACAAACTGTCCTTTTTTAAGGAAAACACACATAGGCGAGTAAATTTGAAACAAAAAATCCTTTATTAAGGGCTCAGAACCAAACAAAGAGGGGGGGGGCAATGCTGGAGAAACAGCAGAAATTGGCGAAGCCTTGGACCCCCAGGGCAGACATCAAAACTTTTCATGCAAAATTGGTGGCCTGAGGAGTCCTTATCTAAGGGAGTGCAGTCTGGTCCAGAAGTCCCAGAGATCATGAAAGCAGCAGATGACATCTGTGTCCCCAGGCTGTGGTACTACAAGAGGCTGCATCTTTTGCCAAACCAGACTGGACCCAGGGTCATCACTCTCTGGTCTTCCTTCCACGCTTCCTTCCACGCTGTGGCTCTGGTGTTGGAGATGTGGCAGGAGGAGGAGTAGGACCTGGAGGAGGAGTAGTAGGACCTGGAGGAGGAGGAGGAGGAGTAGGACCTGGAGGAGGAGGACTATGTGTGAGGTTACAAATGTGGGTAGCACATGTTATTTGGCCCCTCAACCCCTTATTGAGAGCTTCCAAAATTAAGGACTCACACAGGTGTTGTTGGCCCTCCTCCATCTCCAGCATTTTGCAGGCAGTTATGCCAGCAAAGTCCTCCTCCAAACTGTGAGGGCTTCTCAGGGCCTCTGTAGCCTTCCAAAATAGGCCTATGGAAGCCTCCTCCAGGTTACTCCTCTTCCTGCCACTTTGTCTTTGAAGGTGTAGGGTAGGGACCTGGATATCAGGCAGCCTGCTTGGCCCGGCCACCTCCTGGCTGAGACTTCCCTGTGTATGAAAAAGGGACATGGTTGTAGTTTTTGCATCATCAATCACAATCATAAATTAGTACTCCAAACTAACATCTATTTAACATCATTGATTGAACAACCATAAATATTTAGAAGAATGCTATACCTGGCTCAAGCTGGGCTCCTCCACATGTTGCTGCCTGGAAGGCCCAGGTTGGGCGTCAGAAGCCTCAGCTGGGGGGGAAGGAAGTGTGGAAGGAAGAGTGGAGAGTGCTGGCCTGGGTTCAGTCTGACCTGCCAGAAAATGCAGTCTGTCATAGTACCACAGCCTGGAGACATAAATGTCATCTGCAGCTCCAGATCTCTGGGAATCCGTGACCTTCTTGTGCTCCCTTAGATAAGTGCTCCTCAGGCCACCAATTAGGATCTTCAAATAGGTGATGTCTGCCGTGGGGATCACCGGCTTCACAATTTCCAGCAATTGATCCAGCGCTGCCTTCCTCTTTGTTTGGTTCTTATATTCAGGGTGGTTTTTCTGCCACAGACAAGGCAGCTCCCTGAACATATCTATGAAGATTGGCATTAAGTCATGATCCTTCAAGATATCCATTTTCACTGCAAGACACAACACAAGACACACCCTAATGTCAGCCTAAAGTCTTCTAAACTTGTGCAAATACAGGCCTCAATCTAGAAGCAGTATAGGCTCAATGTTAAATCTTACCTTCGTTATCATGATCGGCACCTCCGTTACTCCTTCCTCCACTCACAGATCGTACGTACTACGCACAAGTGTTACGCTTTATAGACACTGCGCATGCGTGAAACTCCGCCCGCCCCTGATGTTCTTTCTAGTCTATTCCCTGCCCCTTCTCGTTCGGCGCAATGGGGAAGAGCACATGGCGGAGTCAGAGCAGGTGTCTGATATTTACAGCAACGAGGAGGAGGAGGAAAGCCCGGAGCCTGAAACGTCCGATCCAGAAGGAGACGATTTAAGGCATCAAATATGTCCTTTGGGGAGATGTTGGAGATGATTGACATCCTGAAGTGGGCCGACTATGACGGGAAGTATGGACCTTACCCCAACCCCAATGTCCGAAAGGCCAAGATCATAGCGAAAGTGGTCAAAAGTCTGCACCAGAATTTCGGGGTACGTCGATCGAAAGATCAGTTCAGGAAGCGGTGGTCGGACCTAAAAATAAGAGAGCACGAGCAGTACAGAAAGATCCGGAGAGCGCTGCAAAAAAGTAAGTAGTTGTGCTGTGTTCCTATTCTTTTTATGTTTTATTTCATTCGTGCTGCTCCATGTGCTTTTCTTAACTGTTATCCAATTTAAAATGGCAACTTTCATGTTCATCAGCACATTATTCGTTCTTATCAAACATTTTTCTTTCGGCCTATAAAACACCATTGTTTTGGCCATCTGCATTTGCCCACATTTTTTAGGGCCTACTTGTCTGAAATTAATTTGGTTGTGTAGATGGGTTTGTTACTAGAATGAAATGCAAACTAGTAAGGAGAGGACACTCAGCAGCTGGTTACACATCTGGACGCTGGAGCACTAGTGTGGGACACCAGAACACCCTTTTTATTAGGGGGCCCACACAGGTGCTCCAGTGTATACTATAGGGGTGTCTCCATCTGTGAAGCTTGTACAAAACAGGTAAAGTATTGAAGCTTGACAACAGACACTAAAAATTCTACATCTTGGAACTCTGCCAAAACAGACAATTGTACCCCACTTCCAAGCAATGTTTAATATTTATAGTTCTTCCCTCAAATATCTGTGTGCTAAGTATACCATTAGACTCGGAGGACACCCCTCATCCGAGGAGACCAGAGACCCCCCACCTCTGGAAGAAGGGGAAATGCACCCAAGACAAACAGAGCAGGAGGAGGAAGACGTGGTGGAAATTGGCACCACAACAGGTGAGTGTCTGCGACCACAGGCTCAGGTAAGAGATGGATGCCGGCATATTTATAATACATGTTTTTTTTGTTTCTATCTTTTTAGGTGATCGTGATGTTGTGGATCCAGATCCTTTCACCTCGGAAAGTGCACAGATCCTGATTGGGGAGATCATGGGGTGCAATAGGGACTTGGAAAACATCAAGAAAAACATCAATGATGTTCTTCAAAAAAATACCATTGATGTTTTGGGGAGAGTTTAAAACCCCTCCAAATTCCTTTGTTTTATGGTGTGCTACAATTTTTTAACATTTTTTGTCAAATTGGAGAAAAGCCAAATTTTGAAGATGCACACAGTGTGTCAACATGTGCTATCTGCCATCACGGGAGATCAATGGACGCGTTTTGGGGGTGCAACCCCTTCCTCAATAATAAAGGCAGCTAGCACATGTTGACATTCGGCTATTTGTGTGTATCTTCAAAATTTGGCTTTTCCTGGGGTGACTTCACCCCATCTGAACGCAATATCAAACACAGTTTCTAAATACTCATGTCTGATATTGCCTTTAAGTTCTACCAAATGTGAACTTTGTAAGTTCAAGATTTGTGTCTTTCTTGTTGGTTTTAAACATGCCTGTTTTATCTTAAATAGACATTTCTACTTTTTCTAATGTGACCCCAAAAATTGTTATACAACAAACATGTTGGTTTGTTTTAAAAACCTTTTCTAAATGCACATGTGATTGTGCAGGTATTAAAAAGATTGTTAATCAAGAATGTGTGGATTATTGTCTCAACGCTACAACACTTTTGGGGTGCTCTAATTTCTACTTTCTGTGACAATGGGTGTTATTTCCTAAGGGCAAATCCACTTTGTACTACAAGTGCAGTTTCAAGTGCACTTGTAGTGCAAAGTGTCTTTGCCTTTAGTAAATAACATCCAACAGTGCTTTGTAAGGTTACACAATTACGCCATTTTCAGGACTCACCACATTTCTGTCAGGGTCAGCTAAAACAAACACAAGCAGTAAATGTCACCAAAGATTTGCTTATTTAGTTTTTTTTATTTGAAAAAGGTTTTACACATTGTCTGGCATATTCATAGCCCCCCTACCCGCAAAGAATTCAAGGTATCTTAGCCGGACATCACGGGCACTCAGGGGGGGCAAGCCAGGACGGCCACTTTCAAGCGCCGTCAGGGTTGGTTCTTTTTGCATTCCGGCCTCAGGCCCAACTGAGCCAGCATCGTTGGCAGAATGTTGCCATAAAAAGTTGTGTAGAACACAGCACGCCAGGATATTGTGATTCAGTTTGTACTCCACCATATGTATGAGTGTAAGAAATAGGCGGAACCAGCTGGCCATGATTCCAAACGTGTTCTCCACCACTCTTCTGGCTCTGGCCAGCTGGTAATTAAAAACCCTCTGGTCCAGGGTGAGGGTCCTCATCGGGAATGGCCGCATAAGATGGTCCCCCAGCGCAAATGCTTCATCCGCAACGAAGACGAATGGGAGTCCTTCCACATTGTGTTCTGGAGGTGACAAGTCCAAGCTGCCATTCTGGAGATGCCTGTAGAACTCCGTCTGGGCGATGACTCCACCATCAGACATCCGGCCATTCTTCCCCACGTCCACATACAGAAATTCATAAGTAGCCGACACCACCGCAAAAATCACAATACTATTGAACCCCCTATATAATTATAATAGTACGACCCCGAGTTGGGTGGTGGGATGATGTGGACGTGTTTCCCATCAATTGCCCCTCCGCAGTTAGGAAAGTCCCACCGCTGGGCAAATTGGGAGTCCACAGTCTGCCATTCCTGTGGCGTGAAAGGAAACTGTGGAGTCAAACAAAAAAAAATTGTCTTTTTGCACATAAACATGGAAAGCAGATTAGACACAAACATTCTTGGCCAACATCAAGATAAAATTTATTTATGGGAATTTTTAAAGACCAAAGTATAAGGTACACCTATCATATTCCCCCTCCCCCCCTCTCATGGGCCATTTCTAACATTATAGGGGGGGAGCTCTTGGACAGGTAACCCTCTCCACTTCATTGAGAGATGAATGCCTAAATAATGTGTATTACTTGGAACAGCCCCTCCTTAGTTACACTATTGACAGCCCACTGGACAGGTAGAAGAAGTGTCATAATACAAAGATATAAATACACACTGTACACATTTTAGCACATTTGGACATTCTGCTATTACCTATCAAGATAATAATAGGATACCAAAACTTTAAACAGTACCATTTGAAAGTATACAGGCAGGCCCTTGCACTACATGCTTTGGGGAATTCATCCATACATCTGACCACAAAAGAAGTAGGTATAGTGTGTATAGGTTTGGCAAAATCAGCAGATAGAGGATTGAGGATAGATAGAGAATTGGTATCAGCTGACTTAGCAGTTTGGGGGGAGGGAGGGTTCCAAATGATTTGGGGACCCCCAAAAAAAGCCTCTGGCACTCTGCCTGAATTTAAAGCACAAATCACATTTCAAAACATTTTAGGGGTGTTTGGGGTAAAGCACTACTATGGAGCTGATAAAATACATTGTTAAGTGACTACATGAGGTGAATATAGGGCCAGGAGAGCATGCTGGGGAGGTAAGTGAAGGCAAATATGTATGAAGGAGCAAAAAAATAATTACAAAAATATCAAGCATGCATGAGGACAAAGGAGATATTCACAGCATATTACAATCATGGTAATTAGGGAATGAGGAAAGAAATACAATATATTAGCAAACATTAGATACAATAAAATGTGATATTAAAGGATAAAAATCTTACCTTAATATACTCCTTCTGCAGGACCTGGATGATGGAAGAACAGGTCTCTGGGATAATAATTCCCAGAACCTTTTTTTTTTCTCTTTCTTGTTCTCTCTTTCTTGTTTTTTTTTTGTTTTTTTTGTTTTGTTTTCTGTGTTTTACGTGTTTTGATACACACAATCACTGGGAATTTCACCAGTCACGGGATATAGCAGGTTGTCGAATGCATATCAGGTTTGGGAGGGGGCTGAGATAGACAGCATTTTCTTTCTTTTTTTTTTTTTGGGGGGGGGAGGGGATAGGGTCAGTTGTAAGAGAACGATGCTACCAGTTTGTCTTTTGTCAATGTTTTTTTTTTTAACAATCAGTAGTGCTTTATTGAAAAGTATAAAATGCAGTACAAAAAAAAGTAGGTACATACAGCGGGACATGTGTAGGCAGGTACATCAAAAAACGGATCATATAATCGACTATAGGTAAACTCTTACTCACATAAGATTTAACGTACTGTATCCAACGCCGCTATATAAATACATTTTGTATTGGATTGTTAATCATGCTTGCTATGCCTATCAGGCTTGTCATTACATCAATAGATAAGGAGTCATGAGAGGCGTCTGCTAGACCAGAGAAGGAGGCGTGTAATAGTTTAGTTACATCCTTATAACAGCATAACCGCAGGGTCATTCATCCCCTCCCACCCATAACCCAGTTACCCAACACCCCACTGAGAGAAAGCAAGGACAGTATTATCCACCAATCCATGGCAGCCAGACCTTATCGAACTTCCAAGAGCATCCCCGACTAATATAAGTCAGCCTGTAGAGGGGCAGAGCAGAGTTTATTCTCTTTTCCCAGGAGGAAAGGGTCGGAGGGTTAGCCGAGGTCCAGCCAGCGAGGATCTCCTTTTTAGCATAATAGAAGAGGAGTGAGATTAGAATTTTACTATGATGTGTCCTGTGTTCATCCTCGTGTATTCCCAAAAGGGCTATCTCAGGTGTTTTTGGAACAGATAGGTCCATTCTAACATTTAGATGATCATACACTCCCATCCAAAACTTTGACAATGCAGGACAGTCCCAGAACATGTGTATAAACGTGCCTATCTGAGTTCGACATCTAGGGCAATGTGGGTCCCTATCAGGGTATATTTTGGATAATCTCGCGGGCGTAAAGTAAATCCTGTGTAAAAATTTTATTTGTGTTAGTTTATCTCCAGCTGATATTACCAGTTTGGGGCCTTGTTCCAGACAGGTTTCCCAGTCCTCCCTTTCCAAAGTGGGAATATCTGATTTCCAGGCATTCCATAGCCTGTCCATCTTGGGTATCTCCCTAGGGAGCAGCGTGGTATATATAGCTGACAGGGGCTTTGTCACTGCTAGAAAGCAGGTCTTCCAACGGGTCTAATTGTAGGAGAGGAGGGGTAGGAAATTGTGCCCTAGTCACTTGTCAATGTTTAATATGTTAATCTTGTGTAGTTACTGTAAAGTATGAAATTAAGGATGTATAATGGTGAACTGTGAAAAGTATGACAGAAAATAAAAAATTTTGATTATACAAAAAAAAAAATTCCCAGAGCCTGGGGGGAGATGCCTGTCGAGAACTTCAAGTCCTGCAGGCTTCTCCCCGTCGCCAAGTATCGCAGGGTGGCGACGAGCCTCTGCTCCGTAGTGATGGCTTGCCTCAGGCAGGTACCCTGCCTGCTGATATAGGGGGTCAGCAAAGCCAACAAACGGTGAAATATGGGGTCCGTCACCCGGAGAAAGTTCCTGAAATCATCAGGATTATTCTCACGGATCTCACGGAGCAAAAGCATATGACAGAACTGGTCACGCTGAAGCAACCAATTCTTGGTCCATGAACTCCTCCCCACCCTGTTCATGGACTGGACTTGTGTCAAGGTAAGGACACCAAACCCCCGCACAGCACGAACTCTACGAGGAGTACGCATACGAAACATGGCTAGAAAACCGCCGGCTCCTCAGAACGAAGTAACAGAACGCACTGAAGAACAGCAAGGCCTGTGAAGAGCGACCTGAAAAACAGTAACGAACGAACAAGAACAGAATGACAAGAGTCACGCGTCACTTGCTGCACGCACTGAAGAGCAGATACAAACCCAGAAGCACAAACTGAACAGCAGAAAACGATCTGAAAACCACGAGTCTGAAAAAGCGCGAATTGTCTCTCACCAAACTTTTACTAACACGAGATTAGCAAAAGGAGCCCAAACAGTGCTTGGTTCTGAACTGGCCTTTTCTAGTCTCGTCGTACGTGGTGTATGTCACCGCGTTCTTGGCGATCAGAAATTCTGACAACTTTCTGCGACCGTGTGTATGCAAAACAAGTTTGAGCCAACATCCGTTGGAAAAAATCCATGGATTTTGTTGTCGGGATGTCTGATCAATGTCCGATCGTGTGTACAGGGCATTACTGTTGTACTGTAATGTTACTTCGTTTTATTGTTAACCATCATTTGCTTAGCAGGTACGCCATTCGGTTGCAGCGCGGATTTATTTACCTTGACAGCAACAGCGTTTGCTCCCACGATACATAAAACCATGACTCCAGCGCTGTAGGAGGTGATTTCACCTCCACAGTTAAAAAAAAAAGAGCATATATGCCGAAGCATGGGGGCAGCAGGGGCGGAGGAGCGATTTGCTCCTACCTTTTGGGGCGGATGCCCCCATGCTTCGGCATTTATAAACGAAGGGAGGTATTCTAATGGTGGGCATACCCACCGATCTATCTCTTTTTTTCATGCAGCCCACAGGCTGCATGAAAAAAAAGTTTACAATATATGCCCAACAAGGACCAGCAACGTACTGGAATGGTTATACCAGAATGATGCCTGCAGGTTTAGGTATCATCTTGGTATCATTCTTTTCAGCCAGCGGTCGGCTTTCATGTAAAAGCAATCCTAGTGGCTAATTAGCCTCTAGACTGCTTTTACAAGCAGTGGGAGGGAATACCCCCCCCCCCACCGTCTTCCATGTTTTTCTCTGGCTCTCCTGTCCCAACAGGGAACCTGAGAGTGCAGCCGGTGATTCGGCCAGCTATCCATAGAGCTGATCAGAGACCAGAATAGCTCCAAATATCTCTATGGCCTAAGAAACCGGAAGCTACTAGCATTTTATGACTTAGATTTCGCCAGATGTAAACAGCGTCATTGGGAAATTGGGAAAGCATTTTATCACACTGATCTTGGTGTGGTCAGATGCTTTGAGGGCAGAGGAGAGATCTAGGGTCTAATAGACCCCAATTTTTTTCAAAAAAGAGTACCTGTCACTACCTATTGCTATCATAGGGGATATTTACGTTCCCTGAGATAACAATAAAAACGATTTAAAAAAAAAAATGAAAGGAACAGTTTAAAAATAAGATAAAAAAGCAAAAAAAAAGCCAAAAACAAAAAAAAAGCACCCCTGTCCCCCCCTGCTCTCGCGCAAAGGTGAACGCAAGCGTCGGTCTGGCGTCAAATGTAAACAGCAATTGCACCATGCATGTGAGGTATCGCCACGAAGGTCAGATCGAGGGCAGTAATTTTAGCAGTAGACCTCCTCTGTAAATCTAAAGTGGTAACCTGTAAAGGCTTTTAAAAATGTATTTAGTTTGTCGCCGCTGCACGCTTGTGCGCAATTTTAAAGCATGTCGTGTTTGGTATCCGTGTACTCGGCCTAAGATCATCTTTTTTATTTCATCAAACATTTGGGCAATATGGTGTGTTTTAGTGAATTAAAATTTAAAAAAGTGTGCTTTTTCCCCAAAAAAGCGTTTGAAAAATCGCTGCACAAACACTGTGTGAAAAAAAAAATGGAAACACCCACTATTTTAATCTGTAGGGCATTTGCTTTAAAAAATATATATAATGTTTGGGGGTTCAAAGTAATTTTCTTGCAAAAAAAAATAAATTTTTTTTCATGTAAACAAAGTGTCAGAAAGGGCTTTGTCTTCAAGTGGTTAGAAGAGTGGGTGATGTGTGACATAAGCTTCTAAATGTTGTGCATAAAATGCCACTACAGTTCAAATCCCCCCCCCCCCCCCCAATGACCCCATTTTGGAAAGTAGACGCCCCAAGCTATTTGCTGAGAGGCATGTCGAGTCCATGGAATATTTAATATTGTGACACAAGTTGCGAGAAAAAGACAATTTTTTTTTTGCACAAAGTTGTCACTAAATGATATATTGCTCAAACATGCCATGGGAATATGTGAAATTACACCCCAAAATACATTCTGTTGCTTCTCCTGAGTATGTGGATACCACATGTGTGAGACTTTTTGGGAGCCTAGCTGAGTACAGGACCCCGAGAACCAAGCCCTGCCTTTAGGCTTTCTAAGGGTGTAAATTTTTGATTTCACTCTTCACCGCCTATCACAGTTTCGGAGGCCATGGAATGCCCAGGTGGTACAACCCCCGCCCCCCCCCCCAAATGACCCCTTTTTGCAAAGTACACACCCCAAGCTATTTGCTGAGAGGTATAGTGAGTATTTTGCACTTTTTGTCACAAAGTTTTGAAAATTGAAAAAAGAAAAAACAATACATTTTTCTTGTCTTTCTTCCTTTTCAAAAACAAATGAGAGCTGCAAAATACTCACCATGCCTCTCAGCAAATAGCTTGGGGTGTCTACTTTCCAAAATGGGGTAATTTGGGGGGGGGGGGTGTTGTGCAATCTTGGCATTTTATGGCCTTCAAAACTGTGATAGGTAGTGGGGAGTGAAATAAAAAATGTACGCCCTTAGAAATCCTGAAGGCGGTGATTGGTTTTCAGGGCCCCGTATGCAGCTAGGCTCCCAAAAAGTCTCACACGTGTGGTATCCTCGTACTCAGGAGAAGTAGCAGAATGTAGTTTGGGGTGTAATTCCACATATGCCCATGGCATGTTTGAGCAATATATCATTTACTGACAACTTTGTGGGAAAAAAAGAAAAGTTTGTCATTTTCCTGCAACTTGTGGCAAAATATAAAATATTCCATGGACTCAACATGCCTCTCAGCAAATAGCTTGGGGTGTCTACTTTCCAAAATGGGGTCATTTGGGGGAGTTTGTGCCATCTTGGCATTTTATGGCCTTCAAAACTGTGATAGGTAGTGAGGAGTGAAATCAAAAATTTACGCCCTTAGAAATCCTGAAGGCGGTGCTTGGTTTTCGGGCCCCATACGCGGCTAGGCTCCTAAAAAGTCCTACACATGTGGTATCCCCATACTCAAGAGAAGCAGCTAAATGTATTTTGGGCTGTAATTTCACATATAACCATGGCATGTGTGAGCAATATATCATTTAGTGACAACTTTTTGTCATTTTTTTTTTTTTTTATCGTTATTCAATCACTTGGGACAAAACAAATTAATATTTAATGGGCTCAACATGCCTCTCAGCAATTTCCTTGGGGTGTCTACTTTCCAAAATGGGGTCATTTGGGGGGGGTTTGTACTGCCCTGCCATTTTAGCACCTCAAGAAGTGACATAGGCAGTCATAAACTAAAAGCTGTGTAAATTCCAGAAAATGTACCCTAGTTTGTAGATGCTATAACTTTTGTGCAAACCAATAAATAAACGCTTATTGACATTTTTTTACTAAAGACATGTGGCGAATACATTTTGGCCTAAATGTATGACTAAAATTGAATTTATTGGATTTTTTTTATAACAAAAAGTAGAAAATATCATTTTTTTTTTCAAAATTTTAGGTCTTTTTCCGTTTATAGCGCAAAAAATAAAAACCGCAGAGGTGATCAAATACTATCAAAAGAAAGCTCTATTTGTGGGAAAAAAAGGACGCAAATTTTGTTTGGGTACAGCATTGCACGACCGCGAAATTAGCAGTTAAAGCGACGCAGTGCAAAATTGTAAAAAGTGCTCTGGTCAGGAAGTGATTCTGTGCCTTGTGTTAGCTGTGAACTGCGAACTGCGATCACAAGCATACCTCCAAAATAATAAGGTATAACCAAATGAACAAATAAACAAATAGACTGTCTGGACTGACTACCACCCAGCATGACTAAATTTAGTCACTCCTGTTTAGGACAGGATAGTTACACATGTTCCTATTCACACAGCATACCTACATTTTAAAAATATATTTTTTACCTTTTTAGATGTGCTCTAGAAGTCATGGATGACTGCAAGAATTTTTTCTAAAGTTCACTCTGATCTATCCACTAGACTAGGCTGGGGACTGGCTGAATCTAGTTTTTATTAACATACAAAGCAGTGGTCTCCAAACTGCAGCCCACAGGCCCTTTGCTTGCCCTTTTCCGGCCCTTGGGGCACTATTCCTCCCACTGACACCAATAATGGGGCACCATTCCTCCCAGGGCCGGCCCAAGACATTGTGTTGCCTGGGCCCAGGAATGAAGTGCCCCCCCCCCCCCTCCAAAAAAAATCAGGCCCACCAAAAGACCCTCACATAAATTATTTTACTGTATATCATGACAATTAAAACCAAAGTTAAATTTATCAGCAAGTCAGATTTGCATGCAACAGTGATGGTGGTGTTCAGACAGAGGCGGCGAGGGAGGGGGGTGGTTAGACACAGGCAGGGGTGGTAGGGAGGGGGTTAGACACAGGCAGTGGTGGTAGGGATGGAGTTAGACAGAGGCAGGGGTGGTAGAGAGGGGGTTGGACACAGGCAGTGGCGGTATGGAGGGGGTTAGACATGGGCAGTGGTGGTAGGGAGGGCGTTAGACACAGGCAGGGGTAGTAGGGAGGGGGGGTTAGACACAGGCAGGGGTGGTAGGGGGTTAGACACAGGCAGTGGTGGTAAGGATGGGTTAGACACAGGCAGGGTGGTAGGGAGGGGGGGTTAGACACAGGCATGGGTGGTAGGGAGGGGGTTAGATACAGGCAGGGGTGTTGGGGGGTTAGGCACAGGCAGGGGTGGTAGGGGTAGTTAGACACAGGCAGGGGTGGAAGGGTGGTTAGACACAGGCAGGGATGGTAGGAAGGGGGTTAGACACAGGCAGGGGTGATAGGGAGGGGTTAGACACAGGCAGGGGTGGTGGAGATGGGATTAATGGCACTGGCATTTACTTCCTCTCAATGTCAGCTGCGCCTATAGCGATCCCTCTTTCACCATGGGGGTCTCTGCTCAGCAGAAAGCTCCTCTTCCTTCACGCTGTTGGCCATCAGCCTGTCAGCCTGTCAGTTGGCTTTCCCTTGTCAGCAGCAATGTGGACGGCCAGCTGTGCTATGCCATTACATGTAATAGGAGCGGTGCCGGGCCATCCACACAGTGGAAAAAGGAGAGGGGCAGAGCGGGGGGCATGTGGAGTGGAGCGATCAGGTGGGACCACTGTCTTCCTGGGCGTCAATGTGCCACCCTTCAGAACCTGCCGCCCGGGACCAATGGTCCCATTAGGTCCCATGGTAGGGCCGGCCCTGATTCCTCCCACAGACACCAATGATGGAGCACAATTCCTCCTACTGAAACCAATCATGGGGCACTATTCCACCCACTGACATCAATGATGGGGCACTATTCCACCCACTGACACCAATGATGGGGCACCATTCCACCCACTGACATCAATGATGGGGCACTATTCCTCCCACAGACACCAATGAAGGAGCACCATTCCTCCAACAGACACCAATGAAGGGGCACCATTCCTCCCACAGACACCAATGAAAGGGCACCATTCCTCCCACTAATACCAATGATGGGGAATTATTCCCCCTATAGATACAAGCAATGGGGCACCATTCCTATCTTGAATGCAACAATTTAAGGTATTCCTACCACTGATACCAAGTATAGGGCTCTATTCATTACACCAAAAACAATTATGGAGCACTGTTTGCTCTTACCATCACCATGGAGTTTTCTAGTTCCACTGGCCACAGCTTTGCCCTAAAAGCCTCAAGGCCAGTAAATTTGCCATTTATTCAGAAAGTTTGGAGACCCCTGGTCTAGAGGATCAATAGAGACAAAATCCTGTCACATGTGTACACACAGATCCAGAGTGACAGAGTACACTGCATGCCCTGCTATGTGTGTGGTGTACACATAGATCCAAAGTGACAATGTTTAGTGCATGTCCTGCAATGTACACACAGATCGAGAGTAACAAGTACAGTGCATGCCCTGCCACATGTGTTCACACAGATATAGTCAGAGGCTGATGAACACTGTTGTCGAATATAAAAGTGACACGAACCAGAGCACCTTCTGGTGGCACTGTGGTCCTTAGACCTAAAAGATGTAGTTCTGGTGTCCACCAGCAGGTATCTCTTAGCAGCTAGCATGTCCCAAGACTTGGTCTGCACCTAATGCTGGCTGTTGGGAAAGTATTAGCCCCTCCTTTAGGTTTCCACAGTGCTCAGTGTTTTGCCCTGTGTGCCATACACCTGGATCTTGATGCCCTGGTTCTGATTTGTACCTGTTACCATGAACCTTGCTGTTGCTCTTCCTTGCGTCTCCTACTTGACTCTGCCTTACCCGATCTCTCCCCTTGCTTTGTATATTGTGGATCATAGTTTATTAGTTAGGTTGTTTTTTTATTACCGGTAAGTCTTATTTATCACATGTGTTTTACATTTGCTTGTTTGTGGTGTTGGACAGTTCCTTTTGCAGGCTGTTTCTTCTGTTGTGCCAAAGCCTGGTAGTGCAGCTACTGATTTTCTCTGAAATCAGTAGCTGCACTTGCTATAACAACTCCAGTAGTAGCGATCTTCTGAGGAATGGCAGAGTTCCATTTGAGCTTTCTGATGACCCAGATGTAATTGCTGCAACTCCAGGTGTGTTGTGGGGCCTGGGTCAGATAACCTGTGCCTTGAAAAAACCCGGGTGGCTGTCTAAATGTAGAACAGGTCCTAGCAACCAGGCTAGCTACCCAGATGTGGAGTGTCCTAATACAGTGAAACACCCTGGTGTCAGGTTACCTGTGCTGTTTAAAGACCCCAGTGCAAATCATCAGATGATCTATGGCAGTGATATGCAATTAGTGGACCTCCAGCTGTTGCAGAACTACGAGTCCCATGAGGCATAGCAGGACTCTGACAGCCACAAGCATGGCACCCAGAGGCAGAGGCATGATGGGACTTGTAGTTTTGCAATAGCTGGAGGTCCGCTAATTGCATATCCCTGATCTATGGTATCACAGTGTTGGGATACCCACTGCTGTTAGGGACTTGGGAAATTAGGTTTCATGTTGTGTTGGGGTTAAATTGATCGACAGGGCACTCAGTCTGTCACTAAATTCCACTGGTAGGGTACTGTGACAAATCTAACCAGGACAGGGGGCTTTGGAGAGGACTATTTGCTAGCTATCTACCCACCAATTATGGCCCATGGAGGTGACCAGGGATTTTGTCTGCTTCTCCTGATCATAGCATGAAAAAGAGCTCAGTTCAGCCTCTGATGCCAAGGAGAGAGCAGATCATTCTCTAATGATGGACAACAACGTGATGAATACTGAGAGCAAGGCTTGGATACATTCTCTGAATAAGGACAAAAAACTTCCCTTCTGGAAAGGATGGAAAGGTGTAATCATAATTCTGTACAGGTTCATGGTCAGAGGAAATATGGTGGCCCTTCTGCAGACTGGGTTGGAGAAGCTCCTCCACTTGGGACAGAAATATTTATCAACAATCTCCCTCAAGAAATCTATAAATATAAACAAATTACACTTTTTCAGACTGCTGGAACATTGTATGAGTTTTAGGATGACTTTGGATGACTTAGTGGACAGATTACACAAGTGAAAGTTGGTTAATGAGATTTGGACAGCCTTGAATACTGGTGCCGAACTGTCTGGGTAGGCACTGACCTGAGTCACCTAGGCTTGTCTAGGTGACTCAGGTCAGTGCCCACCCAGACTAGTTGTTAATTAGCTTACTGTTAATTAGATCACTGTTAGCTGTTTAGTTTACTGTTTATGTTAGCTGTTCTGTTAAATGTACTGATCATAATATTGTTTAAAGTTTGCATTGTTTAGAATAATGTGATCAAGCTTTTATCTGATTTTGTGTGATATAAATTCTGTGTGAGTTTTCAATAAAGAGTTCCAGTTTGCACCTAAGCTAGTGTCGTTGTCATGGACGTACTGCGCATGGCTCTGCAACTGGCCGTGGGCGCATGGGTCCATTGGCATGTGTTCCAGTCCATAGGCATTCAGCAGTGAATAGACGTGCGCAGACCGTGGACATGCGCACAGTAATGTAGCTTTGGCACCCAGTGATCCTTAAAAGGGGCCTCTTCAGAATGCATCCTTGCTGTCTGATCTGCAGCTCATCCTGTACCTGATCTTGAACCTGCATCTGCTCCAGTGTTACCCGGCTTCTCCTGACCTTGCTGCTGTCTCCAGTCCTGACCCCTTGGCTTGCCTTTGACCTGCTCTGTGTTCCTGTTTGTTTGATCTCCTGTTGCCGATTCTACCTGGACTTTGACCATTCTCTGCCTGCTGCTTCTGTCTGATTGATCCGCTGCTGTGACCTGGCTTGTCTGACCCTGCTCCTGCCTGCTGTCCTGCATCCGTGTGCATCTGCCTACAAGTCCTGCATCCGTGCGCACCTGCTTACAGTCCTGCATCTGTGCGCACCTGCCTGCTACTTCTCAGCGTTCCTGCATCTGCAGCAATCAAGCTTGTTCCTGTCTCTGCCAAGCGGACATCATCTCCAGTCAAGCGGACCCTGCAGGCTCTCCTACCCCGCTGTGCTCCGAGGGTCACTGTTCCCACTCCAGTGATACCGGAACCAGAGCCGTACGAGAGGTCTCCCTCTGCACGTCAGGCTCACCTCCAAGGTACATGTCAGTCATCTAGTTCTTGGGTGCAATGCTCAGCTATAATACCTGATTCCAGACTGGAGGAAGCTGTATCTTAATGGAGTCACAAATACCTAGTCTTTTGACAGATCCTCGATTTGTTACCAGACTCTAGGGCTGGGGCATACAGCTTGTCTTTGCATACATAGAAACATTTGAAGAAACACAAATCTATTGCGCTTAGGTATATAGGTTGAATTGAAATTATCCCAATGTTAGCTAGCACGATATTGTTGGAAACAACATAAACAGTAAAAAGTGATAATGGTGCAGCGCTAAATTAAATTGAAGTCCATAATGACATGAAGTCCATACACGTATCCAAGGAGGTGTTATAGTAGTGCACATGCGTCAAAGTTGTAAGGAGACCATCACCAATACCCGAACACACTGTCTCTTACCCTCAGACACACATGGGAGTAAGTCACATATGTTCAAGTCACAAGCAAGTCTCAAGTCTTAACCTTCAAGTCACAAGCAAGTCCCAAGTTACTGTGGCGAAAAGCAAGCAAGTCAAGTCGAGTCCCTGCTAGAAGTCAAGCAAGTCAAGTCAAGTCATTTATTTTGGTCAAGTCACAAATTAAGTCAAAATACTGATCTACCCCATTTCCACCTTTAAATGAGTTAAAAGTCAGTTTTCCTCAAAGGTTTTGTTTTATTTTCAACATTAACAAAACTGGTGCTGGGACCAATCCTATTTAATTTGTTCATAAACGATCTACAGGATGGGATAAACAGTTCAATCTCTGTATTTGCAGACGATACTAAGCTAAGCAGGGCAATAACTTCTCTGCAGGACGTGGAAACCTTGCAAAAAGACCTGAACAAATTAATGGGGTGGGCGACTACATGGCAAATGAGGTTCAATGTAGAAAAATGTAAAATAATGCATTTGGGTGGCAAAAATATGAATGCAATCTATACACTGGGGGGAGAACCTCTGGGGGAATCTAGGATGGAAAAGGACCTGGGGGTCCTAGTAGATGATCGGCTCAGCAATGGCATGCAATGCCAAGCTGCTGCTAACAAAGCAAACAGAATATTGGCATGCATTAAAAGGGGGATCAACTCCAGAGATAAAACGATAATTCTCCCGCTCTACAAGACTCTGGTCCAGCCGCACCTAGAGTATGCTGTCCAGTTCTGGGCACCAGTCCTCAGGAAGGATGTACTGGAAATGGAGCGAGTACAAAGAAGGGCAACAAAGCTAATAAAGGGTCTGGAGGATCTTAGTTATGAGGAAAGGTTGCAAGCACTGAACTTATTCTCTCTGGAGAAGAGACGCTTGAGAGGGGATATGATTTCAATTTACAAATACCGGACTGGTGACCCCACAATAGGGTTAAAACTTTTTCGCAGAAGAGAGTTTAACAAGACTCGTGGCCACTCATTAAAATTAGAAGAAAAGGGGTTTAACCCTAAACTACGTAGAGGGTTCTTTACTGTAAGAGCGGCAAGGATGTGGAATTCCCTTCCACAGGCGGTGGTCTCAGCTGGGAGCATTGATAGCTTCAAAAAACTATTAGATAAGCACCTGAATGACCGCAACATACAGGGATATACAATGTAATACTGACACATAATCACACACATAGGTTGGACTTGATGGACTTGTGTCTTTTTTTCAACCTCACCTACTATGTAACTATGTAACTATATGCTTAGTGCTTTTTTCTTGGCATATTAAAGAAACACTTTGAATGCCCAAACAGCAGACAAGGAGCAGAACACTCAGCAATTAAATGGCCAACAAGCCTGAAAAAATGCAGTCCTTGCTGAGGGGGAAAATAACTAAGCTCAAAGTTTGAACTTGACACAATGCCAACATCTGGACACTTGAATGGTGATGAGAATAGCCACTTAAAATGCATTGCATTTGCAAAAAATTAAATTGGAAAGTACTTTCTCGCTCAGTTGTGAGCGATGGGGTTGCATTATCACGCCACCATGGCTGAACACACGTTCAACAGGTGCGCTTGATGCAGGGACTGACATAACTCTTACCACTACCCTGAACAGCTCCAATGGCATTTGGCAAATGCTGATTTGCTCAGAGGCGGTGGTGGGCGGAGTGTGTGGGTAATATTTTCGGGGGGGGTGGTGCCAAGTCATTGCAAGTCAAATAGCCCAAGTCACAGTCAAGTCGCAAGTCATTAGTGACAAGTCAAAGTCAAGTCGAGTCATTTATTTAATTTTGTCAAGCAAGTCGCAAGTCTTCAAACAGGTGACTCAAGTCTGACTTAAGTCAAGTCATGTGACTCAAGTCCCCCACCTCTGCCCTCAGATATGGATCCTTACGAAGGATCAATTGCGCAATGGAACACTCAAATGGTAACTTCAACAGCATTCCACCTTGGGGATGTTCTCTGGCGTCTCCACCACAGCATCAGAGATCTCAAATGAACATAAGAGACACTCCTCATAGTGCAGATATTGCAAATCGAAATTCAAAAGAGTAAAACTCTTCAAAACATTTCCAAAGTTTAAAATTTGCATGACAGAAACGACCAGTGTTTTTTTAACCCACAAGATGGCCTCTGTGTCCCAGCTTGTAATCGCGTCACATGTTGCCGATTCCTCCCAACTACATACAAGATAAGCTGTTTTACATTTGAACTTATAATTGGTATATGCATGATGGTAATCCATTAAGAACATCAACATGTCAAATGGAGCTGGTATACACCATTTTTACAATTTCTACCAGTTTACAGACCTCATACCCACTTATCAGATAGATATTGGGGGTTCTTGTGGTTTCACGGTGGTTCCATGTGTCCCTCAGTCTGCCCATGTGGATGGCGGTGTATATCTGCTCCATTTGACATGTTGCCGTTCCTAATGGATTACTATCATACATACTGTATACCAATTGTGAGTTCAAATGTGAAAAAGCCTATCTTGTTTGTAGTTCTATGTATGTGCATTTATATACTTATAGCAATATTGTTTGGTTTTGATCTATCATTAATTGTGATACATTATATTTTAGAATTATTTACCCCTGAAGAAGGAAATCATCTTCCGAAACATGTTGGGTTTTATCTGACGATTTAACCCAAGCTGACCAAGCTACACAAGTATTATCAATTTTTGGGTGTATCTCCATATAATAGGGCATTCATATTACTGTAACGTATTGTGCTATATATATGTTATCGCTTTGGAAAAATTATGATGTCATTTTATCAGGAGCCGGGGTCCTTTTTTATGCTTTGTTTCTAAACTAAAATGTAGCATTCTCCTTTTAGATTAAGTGTATGTTTGGTTCTGCCTATAAAGTCCCAAGGGGGTTTTCTTTTTGCATTTTGTATTTTACATTTAGAAACTTTGAACTGCAGTTTACACTGCTTTGACCAATCTTCCAGCATTCCTAAATCATGTTCTGTGTTAGACACCTCCAGGGATATCAACCCTATTACATACCTTTGTGTCATACCTTGCCCAACAAACATTTAGTTATATCACTTACATATAGATTAAATATAACAGGACCTAGTACAGAGCCTTTTCATACACAAATAGGGACAATTACACTCTGGTCTATCCTTTAGCCCAGGGGTGTCCTAACTTTTTTCAAAGAGGGCCAGATTTGATGAACTGAACATGCATGAGGGCCGACCATTTTGCGTGACATTTTTTGAACCATTAAAATTCGGTCTAAGTGTGTTCGTTTGAGCACTAATACACTGCCTAACAAGAATTCTCTTGCCTTTGTGGCTGTGTGTGAGTAAAGAGATCAGATTGGGCGTGTTGTTTGGATATACTGTACTTATCAGCGTATAACATTCACCTTCACTTTAAGAGGAAAGTTTCAGGAAAAAAATGTACATTTTCAAATGAAGAACTGTGAAGCAAAATAAGGGTCAGTGCCCATCTGCAGCCTTACAAATGCCATGAATTCAGCACCACCATTTCCATGAATGCAGCTCCACCATTGCCATCAGTGCAGCACCCCCATTTACATCAGTGCAGCACCCCCATTGCCAGGAATGCAGCACCCACCATTGCCAGGAATGCAGCACCCAGTATTGCCAGGAATGCAGACTCACCATTGCCATTAGTGCAGCCTAAAAGAGTGCCCATCCATCTGCAGCCTCGGGAGGGGACAGGGAGGGGGCGGGACAGGCGCCAAAAGATTACATACAGGAGAAACTCCTGTTTTCTCGGCAGCCTCTTTAATAGAAAGTCCCGCCTCCTTTGATGGACAGAACAGTCGTCCAATGGCAGTGCCGGAAACAGGACTTCCTTTTACAGAGGCTGCCTGTAAACAGGAAATACTCCTGTGTGTACGGCTCTCATCCCACCTCCTCCCTGTCCCCTCCAAGGCAGCCAGCATATAAATCTTTTGTGGCCCCAGCGCTGGTAGATCGCTGGGGGGCCACAAAAAATATATATGACCAGATAACCAGGCGGGCCGTTCAAAACCAGAACGCGGGCCATGATTGGCCCGCGGGCCAGACTTTGGACATGCCTGCTTTAACCAATTTGCATGTCCACTGAACCACCCACCCAATCCTAGCTTGTACAACTTTCATTATGTGGAACTGTATCGAAAAGCCTTGCTGAAATCAAGATATACTAAGTCCACAGCACCACCCTGGTCCAAAACATTGGAAATATGTAAGCAAATTCAATAAGATTAGTCTAATTTGATACGCCCTCAGTAAAGCCATGCTGCTTTGGGTCCAGCAAGTTGTGTATTTTTAAGTGATCGATGATTTTTCTTTTCAGGAGTGATTCCATTAACTTGACTACAACTGATGTTAAACTCACTGGTCTGTAATTGCCAGCTTCTACCTTGCTGCCATTCTTGTGGATAGGTACAATATTAGCTGTCTGCCAGCCATGGGGAAGAGCTTAATTAAAAAGATCTGTTAATGGTCCAACAACTATATCTTGAAGTTCTCTCAGAATTCTGGGATGAATACCATTAGGGCCCATTGCTTTATTAAGCTTTAACCGAGCCAGTTCCTTTGCTACCTCTGTCTCCAGAAATCCTAAAAATGAACAGGCATTATTAGAGCCAGTATGATTTTACAACTTGTCATTGTTAGCACAATTTCTTTCTGAGGAGACCCACCTGGGTGCCTCCGCCAAAGATACAGCTTCCTTCACTCTGGAACCAGGAACCAGGTATTATAGCTGAGAATTGTACCCAAGAACTAGACAACACTAGTTTAGGTGCAAACTGGAACTCTTTATTGTAAGTTGTTACAGAATTTATACCATACAAAATCAGATAAAAACGTATTCACATTATCCTAAACAATGCAAACTTTAAACAGTAATATCATCAGTACGTCTAACAGTTCAGCTAATGAACAGCTAACATAAACACATAAACATCCCACAATGGGGAGGTAATGAGGTTAGGTGGACACAATACTAATCACATCTCCAAGAGGATTAGCAGACAGACAGTAACAATAGGTGACTCAATTAACAATGGGAATCCACACCTAAGAGGCAGACAATGGGGGAATTATACAATGAAAGAAAGACACCTAATAAACATGTAGCACCCTAGTCCTAAACAGGGCTGCTAATAAAACTAGTTGCGCTAGGTGGTAACTAGCCTGGCTAATTGTTGGTTTTGATCCACTGATTTCTGTCCTAAGTCTGAGTTTAATTAGTAGACTCTCTCTTCTGTCAATAGGTGGCACTGTTGCCTTTGGCAGTAGGATGATGAACTACTGTGAATTCAAGTGATGGGTAAATAAGTTGTCTCAGTCAATCAGCAGGAGTTTCTTTGGCCGCTGCGCATGCTGGGATAGGCTATTTATTCAGGAGCTGTCAAGTGATCGGAGTTCTTCCCGCCCGGGGCTGCGGCTTGGGTAGATGTGTGTCGAGTAACTCCTGGTTGCTAGACCTGAAGCCTGAGGCCTATCCAGGAGTCATACTGGCTCCTAGGTCTACGTAAGGGCTATCCAGTAGTTCAGGGTTTCACAAAGGAGAAGCAGCAAAGGTGAAGCTGGGGGGAACCACGTGTGTTAGAGGCTCAGCCCAAGGGGAGCCTGATCGTTGCCAGAGGTGAAGGAAAAGCAGTTGCTACAAAGGGATGACCACTCCTGTTACCAGAGGCAAGTTTGGAAGGGATGAATTTCTGAAGGAGTACCAAAGCAGACGCTTCACTAGCCAGGGATGGTGAAGTAAGTAGGAAAGCTTCAGTGCAGACTCATCTAGGAATACAGCGGGTAGCTGTAAATAAAGCTTGAAGGAGTATGGCGGGTAGCTGTAAGTAAAGCTTGAAGATAAGTACAGCGGTTAGCTGTGGGTGATGCTCGAGGGATCCTGCAGGTAGCTGAGAGTCCAAGAAGTCTAGTGAGAGACGGCGCGCTGAGCTTAAGGATCTAGAGTGGGATACTGTAAGTTAAGCTGGAAGATCTACAGGGAGATACTGTGAGTTAGATTGGAAGATCTACAGTAGGATACTGTGAGAGAAGTTGTTACTATAGGAGATGGCAGTTGCTACAAGATACAGATTGCTGCATTTAGCTTAAAGGCCCTTTATCTGTATTGCTGTCTGCCTAGTTCTATTTTTGTCTACAGAGTTTGCTTAATTGCTATTGCATTTGCCTAAGGGTGTCCTGAGCCCTCATCCTCCCTTCCACCGTTCCTGTTAAGAGAAATAAAACTCTTTGTTCATTTTTACAAAAAGTGACTGGTGCCCATACTTTCCACCTTGCACCACACCCACTATGCCTAGTAACCTGCACCCTGAGGAGGAATGTCAGTTCTCCCTAGCTCTGGGGGTCACCATCAGGCCCTTGGAAGTCGGGGAAACTGCTACAAACAGAAATACACAAAACAGCAGGAGACACCAACATCAGGTTGTTTGAACTGATTATAATCTTCTGCTGTGAGTCTCTCAGTCTGGGGGGGGGGGTTGAAGCAGCCAAGACTGGCCTGGACTGCTGATTCCACACCCCAACAAAACACAAGGGCCCCAAATCTGTATCCAGGTCCTAGGTTTCCAGAGTCTGTGTGTTTCAGAGAGACAGGGGCCCGAATCCGAAGTAAAACCACTCCAAAGTTCCCCCAGGCACACACCTTCCAACGAATACAGCCCCCTCAAAAGCCAGGGCCTATAGTCAGTAGGCAAGAAGCTACCCTCCAAGTCCCCTGAGACTACACCAGGGAGTCGTAGTTTGAGACATCGACCATATAATGGGACAAATAGACTCTTTACTCTACAGATTCCAACAAGCACTGTTCAGTAGAAGGAGTGGAGAGATGATTTTTAATAAACTGCCTGGGAAAGTTCTTCCTCTTGGCACTGAGAGATTTAGAGAGAGCACCTCTGTCTGGATATTTGCCTGCCAGTGGGAGACGGTCTGAGACTGGGCGTGAGGAAATCCGGGGGCAAGGGCCACTGATAAAGGGTATCACCAGTCCTTCTGTAGGGGGCCCAGGGCCCCATAGTTCAACAGGGGGGCCGGCAGCTAAAAAGCACATTTGCAACCACTAAATTATAGTCCATTCCTCCTGTCATTCACTCGCAGTGTGGCTCTGCTCTGATGTTAGCTATGCTCAGTCTGACTCCGCTTGTTCATGTTCTCTGTAACTTTGGTTCTCAACACGCTCCGTGTCTCCCTCCAGATTTTTCTCCATGCACTCTCCCTCTCATATATCGCCCCTCCATCACTGCAATCTTGCTCTGATCCTCTCTCACTCCCACTGATTGTGCCGGTTAGTCTCCCTATAGTCCTTCACTCCTATTCTCCCCCCTTTTATATATTCTGTTTCTCTGACGATCCCAATGCTCTAATTGCTCAGCCTATATATTCCTATCTACTCTCCCCCCTTCACTCTTTCTCCCTGACACAGGCACAGCTGATCAGTTATATTCCAATGTGATGCAGAATTTACTTCTACACTGTTCAGCAGCTGCCTTTTATCTTGTCCCAGCATAGCTTAGTGTTTTTTATGTAGCTGGGCTTCTCCTCCAGACTGCGTCCTTTCAGTTCACTGCTACAAATCTCTCATTCCCCTATCCTATGCAACTTTGCTTTTTCTCCCCCCCTACGCTGTCACCACCCATTAGGTCCAGTTCCCTCTGCAAATGTATATATCACTGCTCAACTCCCTCTGTTTAACCATTTACTAACTGATCTGGATAATGTGTCCCATTTTGTATTACTTATAGCTTAGATCTTGCATCATTGGAGGATTCCTAATTGAATCTTACCGCTAGTCCAATTACATGCACAACTCTGGCTTAGTCCTGTTCCCTTACCTACAATAACCTTTATTCATTTCAATATATTTATATTTTTTTAATGATTTTTTTTTCATTATATTTTATTCATTTTCACAGAAAGCATGGATATGATTTGATATCAGGTCTTTTTTTCAGAGATCAGGTGCAGGTACTCCCCCATTTCGAGTCACCCCTTGTCTCTGCCCCCTACCCACCTCTGAACACTGTCCTTTTTCCTACCCACTACCCACCTCCCAGTACTGCCCCTTTAGAGAATACAGAACCAAATATCGTTTTAAGTTATTTGTATGGAATTTGTTAATGTCAACAAAAACAGTTAAACAGATCCTCTGCAGCCAGCAACAATAGACCCCCCCACCCCCAGCAACAATACACCTCCTGCAACAAAATACCCCCCCAAGCAACAATTTATCAACCCCAGTAACGATAGACACCGTCACCAACAACAGATCTCAGAGCAGCCAGAATCAATAGACCCTCCAGCAGCCAGCAACAAAAGATCTCTCTCTCAACTGTAGGTCTCTCCCTGTTAAAATTGAACCCCTAGCAACATAAACCCCCCTAACAGATCCCTCTCCAGAAACAATAGACCTCCTCAGCAACAACAGGGCGTCTGTTGTTGCTGAGAAGGTCTATTGGAATGATAGATCCCCCCAAGCCACAATAGGTCCCCCCTCAGCCAGCACTAATAGACCCTCCAGCACACCCCAACACTCCTGGAGGTGCCGGAACTGTGTCCCCCCACGTTCCAGTTGGAAAAAAATCCCTATATTAGATCAATAATTGGTGGGCGGGTGTGGAGCAATCCCTGAAACTGATCCCCCTGTGGCTCCCCCTGAGCACAGTTGGCTTCTCCTCTCTCTTCTGCCAGCTTTCAGCTGCTGTGGGGTAAGCACAGGGGGATCAGTTCCAGTAATTGACACCTCCACCACACTGATCAACCTCCCTGTCCATGGATTCCCCCCCCCCACTCTCCCTGCCACCTTCAGCTCCTCTCCCTGCCACTGGCTGTCATCTGCTGCGTGCACACAGGGGGATCATTTCAGGATGAAGAGCGTCTTATTTACCAGCCCCTTCTATTCCTAAATGAACACAGTGGGTGAACTGTACCGATCACTTGCTGTGGTCATTTGTAATTGAAGCATAGTAAACTGTGTTCACTATGCCTCAGTTTGTGAATGAACAGGAGCCTCTGTATAGTGCACCTCCTGTTCATTTATCTGCAGTGCAGCTGTGACTGCAGAGAAAGGATTGGTGATCTATGTCCTCAAACTCTTTCTCTGTCCCAGAAGTAAGACATCAGGGGTCTGTTTAGACCCCTGATATTTCATGAACCCCTAGTGACAGTTTTTTTTTAGTTTTTTTTTTTTTAAATGTTTAAATAATTTTAAAAATGTCAATTATAAAAAATCAGGGGCTCATTCACACCGGTACACAGGCCATGTGATTGAGTGGTTTGTTCATGCGGCGGGAGCTGGCTGTTACTCTATGGAGATAGAGAGGCTGGAAAAACACAGCTGCAGATCCTAATTTGACAGGTGTGCAGTTGTGAGTGGCCCCGAATGCTCACTGTTTGTGTTCTGGCCCATACACCTGCTCCCAAACACCTGTCATACTAGGACCTGCAACTGTGTGTGTTCCCATAGTGTAACATAGGCTGACTGCACACAGCTCCAGCCACAAAGAAGCTGCTGATTCACACTGTGCAAGGCACAATCCCCATGTGAATGAGCCTCAAGACCTCAGTCACACACAGAGCTTTATTCTTTAACTCAATATAGTTTTATATTTTAGATTTAGCAGGAATTTAGCTGTGTTTGTGTCAGCTAATAATGATTTTAGTATATTTTTGTGAAATATCGCTTTTTTTACCAATACTATTCCTTTATACTAGCTTTTGAAATGTACAAATGCAGCAATTTAGAAATTAGATGAAAGGTTTAGCACTGTGAAACACTTTTTGAAAGATAAATAGTGCACTTTTTTATACAATTCTATGAATCAGACCAAAATAAGGGACAAAAGAGGAGGAAAGAAGGAGATAGAGGAACTTTGTTCCAAATCAGGGACAGTTCCTCTAAATCAGGGAGAGTTGGAAGCTATGTAACTATACTGCATGCAGGTTAATTGGGACTGTTGTTAAGTGCACCAATGCTCTTAAAGGGCCCCAATGATAGCTGACAGAAGAACATCTCAAAGGACTGCCCCTCCCATTATAATTATTCTGCAAGCCCCCTTTGTTCACATTCCCCCTCTGCTACCATACTCCATTTCTTTTGGACAGTGCATACTCTGTCAGTCTAGGACTAGCATATCTGCCATAAATGCGCTCTGGCAGCATAGTTCCATCACTTTGTAGATTAAACCTTATTACTGCTTACTGCGACACTTGAGGTGGCCTTGCTACTGTTTATGCTGCTCTGGATGCCAAATGTCATCTTATGCCTAGTTCCTTCTGGTAATCACTTTGTATACTAAATTGTGTCATTACCATTGTTAATCTATTTTATGCTTGCCTAGTTACCAACCATATTGAGTGACAATATATTAAGTTTGCCTTTACTACTTGGTTTGGTGGCTGCTTTCTTAAATATACCACTGCTATTGTATACTAAGTATTACTTTGAGTGAATTCCAGTGATATTGTATGTTTGTACACTCAACCTGGTGTGTCAGAGGGGCTGAGGTTCTTGAGAAGGTTGAGGCAAAGAACAGAGGACCCATTCTGTATAGCGGCACCTATGGGGGTAGTGCTACAAACAGTAATAATAGTTAGGGTTTTAACCCTTTTCCGGCTGCTAGCAGGGGTCAAAACCGCCCCGCTAGCGACCAAAAAGGCGCTAAAACAACAGTAAATCGGTGCTAAAAATAGCCCATGTGTGAAAGTAGTCTAAGGCAGCTGTTAGTGATTGCCAAAAATGGACCACTGATTTGAAAACTTCCTTGCTTAGAAATATATGTTGTAGGCTACCTTTCAGCAGAGGTGGACTGACCATTGAGCCACTCGGGCACTGCCCGAGGGCCCTGTCCCACTAGGGGGCCCCATCAGGGTTGCCAGCCTCAGTAAAACCAGGGACAGTATGTATAAATCTGTGTTTTTTTTTTTTACATCTGTCTGTGTATACTGTGTGTACATGTATGTGTATACTGTGTAATTGTATACTGTGTGTGTGTGTATACTGTGTGGCCCCATAATCTCTGATTGCCTGGGGGCCCCATAATCTCCTATTGCCCGGGGGCCCCATGAATTATCAGTCCGCCCCTACCTTTCAGTTTGCCCGTTTCATAACCCATCAATTATTTTCGAGAGTTCCAAATAGAACTACATTTCATAAAGGAATTTTCAGCTAAGGTTGGAAAACCCCTTGAAGCAGATACTGAAGAATGTTGTAAACATAATTCTAAGAATAGAACTAGGATGCCAAAGACATTTACTAGTGTAAGCATTGTGTAAATGTTTGAACCAGGTACTTTTTGAGGAAGCCATAGACAATGGTACCTATTGCTAATAGGAATCAGTGAGATCGTAGCTGTTACTTTTTATTGCAATTGAAAAATTGAATGTTAAAGATGTTATTTTCCTAGAAGATTGAATTAAGGTAAATAGCCTCTGTTAAGAGAATATATTACAAACAAAATAGCGCAAGGGCATACAGCAAATCATCATCATCACGAGCATGCAGCAGTTCATATGATTCCACATACCCACTTAGTTGGTCTGTTTATGTAGCTATTAGGGCTAATTTAAAGTGATTGTAAAGTCTTGTTTTTTTTTTAGTTAAAAATAACAAACATGTCATACTTACCTGCTCTGTGCAGTGGATTTGCACAGAGTAGCCCAGATCCTCCTCTTCTCGGGTCCCTCTTCGGCTCTCCTGGCCTCTCCCTCCTGTTGAGTGCCCCCACAGCAAGCAGCTTGTTATGGGGGCACCTGAGCCGAGTCACAGCTTCCTGTGTCCATTCAGACACGGAGCCACAGCCTGGCCCCGCCCCCTTTCTCTCCTCATTGGCTGACTGAGTTTGATTGACAGCAGAGACATTCCTGCAACATTGCTGCATCTAGAGGGACCTCAGGTAAGTGCTAGGGGGGCTAAGGGGAGCTGTCCACAGAAGGCTTTTTATCTTAATGCATAGAATGTGTTAAGATAAAAAAAACCTTCTGCCTTTACAATCACTTTAAATGCTCATTTTTGCCTAGAGGTGAAGGAATAAGGTGTATCTCTGCTCCAGTAGGGTCCCTCCAGCAGTCCAGCATGCCCTGGGAAGGCTCTTCTCTAAGGTGCTCCCATCTGCAGTCACACTCCTGCCTCCTCAACCTTAATAGTCTGTTAATATGCAGTTTAAAGGCCCAAATAGCTCTGCCAACCTTTCAGATTTCACTGACCACAATCTTGAATCCTGCAGACCACTAACATGAATTTTACATGCTTTATACATGCAGTGTTTTGGCTCTCTGCCCCCCTCCACCTGGATCCCACTGCTGCCTTATACACACATTGTTTCGGCTCTCTGGCCCCCTCTGCCCCCCCAGCACTCTGCATGACACTGCTGCATCATGCAGACTCATCATTGGATTTCATCTCCTTATCCAGCCATGTGCTCAAGCTCCGTGCTCCCTCCGACAGTCTGTGACAGAGGCGGCTCTAGGCTTTGTTAGGCCTTAGGCAAAACTTAGACACGAGGCCCCACTCACGCCCATAATGGGAAAAATAATAAAAGCGATAAAAAATAACTGTGTGTCCCTTCCCCACAGCGCTGCTGGCTTCTCTCCGGCTGACTGCTATAGGGGATCTTTAGGATGGAGGCCGGGAAAAGGGGCTGGTAAATGTAATTCACAAACCCCTTCCTTTTCTAAATGAACACAGTGAGTGATCGGTACTGATCACTCACTGTGTTTATTCATAACCTAAGCATAGTAAATTGTGTTTTCTATGCTTTTGTTTATGAATTAACAGGAGCCTCTGTCTCCTGTTCATTAAACTGCAGTACAGCTGAGGCTACAGAGAAGGACTGGGTTCTCAGTCCCTTTCTCTGTTTCAAAAGTAAGATATCAGGGCTCTCTTTAGACCCCTGATATCTCACCAAAGAAACCGAAAAACCCACCAGAAAACATAAAACATTAAAAAAATTATAATAAAAAAAACTGTAAAAAAATTTGATCTAGAATTTCTAATCAAACTAAAAAGCCATGCCCAATATGAAGCATAATTTAGCCACACTCACTGTTTTCTGTGGTGCGCTGTGTATGCCACAGGCCATCTTCCTAATAGGGGCCCCAATACATTAGTTTGTCCATGATGCTATTATGTTAGCATTCTACAATGGCAGTAAACCTGAGTAGGAAAAGAAAAGTGGAGGGTATGATGGCGGGTAGTATGTACATGAGAGGAGTGCGGAGTGTATAAGGAGAGAGAGACCCTATAGAAATGAGGCTCCTGTGCACAGTACTGGGAAAGGACTCAGGTAAGTATCAAGGTTTAGCACACACAATGTTTTTTTTTATTTTCATGCATAAAATGCATGAAAGTAAAAAACCTACAGCTTTTAGGCTGCCCATACATTACACAATTTTTTTATACAACTTTCCTTTAGATTTACCACATATATATATATATATATATATATATATATATATATATATATATATAATAGGAGGTCAAATCTAAACAGTTTCAGTTTGTATGCACTCAGGCAGGCCCTTGCATTACATAGTTAAAGATAAATCTAATGAAAATTGAATAAGAAAATTGTATAGTGTATGGCCAGCTTTATAACCATTTTAACTGTTTGGGGGGGGGGGGAGAGGAGGTTATTTAATTTACAATGCTATTTGTAATAGGCAGCATGGAGGGGAGTATCTGCTGTGAGGCAAACAAGGCATTTGCCTGGAGTGGTGCCACCCCCCAGGGGACCGCACTAAAGCCGAATGACGGCTACAGTGTGGTCATTCAGGTGCGGCACACACCCAGAGCACTCTGATCACTGTGTCCTTCAGAACAGCTGATCAAAAATTAGGGTTAAAAGCCAATCACAGCAGCTCTTTGCTACGTGATCAGCTGAGTTCAATCATTGCTGATCACGATGTAAACTTGCCGGTTATCGACATTCCTTTCCTCCTGCTGTCACAGCGTGAAGAGAGGAGAGAGCCAGTAAATGGCCAGTGTAAAAGGGGACATCTACACTGATAACCAGGACACTGATGTCCGTGTCCTGATGATCAGTGCAGCCCCAACAGTGCCTATCAGTGCTGTGTATTAGTGTCAATCAGTGCCATCTATCAGTGCCAACCAGTGCCGCATATCAGTGCAGCTTCATCACTGCCTCCTTATCAGTGCCACATATCAGTGCAGCTTCATCACTGCCTCCTTATCAGTGCCAACCAGTGCCCATCAGTGCTGCTTATCAGTACCAACCAGTGCCCATCAGTGCCATCTATCAGTGCCAATCAGTGCCGCATACCAGTGTAGTTTCAGCACTGCCTCCTTATCAGTGCCAACCAGTGCCGCATATCAGTGCCAACCAGTGCTCATCAGTGCCATCTATCAGTGCCAATCAGTGCCCATCAGTGCCATCTATCAGTGCCCATCAGTGCTGCTTATCAGTACCAACCAGTGCCCATCAGTGCCATCTATCAGTGCCAATCAGTGCCGCATACCAGTGTAGTTTCAGCACTGCCTCCTTATCAGTGCCAACCAGTGCCGCATATCAGTGCCAACCAGTGCTCATCAGTGCCATCTATCAGTGCCAATCAGTGCCCATCAGTGCCACCTATCAGTGCCAATCAGTGCCGCATACCAGTGTAGTTTCATCACTGCCTCCTTATCAGTGCCAACCAGTGCCGCATATCAGTGCCAACCAGTGCTCATCAGTGCCGTCTATCAGTGCCACATACCAGTGTAGCTTCATCACTGCCTCCTTATCAGTGCCAACCAGTGCCGTATATCAGTGCCCACCAGTGCTGTCACATCCTCTGTCCTGCCAAACCCATCCTCTGCCCTGATGTCTTGGGGTCTGATGAGGAAGCCGCAGCTGTTCACTGTGAATGGCTGTGGCTTTCCCATGAGACCCTGAGGCAATAACAGTATACCGCGCCTGGGGTGGGACAAATTTAGATGGGGGTGGGTGCTTAATTTTAGTTTGCCCAGGGTAGCACAAAATCAAAATACACCACTGGCCACTGATGCATTAGTGACCAGTCTCAGTTAATTAACCCCTCTGTGCTGCGTTAGTGGCACCGGTGTCAGGGTTTATTAACCCCTTCATGCTGCAGCATACAGAGGTTAATAAACCCTGACACCGGTACCACTAATGCAGCACAGAGGGGTTAATTAACTGAGACTGGTCACTAATGCATCAGTGGCCAGTGGTGTATTTTATTTTTGTGCTACCCTGGGCAAACTAAAATTGAGCACCCACCCCCATCTAAATTTGTCCCAGTGGCAAGTGTCAGTACATTAACCCCCTCCGTGCTGCATATTACTAATAGCATTACAAATGAACGACCCCCTACCGCCCCCCCCCCAAAGAGTTAATCATTTCAGGCAGTTCACACAACTAAGATACTGACACAGCAGTGCCTTCGGTTTTTAGCCTCTGCAAACTCACTTGCACAGGTGCACTTGCACTGGCTCCTCGTAGGTCTTGGCAGCAGCACTCACTCTCCTCTGCCTTTTTCATCCAGCCTCCCGGCGTGTGAATGACATCACGCCGGGATCACTCCGCCTCACAGAAGTGACTGCTTTGGACTGTGCGCTGGTGCACATAGCATACTCGCTATGTGCACCGCTCAGATAGAACACAGGGTAGCGGCGGCCGGCAGGTGTCACGCTGGTCCGCTGGTGCGGAGCAAGCGGCTTTTTTTACGAGGCATCAGAGGCCTCCCTGCTCCCTAGCGCAGTCCGCCCCTACCTCCTGACGAGTACAGCAGTGGACCGGCAGCCCCGCCTCCACCCCTACAACTCACAGCAGGCAGCACTGTATACAAAAAGATGCTTTACCAGTCCGGCCCGCTCACCCCGCCAGCTTGGGGACACTAACCGGGACATTCCCTCCCACTCTCCCACACACACATCAGGCAAATTAGGCGGCCACGAGGCCCCTATGAGGGCGAGGCCTAAGGCGACCGCCTTATTTACCTAATTAGAGAGCCGCCTCTGGTCTGTGATCAGAGCTGCCATTGAAAGTTCCCACCTTCTTCACCTCCCGCTCTCTGCACTACTCCCAGCGTCTCCCTTTGAGTTCCCAGGAGCCTGAACTACAGAGGAGGCAGTGGATATCAATGCACATTGAGAACAACACTGAAAACAACAGTATACATCCACCACAATGTGATTTGCAGCAGGACCCCAGGGGACGGCAAAAATATGGACCAGGCCACTGGCTGGTGACCGCTGCCATAGTGTATCATTGTGAATTATACCTTGTGGGTTTTTTGGGTTTTTTTTTAGGACAAATCAAGGTATATAGTACAACAGAGTATGGGTGAATTATGTTTCTGATTGATAAGTGTAATCAATTGATGTGAAAGAATATGTGAAAGGATAAGTTCGAACAACTTCCACCCATGGACTTTTTCAGGGAAACTAGAATACCAAGCTTAGTCATCAAAAATTTCACTTTTTTATCATACATGGAGTCTCTCAAATGCAACAGAGCAGTGCTCCCTGTTCCAACCTAAGAAATAAAGACAGTTATCCACTTCAACATCTTCAAAATCTTCAGCCTTTACCACTACTTGCAAGTAAGTTCATTCAAGATGGAGTTGATAGAGATTACAATAAATATTGTATAGATGAACAACAGGCTGAACTTATTGAAATTGTGGATATCTGCATATACCAATATTCAAACCTCAAAGGTTTCTGAAGTTTTCCATTCAAAAAGATCATCTGTGAAAATGCAGTTCACTTATCTCCCCTTTGGGCTCTCAAAAGCCTCAGGACAATAAACAAAGTCCTAGTGTTTCTAGTGACCTGGATTTCGACCAAGTGAATTCACTTGCATTACTATCTAGACAATCTTCTAGTAGTAGCAGCTTTTGAAATGAAAGCAGTGGCTAAAAGGGATTTGGTGTGAGGTTTTTGAAGATGTTAGTACTTAGATCTTCTGCAGAGCTTCTTGCAAACGTAGTATCAGAATTCTACTTGGATACGATATGGACCCTACCAGTGTTCTTTCCTAACCCAAAGTCAGAAGATAAGAATCTCTTGTATGTAGCAATAACTCTCAGTGGAGCTGCTGGTTTAAGTGGGCTTGTTACCTTCACTCTCGATACCTCTGTTTCACCGGCACCGGATCTAGGGTTCTGTTGAGTTTACCTCTGGACGATATAAGCACCAAACACTTGAGTAGGTTTTCCAATGCTTTAATAGAATAAACTAGGGAAGTAGCAGGAAAGAGGTAGCAGGAAATCTGTAGGGAAGTTCAAATACCTTTCTGTTGTATTTCTTCAGAAATATTCTCTGTAATTGAACACTTGCAATCGAATGGTCCCCCCTTGTTGTGGGATTCAATCTTTGCCCGTCTGGATAGACATCTCTCACTTGCCTAGCAGCCAGCACGTAGCGCGAACAAAAGTCTCTGCCACAGACTTATCTGGAACAAAACCCGTACGATCCTCTGCCACAGGATGTATTGGTTTGTGGTGAAAGTCAGATATAGTACTTGAACCTTTAAGCCAACCCGGCAGTACTATACTGTACGATTACTTCAGAACGCATCCTCCAACCGAGTCACCAGGCCCCTCTCCAGACCAGCACTCTGCATGATCCTTCCATGACAGGTCCTCACCTGGGATCTTCTCGGTTGTCCAGCTTCTTTACTCAAGAAAGACAGCTCAGGACCATTTCTCCGCTGCTGTGGTAGGCCCCAGACAGGCTTCTGGGCCCACCCACACGCCACAGCGACAGTGGGCCTCCGGAACGGAGGACCACGAGGTGGTATTCCTAGTGCATACCTGTCGGCCAGGAGGGCCAGCAGGTGGCTGAAAAACGAACCCTAAAACATGGCGTCTGTCCCATAAATACCCTCTCCCATAATGCAACTCGGAGGACCACCTCCACCGAGTTATCTCCGGGACAGAGGAGCACTCATTCGCTTCAACACCTTGCTTTTCCAACACCTGCCGATGGTGACAACGACACCCACAAAATGCGGAACTGCATGCAACGTCAGCGAAGCTGGAACAGAGGCAAATCTAACTTCCTATAATAAGCAACCCACTAAATTTACCGATCAGCGGTAGATAAGATAAGAATACATACTCCCCCCAGTACAATAGACGTTGTCCTCAACGTCTGGCACAAAACAATAACTCCCAAGCCTGAGAGCAGGTATTTGAGCTTAAAACTTGGATATAGATAAAGAAGAAGGAAAGACAGTAGAAAGACATTTTAAGATCAACATTTGTAAAACATTATGTTCACATCCGCAAACAAAACCATCCTATGACTGTACACAGCCTCACTATCTATTTTAGCTGAAAAGCTTGATAGGGGATCAAATAGTTCCTGAAAAAGAAAACATAATAAACATACACACAACCTATACTGTTTCAGGAGCAAAGTGTCATTTGAAAAAAATGAAACTCTCTTCCTATTATCTAAATCATATTAATCTTTAGGAGTCCATCCCTATATATACACAATTTTTCTCTTAAATGAAGAAAATTTGGCTAGCAAAAAAGAAGTCCTTGGATTTAAAACACTGAGATGACTTGCAGATCTTGACCACGAAGATCTCTATGCACTGACACTAACTAAACTAACTCAAAGTTCTTTTGTCCATAATTACCAATAAAACCAGGGATCTGGCAATGTCAGTGTCTTTCCCATTTTATCCACTGTAGTGATGAAATACACAACGTCATCTTTTCCGGGTCTGCAACTGACCACTTTGTCAGCATGAATGTGCCAACCATAATTCCAGTGCATAAAACATCCACTGTAATGTTCATCCATAGCAACATAACAACCAGTTTTCCGGAAAGGCTTAGGCACAGACAAATAGTCCCAAACAGCTTCACTGTACCAAAGCTCCCGGTTAGCTTCAATCACTTGCATTATGTCCTGAGGGACATAAGGGAACTCCAAACCATACTCCGTAACGACACGCTTGTTTAACATTCTCTGCAACTGTGCAAGTTTCGGTAACGCACGGTCGGACTTTTCAACTACAAAAGTCTGACAGACTTTCGACGGACTTTCGACGAACTTTTGGCGGACTTGCGGCGGACTCTCTAACGAACTGACTTGCCTCCATACGATCACACAAAAGTCAGACGGATTCTTACGTGATGACGTACACTGGACTAAAATAAGGAAGTTGATAGCCAGCAGCCAATAGCTGCCCTAGTGTGGGTTTTTGTCCGTCAGACTAGCATACAGACGAGCAGATTTCTGGGTCCGGCTGAGTTACGACGTAAAGATTTGAAGCATGTTTCAAATCTAAAGTCCGTCAGATTTGCCGCTGGAAAAGTCCGCTGAAAGTCTGGGGAAGCCCACACACGAACGGATTGTCCGACACCCACCGGCAAAATGTGGAACTGCATGCAACGTCAGCCAAGCTGGAACAGAGGCAAATCTAACTTCCTATAATAAGCGACCCACTAAATTTACCTATCAGCGGTAGATAAGAATCTACCAGCGCTACATGTATATTCTGGATTTGGTTCAACTTATTTCACTTACAAATAACTGTTTCATTTCACCTGTCAGATAAGTTGTTTGTTTTACCTTTTGGACCCAAGAAAGATCATCCTGCCTCCAGTCCAGCATGCTGTCATCTTGGATAGTTAAAGCAATTCAAATGTCCTACATAGTGTAGCAAATGAGGTTCCCCCTCCTCCACAAATTATGGCACATTCAGTAATGGTGATGGCTGGATCTTGGGCATCACCAGTGTCTAGCTCTCCAGAAACCATCTGTAATTTGGCAAGCTAGTCTGCAAAAAATGCATTCATTCACCATTACAGATTAGATGTGGCAGTTGTTTCACACGGATAATGGCCAAGCAGTTTTGCTGCCTCTTTGAAATCATTTTTTTCTAACTTGCAGTATCCACCTATGTATTTTTTTGCTACTCAGTTCTTGTCAGTGACACTGGGAAGCGCCTGGAATATGAAATATTCAAATACTTACCATAATTTTGTTATCCAGGCATTTTTCAGGACTATTTCTATTTCAAGGGAACACAGAAGAAGGGGGCTGTCTTGGGGTCTCATAGGCAGAACTTTAGCTAAGATGCCTATAAAGAAAACTACTGTGCGCATCTGACTTGAATTTTCCATAATATGGGAGTTGCTTTTCTGTTCATCCAGTTCAATAATTTACACAACTTTGCCACAGCACAACCCTTTCTGGCAGTTCAGAAGACCTGATTTTTCTATGCTGTATTTACATAACAGAGGTCTTGTCCCTCCCATGGCCTGTGATTAGAAAATTAAAGAAAATCAGCAGACTAATAAACTCTCTTGTGAGCATCTTAATACAGCTCCTTGTGCTGCTTCTCCTTCTCCCATTCTGAGTTCTGGTGTACTGGGAACTGCAAGAGGCTGTTACCAGATCAAAGCTAGGCTCTTACACTGCTTGCATGTCCTACAATAAAGTATAACTAAAGGCAAAACCTTTTTTTGTCTTTGTTTTGGATAGAGTGGAGTGGGATAAGAACACCTGTCCGGTTTTATTGCTGTCTGTACCCTGTTAGGAAGATTCACCCCTTTTAATTTTCCTGTTTACTGTTATCACCGAGAGTGGAAGTGAAAGAATTTTCCAAATTTTGGGTTCTCCCCAGAACAGTAATAGTGGGGAAATCTTCCAATAGGGACACTAGTTCTGGTGACGACCAGGAATTCCCTTATTTTGGATGGATTTCCTCTCCTCTATGGGACAAGAAGCAGAGGGAAATCTCCCCAATGGGACACTGTGATGGACCCAACTGTTACAGAGGCTTTTGGAGGGGACTGGGGGCAACCATCCTACCCACTGATTATGATCTGGGGAGGAGACAAGGGTTTTTGTCTGCTTCTCCCGGTCAGAGCATGGAGCTTTGAGAGCGAGGCTTGTATTGATTATCTGAATAAAGACAATGAAACTTCCCTTCTGGAGTGGATGGGAAGGTGTAATATGAATCTTGTACAGACTAATGGTCAGAGGGAATATGGGGGCCCTCCTGCAGACAGGGTTGGAGAAGCTCCTTCACTTGGGACATAAATATTTATCAACAACCTCCCTCAAGAACTCTGAGGACAAATGAATTCCACTTTTTCAGACTGCTGGAACATTTATGAGTTTTGTCTTATGATGACTTGTGTAGTGGACAGATTACACAAGTGAAAGCTGGTTAATAAGATTTGGACAGCCCTGGGTCTTCTCTCTGGGGAACTGGTGCCCAACTGTCTGGGTGGGCACTGACCTGAGTCACCTAGGCCTGTCTATGTGACTTGTTGTTAATCAGCTTACTGTTTTATTAAGATCACTGTTAGTTGTTAGCTGTTAATTGGATTGTTGTTTGAAGTTTGCTTGTCATGCTAATATCCCCAAGAGGGGAATGTCCTCCTGTGGGGTATAAAATATGTGTCTGCGTTTTAATAAAGAGGTTTTTCCCTGGGTTTTTACCTCACCATTTGGTCTGTGTATGATGCTTGGGGTAAAGGGCTGGTATTAGCTATCGCTCTGCTGGAAGGGTTTGGAAGGCAGGAGGCACCATTTGGCGGAGGCATCCATGCAGTGTGCCAGGCGGTCCATCACAGACACAATTGGCAAAAAGTAATTGATAGGGGTTATAACCCCCCCTTAAGCTGGATTGGCGGAGGCACCCATGCAGGGTGCCAGGCGGTCCATCACAGACACAATTGGCAAAAAGTAATTGATAGGGGTTATAACCCTCCCTTAAGCTGGATACACACTAGGGTTGCACCGACACTAAGGATTTTGCACGAGTACCTGAAACCGATACTGTTGCGGTGCAATTTGAGCCCATACGAAATGAATGGGCTCAAACTGCAGTGCAAAGAATCGCATGTGATTTGAACAAGAATGCGGAATTCCTGTCTGAATCACATGCAATTTTCCTCACCGCTCCTGTGTAAACCCCAGCTTGTCTTAGTGATTCCAGCCTGGGCTCACACAAAAGCGGTGTGGGAAACCACATGTGATTCGGACAAGAATGGCACCGCATTTCTGTTCAAATCACATGTAATTCTTTGCACTGCAACTTGAGCCCATTCATTTTGTATGGGCTCAAATCGCTCCACAAAGGTATCGGTAATCATTATCGGCAAGTACCGGAGCACAAGTATGGGTATTCATACTAGCTGATAAAAAAAACAAAAAACCTATCTCCGCAACCTTAGTGCAAACTATAAGAAAATCAGGCAAATGATCGTCTGGTTTTTCTCGATGTTCACAGCAAGTCGAAACTGAGGATGGTACTGATTGTATAAAAATTCTCATACAACAATAGCTTTCTTTTTGTTGTTTATTGTTTCTGATCATGCACAGTCTTTCGTAGAAACTTTTTCTCGTACGAAATCTGTGGGAAAACAATACACATTAAACAAAAATCATTAGTTTGGTTCACGTACGAGAAAAATGTTGGGGAAATTTTAGATTGTAAAGTCTGAATCTAATGTTGAGCGCTGTGTACACACATACTATACGAATATCGACCGATCATTCCAAGTAAGGAAATTTCCTTCTGATTTTCTTATAGTGTGTACTCACCTTTATAGCCGTACACACGATCAGAAAATCGTCCAAAAAATGCCGCTTTTGAAGCGATCGTACGATAATCTGATAATTAGTACATAGCTTTCGAGAGCCGATCATGACAGTTCATCCGATATTATCCGATCGGACAAACACGAAAATTTTTCTTGTACCATACCAAATCGTACGATTTTCGTTTAACCCTTTCATGACTAAGCCTATTTCTATTAGATTGTAAGCTCTTCTGAGCAGGGCCCTCTTAATCCTCTTGTATCTTATTGTATTAAAACTGTATTGGCTCCCTTTTATATTGTAAAGCACTGTGGACACTGTTGGCGCTATATAAATCCTGTATAATAATAATAAAAATTTCTGTCATTTGTTGCTTGCAAGTTAAAATCCATATTTTTTGTGCTAGAAAATTACTTAGAACCACCAAACATTGTATATATTTTTTAGCAGAGAATCTAGAGAATAAAATGACAATCATTGCAATTTTTTTATGTATTTGCGCAGCGGTCTTTCAAATGCAATTTTTTAGGGAAAAAAAGACACTTTCATTAATTAAAAAACTAAACAGTAAAGTTAGCCCAATTTTTTTCAATATTGTAAAAGATGATGTTAGGCTGAGTAAATAGATACCCAACATGTCATGCTTTGAAATTGCGGATACTCGTGGAATGGCGACAAACTACGGTACCTAAAAATCTCCATAGGCGGCGCATTAAAAAAAAAATAACGGTTACCAGGTTAGAGTTACAGAGGAGGTCTAGTGCTAGAATTATTGCTCTTGTTCTGACGATCGCGGCGATACCTCACATGTGTGATTTGAACACCGTTTACATATGCGGCCGCGACTTATATGTGCTTTTTCTTTGCTGTGCGAGCTTGCGGGGACAGGGGGGCGCTTTAAAAAATAGTTTTTTTTTTTTCTTATTTATTTTATTTATTTTTATTTTTTACATTGTTGCTTTAAAAAAAATGTGATCGCTTTTATTGCTGTCACAAGGAATGTAAACATTCCTTGTGTCAGTAATAGGTGGTGACAGGTACTCTTTATGTAGGGATCAGGGGTCTAAAAGACCCCAAATCCCTCCTTTGCACTTCAAAGCATTCAGATCGCCAAAAACGGTGATTCTGCATACTGTCATTTTTTTTTTTTAAATGGCGCCATTGGCAGCCGAGTAAACCAGAAGTGACGTTGTGACGTCGCTTCTGTGTTTGCAGAAAGAAGACTGTAACAAAGCCGTTTCCAGCTTCGTTCTAATCTTGCTCTAGCCGGCCGAAGTGCCAGATCGTGTCTCCCGGTGGGACGGGAGGCCCGGGAAGAGCGGTGGAAGGGGGCGGGAGGAGGGGACGTCCCCTCTTGCTCCTCCGGTATAACAGTCAAGCTTTAAGCTGCATCGGTTATTATCCCTGAAGAGCCGACTGCCCGCTCTAAAAAACAGTACCGGGATGATGCATGCAGCTGCCTGCAGGTGCTGTGTGTCAGTCTGACACACCGCAACTCCGATTGTGGTATGGAGCCTCTGACAGAGGCTTTTTAACACGTGATCAGCTGTGACCAATCACAGCTGATCATCGCATGAACCAGGAAGTGCCGGTAAACTGCTTTCCTCGGTTCACGCTGACAGGGAGAGCCGATCGGCGGCTCTCCCTGTCAGAGGGAGGGGTCTGTGCTGATAATCAGCACATTGATTATCAGTGCAGCCCCCATCAGATTTGCCCATCAGCTGCCAATAAGTACCCCTCACCTGCCAGCCTGTGCCCCATAATAAACGCCTGCTAGTACCCATAAAAGTGGCAAACAGTGCCCACAACAGTGCCAATCAGTGCCCATAAAAGTGCTGATCAGTGCCCTATCGGTGCCATCAGTGCCGCCTATCGGTGCCATCAGTGCCACCTATCGGTGCCCATCATTTTTTTTTTTCAAAATTGTCAGTCTTTTTTTGTTTATAGCGCAAAAAATAAATACAGCAGAGGTGATGAAATATCACCAAAAGAAAGCTCTATTTGTGGGAAGAAAATGATAAAAAATGTAGTTTGGGTACAGTGTTGCATGACCGCGCAATTGTCATTCATAGTGCGACAGCGCTGAAAGCTGAAAATTGTCCTGGGCAGGAAGGGGCCAAAGTGCCTGGTATTGAAGCAGTGGCGTGCGTCCATAAGGGCGCACGGGCGCCGCCCCCTCTCTCCAGCCACCCTCTCTAGGACCAATGGATAGATTCATGCATAGCAGATTCATGCAGAGTATGAATCTATCCATTGCCGCCGCTGCCTCCCCCTATTCAGGCACTCCCAGACCCTTTTGGGGCACCGGGCGCCTGAATTACAGTGGAGGGGGGGGGGTTTAAGCACCTTAGAGCCATAGGCTCTAATAGGGGTCAAAAAAGGTGACCTGTGAGCGCCAGGTGACCTGTGGCGCTCGCAGTTCACCCAGGTGTGTTAGAACAGCGAATGAAAATTCGCTTTCCTAACACTGAACCGCCTCTCCGCCAATCAGGTGCTTGGGTCTGTTACCCATCACCTGATAGGCATCCAATCACAGCACTTGTCGTTTCAGCCAATCAGGAGGAGACAACGGGAGGAGAGGGTGGGAGGGGACGCATGGAGGACACCGCTCGCCGTCACCTGCTGCCCCACCAAAACAGGGTAAGTGCTGGCAGAGATAAAAGAGAAACAAGAGGGCGCAAAAGCCTAGTGCATTATCTTTGGATAAAAATTTATTAAGAAGATAAAAAATAAGATACTTACAAAACATTAATATAGTGATCACAGTAAAGGTCATCATGTAGCAGCAATCAGTAAAACATGAACAGTACTCCAGAGGTCACCGAGGAAAACACAGAAATCAGTGCCAGCTGACGCGTTTCGAGGGGTAAGTCCCCCCTTCCTCAGAGCACAAGCAGTGAACCCTCCTTCAGCAGTCCTCCTATATATATATATATATATATATATATATATATATATATATATATGCACACATAATGTCAAAAAGCCAAACCCCCTCCCCTCCACCCAGTGGGCGGGGGAGGGGAAGAATGGGAGGGATACCCAACTCATCATGTGAGCATCCCATGCAGCACATGTAGTGCATAGCAACACTGGGGGGGGGGGATTAGATAAGCCCAGCTCATCCTGTAGACAACACATTCAGCACATATAATGCATGGCCACATAAGTAATCAAAATGATGGTTAAAAGTAAAATGGACTGTGCCGTAAGGCCGTTCAACACCGGGGGTCCGCATCGCGTCCGCAAATGTCCCCGTACCGCTCATACCGCTTCTGTTGATTGCCCGGAACGCACAGCATCATGTTTGGCCAGCGGGTGGGGGGGGGTCACAGTGGAGGCAGTTCAATGGCACAGTGGCAGCATTAGATGGCACAGTGGCAGCATTTGATGTGGACACAGTGGCAGCATTTAATGGGCACAGTGGCTGCACAGTGGCTGCATTTGATGGCACAGTGGCTGTATTTGATGGCACAGTGGCTGCGTTTGATGGCCACAGTGGCTGCGTTTGATGGCACAGTGGCTGCGTTTGATGGCCACAGTGGCTGCGTTTGATGGCACAGTGGCTGCGTTTGATGGCACAGTGGCTGCGTTTGATGGCCACAGTGGCTGCGTTTGATGGCACAGTGGCTGCGTTTGATGGCACAGTGGCTGCGTTTGATGGCACAGTGGCTGCGTTTGATGGCACAGTGGCTGCGTTTGATGGCACAGTGGCTGCATTTGATGGCACAGTGGCTGTATTTGATGGCACAGTGGCTGCGTTTGATGGCCACAGTGGCTGCGTTTGATGGCACAGTGGCTGCGTTTGATGGCCACAGTGGCTGCGTTTGATGGCACAGTGGCTGCGTTTGATGGCACAGTGGCTGCGTTTGATGGCACAGTGGCTGCGTTTGATGGCACAGTGGCTGCGTTTGATGGCACAGTGGCTGCGTTTGATGGCACAGTGGCTGCGTTTGATGGCACAGTGGCTACGTTTGATGGCACAGTGGCTACAATTGATGTTTTGTTTTTTTTTTTCAGAGTTTTTCAATTTGTTTGTGTCCCCCCAAAAATTTTGAGCCCCAGCAGCCACTGTATTGAAGTAGTTAAAGTGATGGTAAAGTCTTGTTTTTTTTTTGTTAAAAATAGCAAACATGTTATACCTACCTGCTCTGCGCAGTGGTTTTGCACAGAGCAGCCCGGATTTTCCTCTTCTCGGGTCCCTCTTCAGCACTCCCTCCTGTTGAGTGCCCCCACAGCAAGCAGCTTGCTATGGGGCACTCGAGCCAAGTCACAGCTCCCTGTGTCCATTCAGACACGGAGCCATGGCCCGACCCTGCCCCCTTTCTCCTGTCATTGGATGACAGACTTTGACACTAATGGGAGCCAATGGCGCCACACTGCTGTCTCAGCCAATGAGGAGTGGAGTCCCGGGCAGTCGAGGCACTCCTACAACATCGCTAGATCCAGATGGGCTCAAGTATTAGAAGGGGGGGGGGGGGGCTGCTGCACACTGAAGGTTTTTTTATCTTAATGCATTAAATGCATTAACCACTTCAGCCCCAGAAGGATTTACCCCCTTCCTGACCAGGCCTTTTTTTGCGATACAGCACTGCGTCGCTTTAACTGACAATTGCGCAGTCATGCGACTTTGTACCCTAACAAAATTGACATCCTTTTTTCCCCACAAATAGAGCTTTCTTTTGGTGGTATTTGATCACCTCTGCGGTTTTTATTTTTTGCGCTATAAACAAAAAAAGAGCGAACATTTTGAAAAAAAAGCAATATTTTTTAATTTTTGCTATAATATCCCAAAAAATATATAAAAAACAAATTTCTTCCTCAGTTTAGGCTGATATGTATTCTTCTACATATTTTTGATTAAAAAAAATCGCAATAAGCGTATATCGATTGGTTTGCGCAAAAGTTATTGCATTTACAAAATAGGGGATAGATTTATGCCATTTTTATTTTGTAGTAATGGCGGCGATCTGCGATTTTTATTGTGACACTTTTGTCACTATTTTGGTACCGTTGGCATTTATACAGCGATCAGTGCTATAAAAATGATCTGATTACTGTGTAAATGTCACTGACATTGAAGGAGTTAAATACTAGAGGGTGATCAAGGGGTTGTGTTCCCTCAGCATGTTCTAACTATAGGGGGGATGGGCTCACTAGAACATGACAGAGATCACTGCTCCCAATCACTGTAGATCCCTGTCATGTTGCTAGGCAGAACAGGGAAATGCCCTGTTTACATAGGCATTTCTCTGTTCTGTCGCTCCGTGTCACGATCGCGGGCTACCGGCAGACATCGATGAAGCAGCAACGTATGGGTACGTTGTTTTGCGCACCCGTGCCACTTTGCCGGTGTATATCGGCATGATCCGGTTGGCAAGTGGTTAAGATAAAAAAACCTTCTGCCTTTACAATCACTTTACCTGCTTGCGGACCATATACTGTATATATATACGGCAGCAAGGTGGCTCTCCTGCACTGGATCACATACCTATTATTACGGATTACGTAATCCAGCACGTCCGGGTTGGGGGCAGCCACCGGCAGCCAGCTGTGATTATTTAAAGCGGGACCTGATCAACGGGTGAGGCGGACTCGATGTCTGCTGGCACCTGCCGATTATTCGTTACACAGGTAGAACGGCAATCTGCCTATGTAAACAAGGCAGATTGCCGTTCTATCAGCGGGGAAGACATTGAAACTGTGTTCCTAATAAGCAGGAACACCAATATCTGCCTTCCCCTAGTACAACCACCTCCCACAGTTTAGAAAAGCACATACTAGGAACACCTTTAACCCTTTGATCGCCCCTGATGTTAACCTTCCCAGCCAGTGTCATTTGTACAGTGACAGTGCATATTTTTTAGCACTGATCACTGTATTAGTGTCACTGGTCCCCCAAAAGTGTCAGTTAGTATCCCGCTATAAGTCACTGATCACTATTAAAAAATAAAAATTCCATAAAAATATCCCATTGTTTGTGGACGTGATAGCTTTTGCGCAAACCAATCAATATACACTTATTGGAGTTTTTTTTCTTACCAAAAATATGTAGCAGAATACATATTGGCCTAAATTGATGAAGAAAGTTGATTTGTTTTTTTTTTTTACATTTTTTTATTGGATATGTTTTATAGCAGAAAGTAAAAAATCATTTTTTTTTTTTTTTGTTCAAAATTGTCGCACTTTTTTTGTTTATAGCGCAAGAAATAAAAACCACAGAGGTGATCAATTACCACCAAAGGAAAGCTCTATTTGTGGGAAAAAAGGACAATTTTATTTGCGTACAGCGTCGCACGACCGTGCAGTTGTCAGTAAGGCTAGGTTCACACTGCTGCGAATTCTATTGCAAATTTGAGCCGTTGCGATCGCTCGAATTCGCAAGTCATTTAAATTTCATAGATAAACATTAGTGCCGTTCACATCGATGCGTTGCGAATATAACCTGCGTGAAAAAAAGGTCCTGTGCGAGTTTGATCCGTGTGCGATGCGAATTCAGCTCTATAGACTACAAAATTTGCAGTAGAATCGCAAGAACACATATAGAATTCGCAACGCAAATTCGCAACGCAATCGGAACAAAATCGTGCTAAATTCGCACTGCAGCAGTGTGAACCTAGCCTAAGGCAACACAGTGCCGTATCGCAAAAAATGGCCTGGTCATGAAGGGGTAAATCTTCTGAAGCTAAAGTTGGTTAATCTTTGCAGATCAATGCAGCTCACTGCTGAAAATGAAGTCAACGGACCTTCCGTGTTTTTCTACAATGCAATAACTGAACGTTTTATTAGCACAATACGCATCCTGCTAGTACCAGCCGGTGGCACGTGCTTACAATTATGCAATCGCCTATACAGTACTGACGTTCACTGTGTGGGCGCTCTGGCCCGCCCTCTTTACGACTCTATGGTAGGTGTGAAGGGGGCGGCTCGGCACGCATGCGTGAAGTCCCGTGACGGGCTAGTTTGCCGAAATGTGGCGTATTTCGGGGCTCCTGGGGAGAGGTGAGTGACATTGCTGGCCGGGAGGTCATGTCACCGTTTAGGGCTTTATTTAACCTTGTGGTAGAGACATTCTTGTGCAGACTTTTCTTTCTAGTGATAGTACCTGGCTCCCATAGCCTGTATTAGGGGTCTCTATAGGACGTAATATACAACCTCTGACAGGGCATACAGCTAAAGGCTGCCCAGTATAAGAAAAAGTGCCTCCGAGTCCACATGGTTAGCCAGTCACTGGGCAAAAGGAATGTTTTTTTGTATAGGAAAACTTTATTGACACCGACAGCCAGTCGTGTTTTTTTTTTTTTTTTGTTTTTTTTCTCTTTTAAAATGGGAACAAAGTTTTCCTGCTAAATGTTCCTCTGTGAGGCTGCCATCCACGGGCACATAGTTCACCTCAGTCCCGGGACATTTTTGGCGACAGGTAGATCATCCTTTCGCAACTTTTTAAAATGTTCTAAAGATAAGCGACCTGTTGTTTTGTTTGGACACCCAGTAATAATGGACCAATCGGGACATTCGCTGTCAGAGCCGTTTTTGCACACGTTAAATTTTTTTTTTTTTTTTTTTTTTAAGCAATTTTAGCCCTTAAGATTACATAAAACCCCCAAATGTATCTTCTGCAGCAAATAACCTAGAGAATAAAATAGCGGTAGCTCTAATTATTTTTGTAACTCAATAAGTTCATGAAACCCAACATTTCAGTAAAAAAAAATACACCAAAGTTTATTTTACGGCACATTACTTGATAACAAAATAAATTGAACTCCAAGGTACAATAATCTACTAGCTCCTAGCACACCAACAAATATGTATTGGTAAATAAACTTGTGAAAAACATGCGCTGCACTTGAAAAATAATTGAAGCGGAGTTCCACCCAAAAGTGGAACTTCCGCTCATTTGTCGTCGTACTCCCCCCCGTGCCACATTTGGCACGGGATGGGGGACAGGATCCCTTTGACAGGGATCCTGTTCCCACTTCCGGGAGCCACGGCCGCAGCTATTGACGCAACTATTCGGCTCCCTCCTCCTCCCCCTGTCACTGGGCCAGTAGGAGAGAGGAGCGAAGCCTCGCGCATGCGCAGTAGGGTTACCGGTGTGAGGTTACAATGGCGGCGGCGGCAGCACCCGACAGCTGATGGAAAGATCAGCCACGGTGCCGACATTACTGGACTCCAGGACAGGTAAGTGTCCTATTATTAAAAGCCAGCAGCTGCAGTATGTGTAGCTGCTGGCTTTTAATTTTTGCAGCAGTGGGCGAACCTCCGCTTTAAATTGTCTTTCATAAATCGCCAAATAATAATAAAAAGTCCAAAATAGTTAAGTTATGTCAAAGTCTAACATCCAAAGTGAAATGAGCAGTGCTGAGATATAGACTTCTTAAAACTGAGTTCCACTCATTTTTGTGTTTATTAAAAGTCAGCAGCTACAAAAAGTGTAGCTGCTGACTTGTAATAAACAAACACTCACCTGTCCCACAGTCCAGCGATAAAGCCTCGCCTCTCAGCGGGGTTGGCATTGCAAGTGTCGGCACCCGGCTGTGACAGCTTGCAGCTTCACAGCTGGGTGCGCATGCGTGAGTCTCCCAGCGCCTCTCTATATTTGTCGGGCAATCTTCTGGGACCTGTGACATGTCCCAGAAGATTGCAAGGAGGGAGGGGGAGAGGATACCGGTCAAAACTAGGTATCTATCCCACACCCTTTTGGGTGGAGTTCCGCTTTAATTGATAACAAAAGAAATTGCACTCCAAGGTACAATAAACTACTAGCTGCTAGCACACCAACAAATATGTATTGGTAAATAAACTTGTGAAACAAGCGCTGCACTTAATACAATAAAACTGTCCTTCATAAATCACCTAATAAAAAGACCAAAATAATTTAGTTATGCCAAAGTCCAACATCCAAAATGAAATAAGCGGTGTTGAGATATAGACTTCTTAAAGTAGTAAAGGCATTAAAACAACAAAAGCCTGCAAGGTAAAGGCATAGTGTGCTAATATGCATGGCATACTATTATATTATGAAAGACTTACATTACGAAGCCCTCCAGCGGAAACCGTCATCGCTGCAGAGGCTTCCATCCTCACCCAGTCTTCCCTCCGGGTTCGGGGTCTCCCTCTGTCTGATTGGACGAGCCATGATGACGTCGCTCACAGTCTCGGCTGTGGGACACAGCTCTGAAGGAACGGCACAGGTATGCCTTTCCTTCAGAGCGCATGCGCCAGTGACGCCACCGTCTGCTGCTCACTAGAATATCTTTTAAACGGTGCACGTTTTAGGAGATATTAATTTTACCTACAGGTGAGCTTTATTATAAGCTTATAAAAACCGTTCACTGCACTTAGGGTTGATCAAATTTGAGTAAACATGCAGAACACACAAAAAATTAATAAAGTCCAATTAGGTGATGATACAAAGTGCTCATGCTTAAATTGACATCTCCTGTGCAATGGTGTTCAGACTGGGTGCCCCACATAGTTGGTCAACATCCAGGGTGAGTGTACATCTATCGCTAGTATGGTCTCTTAGGCATGTGGGGAAACCCCTAGGGAGCCTGTTCATAAGTATGGATTGAAATATCAAAGGAAAACCTTCATTGCGCAATGCCGTAAAACCGTGTTTATTAAATACACAAATTAAAATAATTCATGCGCCATCGTGTTACTTCCGCCTATACAAACCTACCTGGGAACCGTGCTGAATGCCGCAAAAGGTGGCTTTTCTTATCAGGGCTGATTACCCTTAATAATCACCTGCTACACATGCCGGGTGCCAGGAGTATAAGGCACTTTTACATGTGAGTGAATTATTTTAATTTGTGCATTTAATAAACCCAGTTTTACGGCATTGCGCAATGAAGGTTTTCCTTTGTCATTTCCATCCACACTTTTGAGGTGCAGTCATGCATGAGACGTCATTTCAACAGGCTCCCTAGGGGTTTCCCCACATGCTTGATGTACACTCACCCTGAATGTTGACCAACTATGTGGGGCACCCAGTCTGAACACCGTTGCACAGGAGATGTCAATTTAAGCATGAGCACTTTGTTTCATCACCTAATGGGCCTTTGTACATTTTTTGTGTGTTCTGCATGTTTACTCGAATTTGATCAACCCTAAGCCTCGATGTCCGCCGGGCACCCGCGATCACTCATGACAGAGTCAGAATGTGGTTGTGTAAACACACACATTCACGTTCTGTCGGGAGAGGAGACAGATCATGTGTTCCTAGTATATAGGAAAAATTATCAGTCTCCTCCCCCAGGCAGTCCCATCCCCTCAGTTAGAACACACTGAGGGAACACATTTAACACCTTGATCGCCCTCTAGTGTTAACCCCTAACCCCTTCCCTGCCAGTGACATTTATACAGTAATCGGTGGCTATTTTTAGCTCTGATCGCTGTATAAATGTCACTGGTCCCAAAAAAGTGTCAAAAGTGTCCGATCTGTATGCCGCAATGTCGCAGTCCCAATAAAAATTGCAGATCGCCGCCATTACTAGTAAAAAATAAATAATAAAAATGCCATAAATCTATCCCCTATTTTGTAGATGTTCTAACTTTTGCGCAAACCAATCAATATACGGTTCTTGCGTTTTTTTTTTTTTTTACTAAAAATATGTAGAAGAATCTATATTGGCCTAAACTGAGGAAGAATTTTTTTTTTAAATGGGTTTATTCACTATAGCAAAACGTTAAAAATATTGCATGTTTTTTTCAAAATTGTCGCTCTTTTTTGTTTAAAGCACAAAAAAACCCCCCCAAAAAACTGCAGTGGTGATCAAATGGCACCAAAAGTAAACTCTATTTGTGCGGGGAAAAAAGACATACATTTTGTTTGTGTACAACGTTGTATGATTGCACAATTATCAGTTAAAGTGACGCAGTGCGGGGGGCGTGGCCTGACGAGGCATGTGAGCAGACCTGCTGCACGGAGCTCCCGCTGAGAATCCTGTCTAATATCCTTCCCTCACCACCGAAATCGCCCGTTTTTGCCCCAAAGTGCTTCCTGATACCTCCTGGAGACACCCGGTACTGGCAGGTGATCGTTTAGTGCTGATGATGACCCGGGGGAACCGAATGGAGACCGAGGCCTGGGAGTCCCAAGCTGACCAAGATGGCGCCGGCCGGTCTCAGCCTCCTAAAGCACAGCGCGGCCTGGAAAAGAAATCCGAACAGGGGGGTAAGTCCAGCAAACTCCCTAAAGGCAAGGAACAACCCAGGGACATGCTTTATTATACCCAAAAACTGGCCGGACATTCTACTTCTCATATACCCGACTCCCCCCAGCCTAACAGGGAAGATACAAGCATGCTAGATGACACAGTGCCATTAGATCTGCAGCAGGATCTCATGTCTGACCCATCTGACTCCCCCTCAGAAGACAGTATACAGCCTTCTTTGAGTGAAATCCTGCATGCTGTGCATAAATGTACTGCCTCAGTTGATGATTTGAAGGAGAAATTTGGGGGTCTGAAAGAAACAGTATCCCTTATGCGCCAAGATCTGCAAAAAATCAGGGAAAGAACCACAGCAGTGGAAGGCCGGGTGAGCGACGTGGAGGACCAGTTGCCCCCCCTTAACAGAGATATCAGGATGGCCACACAAAACGCCTTTCAAGCCCTTAATAAAACTGATGAAATCGAGAACCGTCTGCGACGCAACAATGTGCGCATAGTGGGACTCCCTGAAAAAGTGGAAGGACGTGACCCCACTACTTTCATTGAGGAATGGCTGCAGGAAGTCTTTGGCAAAGAAGCTTTCTCCCCCATCTACACAGTGGAAAGGGCCCATAGAGTGCCCCCACGCCCTCTCCCCCCTGGGAACCCCCCAAGATCAATGCTGGCCAGGCTCCTGAATTACAAGGACCGTGAGGTGATACTGAGACTGGCCAGGGAAAAAGGCAGCATTAAACACAATGGCACTAAAGTATCCTTTTATCCGGATTTCTCCGCCGAGGTACAACGCAGGAGGTCAAAATTTATGGAAGTAAAAAAGAGGCTACAAAGGCTCCAGCTATCCTACGCAATGATGTTCCCGGCTAAGTTGAGAGTAACGGCGAACGGACAGAACCACTTTTTTGAAAATGCGCAAGATGCAACATCCTGGTTAGACCAGAATGAGCAAGCTATACGCCACCAGGGACGAGAAGAAGGAGCCGGTTAAACCAGAGACGACAGAAGAAATGCGAGAGAAAGCAGGGCGTCCATTTTCCTGTTCATGTTTTTCATTCAGAAGAGGAACTTTACCAATTGCTTATGCAGCGAGTGACTACCACTTGAAATATTGTTATATTTTTTTCAACCAGTTTTTTCCACTTGCAGCACAGACCCTCACAGGGGAAGTCACTGTGCAGAAAAAGTAGAAGATGTTTGAAGCCATGGGATACATGGCCAACACTGTATTGCCCTGTTGGCATTCACAATCAGGACAGACCACGTAGCCCGCAGTTTCGGGACGGTTCTGGAGGTATGCGCCACAACGTGGCAGGACCCAGGGCCCTCAACACAGTCTGGTCCTACTCTTGTTTTGTTTTTTTTCACTGTTTTGCCGCGCAGTTGCGCGAGATTATCCACCCTTCAAGAACACCTAGCTTCCATTGGGACAATTTTTCAATGAAAAAATGTTTTTTGATGAATCACATTCTAATGCTCATGGGTAACCATATAACCAGATCAGCTCTGATTTCCAGAAGAATATCCTTTAAATGTATCTTTGAATATTTGCAATGGTATCCACGCCCATAGTATCATGGAATGTGCGCGGAGTGAATGACCCCTTAAAAAGGGTCATGATCTCCTCTGGTTTGCGCAAATTCCATCCGGCTATTATTGCCCTCCAGGAAACACATCTCCTGGGGGATAATGTGGGCTGCCTGCAGTATGCCTGGGTGGGCAAGTCTTATCACTCCACTCACACCGCCTACTCTCGTGGGGTGAGCGTATTGATACACAAGGCTCTGGCATACCAGGAACTGGACTCACTAGTAGATGGTGCTGGTAGATATGTTTTCATTTACTGTAAAGTGTACAACTTAACACTGATTATAGCCTTTATATATATCCCACCCCCGTTCTCACGGGAGGTGCTACAGCTTTTGTTGATGTACCTGGCGGGCAAACCTGATGTCCCACTGTTAATCATGGGAGATCTTAACTGCTACCTTGACCCAAAATTGGATAGGCACCCCCCAGTCCATTCTCCTGGAGGTGGGAGGGGCACGGCACTCAGCCGCCTAATTACGGAACTGGGCTGGACAGATTTCTGGCGCATCCGGAACCCTAATACAAAGCAGTTTTCATGCTTCTCCAAAACTCATGGATCCCTATCCCGTATAGACCTTAGTATAGGCACTCCTAATTTGCTAGAATATATCTCTAAGATAGAATACTTCCCTCGGGGAGTATCTGACCATTCACCTGTGGCTGTATGGCTGAGTGCCCAACCCCCTACCTCACTACCTAAGGCACCATGGAAACTCAATGCCTTCTGGCTGAAATTATTTAACTCCCCAGAACGAATTTCTAATCAAATAGAAGTATTTTTCAACTCCCATAAACACTTAACAGATACAATTCAAACCTGGGAAGCCTTTAAGGCCTACCTCAGGGGAATATTTATTGCTGAAATAGCCATGGTCAAGAGAAACTCCTCGGTACTATTGGAACAGGTTGGAGACCAGGTGCGCCAGCTGGAGCTTGCCTATGTTACTGACCCCACGGAGTCTGCGAGGGAGGCGTGGATTTCGGCCCAGGACTCACTGGACCGCTTGAGATCCTCCGCCGCAGAACGCAAAAGGTTCTTTAGCAAACAAGCATTCTATGAAGAAGGGGAAAAAACGGGACGCCTACTGGCAAAAATAGCCAGGTCCCAGCAACTGTCTCCAGCGGTTGGAGCAATTCGCACGGCCAGTGGAAAGATGGTTAATGGCCTGGATCAGGTTCTATCAGAGCTAGCATCCTTCTACAAGGATCTCTATGTAGCGAGGGATGATTACACTGATGATGAGCTAGAGGCATACCTTGCAGGGATTGATCTGCCCTCTCTATCTGAGGAGGCTAGGCAATCACTGGAAGCACCCCTGACATTGGAAGAGCTACAACATGCGGCATGTTCCTTCCCTACGTGCAAGGCTCCTGGGGAGGACGGTATCCCCATGGAGGTTTTCACCCAGTATGGTGAGTGGATAATGCCACAGCTACTGGAAGTGTTTAATGACTCGCTTAAAAAAGGCAATTTGCCGACCTCCATGACTAGAGCCAATATAATTTTATTGTTGAAACCTGGTAAGGATCCGGTTGACCCGGGCTCGTACAGGCCTATTTCGCTATTGCAAAGTGATGTTAAAATACTGGCTAAGGCCCTGGCGCTTAGGGTCAACCGGATCATTGAATCCATAATACATCCCGACCAGGCTGGATTTATGCCGCACAAGTCCACTGCCACCAACCTCAGACGCCTATTTTTAAATATGCAGCTGCAGCCAGATAATACAGGAAGCAGGGCCCTGCTCTCCTTGGACGCCAATAAGGCGTTTGACAGTGTAGGTTGGAGATACCTGTGGGCGGTACTATCAAAGCTAGGGTTTGGAAGCCGGTTTATAGCATGGGTCAAACTATTATATGCTTCCCCAAAGGCGACTATTAGGATGTCAGGTAGGATGTCACATGCATTTGCTCTGGGCAGGGGCACAAGGCAGGGATGCCCCCTGTCCCCCCTGCTCTTTGCCATCGCCATCGAGCCGCTGGCGGCTGCGGTAAGAGCAAGTCAGCAGATTACGGGCTTTAAATATGGGGACCTCCACGAAAAGATTATGCTGTACGCTGACGACATGATGCTTTTCCTGGGGGATACCACAACGTCCTTAGCGGAGGTGACAAGAATCATCACTGGGTTCGGCTATTTTTCTGGCCTGACAATTAACTGGTCTAAGTCGGCTTTGATGATGCTAGACGAGGGGGGTGAGGTGAATCTACCGGACTCCTGCTCGGTTCCGGTAACGTCATCATTTAAATACCTAGGCATACAAATTTCACCTAAAATAACAGAATACTGCCCCCTAAACATATACCCCTTGCTATCCAGATTTAGAGACAAAATCAACACATGGAACAGGCTCAAAATGTCACTAGCGGGCAAAGCAAACTTAATAAAAATGATTTTAATGCCGCAATTACTTTACTTTTTACACAACTCCCCAATAGTAATACACTTAAAGATTTTTAGGGTGGTTAACACTCTTTTCCGCAAATTGCTGTGGAATTCAGGCACACCAAGAATTAAGCTGGAACAGCTACAAAACCCTAAGGACAGCGGAGGGCTGGCAGTACCCAACCCTTGGTTGTACTACATAGCAGCTCAGCTGCAGCAGTTGGTGGGCTCCATGAACCGGGACCCTCCTGGCTCATCGGCGCAGTTAATGCTGATTGGGACAGGAGCGGAAACAATCCCGCTAGGCCTTGAGGCCCAATTGTTTCACAAATCCAATAAACTAACGCCCACTCTTACTTTAATACAGAAAGTCTGGAACAAGGGAAGACAGCTGCAGGAGGTAACAGGCTTCACAGAATACAGCCCAATATGGGGGAATCTTTCATACGTAGAGCTAGCAAAGCTGCAACAGGGCCCCAGATGGCGCTCATTTGGTGTTATCCTTTTATCTCACATATTTAGCAATGGCAGGCTGCTGACGTTCTCAGAGCTACAAAATAAATACAACCTCCCAAATAACATGTATTACTCATATATCCAACTCAAACATGCGGTGGACGCACAAGGTAGTGCTACTCCCTGGACATTGTCCAATACCCCTATCTTCCATCTGATACAGTCCAGCACAGAAACTAAAGGTTTCATTTCATATTGCTATCAAATGCTACTGATGCAACTTTTGAAAACACACCCGACCAGGGCACCATCCCTATGGGAGCAAGATGTAGGCCCAATTACGGGAGAGCAATGGGAAGAAATCTTACAATCTATTAATATATGCTCTCTCAACGTGGCCCAGAAGGTATCCCAACTATATATAATACTTAGAGTGCATTACACCCCACTTAAACTATACAAGATGGGTAGGAGGACCGACCCTTTATGTGGCAGATGCGAGCAGCACCAGGGGGACCTCATCCACCTACTGTGGAGATGTCCGAAGCTCCATAGGTATTGGAGTGAGGTCATGGAAACACTCAACCGAGTGTTCCAGACCACCATTCCCCTTGACCCAATTCACTGCATTCTAGGAGTCCTAGAGGATACGGTCCCGGAAGAGATGACTAGAATAGCACTCACTAGGGCACTGTTCCAGGCACGCAAGCTTATACTGCTTGGCTGGAAATCGACCTCTCCACCTTCAGTGAGATCATGGATTACTCATATGGGCAACACTTTGATTATGGAAAAGCACATTTACCAACACAGAGGCAGCCCCAATAGATTCGAGAGGATCTGGGCACCATGGTTAGACACTCCTGGATTGAGTCCTAGGGAGCTGGTAATGTCAAGACTATTGCAATGTCTCGGGGGGGGCCCATGAGGTTTTATTGATGGTTAGTGACCATAAAGTAATAGAGCATTGAAATATTTCAGGATGATTGGAATGTAATAGTAAATAATGGTATGTTGTTGCACGATGTATGTACAATGGAAGCTATGTATGGAAATTTGTTCAATAAACACCTTTTTGATTTAAAAAAAAAAAAAAAAGTGACGCAGTGCTGGATCGCAAAAACTGGCCTGGGCTGGAAGGGGGTAAATCCTTCCGTGGTGAAGTGGTTAAAGAGAAGCTCCAGTCTCCATCCAGCGATGTCCTCACCCAAGTTGATTCTTGAATGAGCTTCGGGTCTAGGCGTTGGCATCTTAACTACTGTGCATGTGCGAGTTGCACTGTGTTTTTTGAATGGTCTCGCAGTCTTCTGGGACCTATGATGTGTTCCAGAAGGCTGCAGGGGAAGGAGGGGGGCCAAGCAGCTGCTCAGATCGCTCCCCCCCCCCCAAAAAAAAGACGTGCCCCCCCCAAAAAAAGTGCCTGATGTGGGGGGGGGATGCAAACAAGCCGCACTTTTGGGTGAAGTTCCGCTTTGGGAGAAGTCAATATGCGCTTATGTACAGGGGATCTTCCGTTGCACAGTATAACATTCCTCATGTGTAGGTCTGTAATATCCTCCAAAGCTCCAAAATATTCAGTCACAAGGAAAGCTTTATCTGTCTCAAAAGATGATAAAAAAATCTCATTTGGGCACAGTGTTGCATGCCGAAGTAATTGTCATTCAAGGTGGGACAGCACTAAAAGCTGAAAATTGTCCTGGACTAGATGGGGGTGAAAGTGTCCAGACTTGAGGAGGTTAAACATGATGTATAATAGCACATCCTTCATAGTAATATATAAGAAATACAGTGCAAATAGTAGTTCATGGAGATACATAAACAATACATTTGTGAATAATAGTTGCATAATTAAAGTGGAATTCCAGTCCAATTCTAACTAAGCCTAAATCTACTCCCACCCATTTTTGAAGACCCTTTTATTTTATATTTATTTTATTTATCCTGTAAAAGAAAAGCTGTCCATACCTACCTATTCTGAAGCCGTTCCAGTCTGGTCACATGATCGTGTCCCAGCTCTGGCTTCAGTGTAGAGAAGGGTGTGGGAGTAGTTTTAGGCTTAGTTAGAATTTTACTGGAACTACACTTTAACCTCCAGCTACAGGCATCATTCAGATATCATCTTTTAGAGCCGTCGATTCCTTGCACCATAAGAACGATCATATCGGCTGTTCAGCCGCTTGATTGTTGTTATAGGTGGTGAGAGAGAACATCCCGCCGCCCTTCAGTGCTTCTCCTGGCTCGCCCCCTGACATCGGCAAACCGGAGAAGGAACTGACTGGCTCCGGATGCTGACCATAGAGATTTCCGGCGGGCCAGATGGTCCCCAGAGTCTCTATGATCGTTCGGAGACCGGGCGCGATGTTATGTCACACCCGGGCTCTGCATTTGAAAAAATGCCGCCGCCTCGGCTGGAAGGCTGAGATCTATTTTTTTTTTTTTTTTTTCAATTTTTTTTATTTTAGGCTTTTTATCCTAGAGGTGAGATGTGGGGACTTATTGACTCCAGATCTCACTCTAAAGAGGACCTGTCAAGCACTATTCCTATTACAAGGGATGTTTACATTCTTTGTAATGGGAATAAAAGTGATCCAAAAAAAAAAATTTTTTTTCAAAGCTCCCCGCGTGCTTGCTCGCAGAAGCGAGCGCATACGTAAGTCGTGCCCACATATGTAAACAGCATTCAAACCACACACATGAGGTATCACCGCGAATGTTAGAGCGAGAGCAATAATTCTAGCATTAGACCTTCTCTGTAACTCAAAAAATGTAACCTGTAAAAAAAGTAAAGTGTCACCTATGGGGATTTTTAAGTACTGAAGTTTGGCGCCATTCCACGAGTGTGTGCAATTTTGAAGCATGACCTGTTGGGTATCTACTCGGGTTAACATCATCTATCATAGTACTGTATACAAAAAATTGGGCTTAGGTTTTCTTCTCTGGTGTGACAATGTTTTTCTAGGTCAGCAAATAGGGACTGTTACTAGGAAGAAATATGCCATGTACGGTGCTAAATTAGGAAGCAGTTGGCCTGAACTGCTCTATCACTCTTGTGTTCAAATGTACTGAAGGATGAGTTGTATGCTGCATATAGTACCTTATTTTTGTCGGTTCAAGAATGCTTGTCTTCCACAAACCCGATTCCAAAAAAGTTGGGATGCTGTATAAAATTTACATAAAAACAGAATGCAGCAAATCTCATGAACCCATTTTTTACAATAGAAAATAGTGAGCATCAAATGTTTAACCACTTCAGCCCTGGAAGATTTTACCCCGTTCCTGACCAGAGTACCTTTAACAATTTGGCACTGCGTCGCTTCAACTGACAATTGCGCGGTCATGCAATGCTGTACCCAAACGATATTTGCGTCCTTTTTTCTCACAAATAGAGCTTTCTTTTGGTGATTTTTGATCACCTCATAACTTTTTGTTATAAAAAAATAAAAAAAACTAAATTTTAGTCATACATTTAGGCAAATGTATGACTAAAATTTTGGAAAGTAGACACCCCAAGGAAATTGCTGAGAGGCATGTTGAGCACATTGAATATTATTTTTTTTTGTCATAAGTGATTGAAAAATTCAAAAAAAAAAAAATTTACACAAAGTTGTCACTGAAATGATATTGCTCAAACATGCCAGGGGTATATGTAAAATTGCACCCCAAAATACATTCTGCTGCTTCTCCTGAGTATCGGGATACCACATGTGTGGGACTTTTTAGGCAGTCTAGCCGAGTACAGAACCCGGAAAACCAAGCACCGCCTTCAGGATTTCTAAGGGTGTAAATTTTTGATTTCACTCTTCACTGCCTATCACAGTTTTGGAGGCCATGAAATGCCCAGATGGCACAAACCCCCCCCCCCAAATGACCCCATTTTGGAAAGTAGACACCCCAAGCTATTTACTGAGAGGCATGGTGAGTATTTTGCAGATCTCGCTTTTTGGCACAAAGTTTTGAAAATTGGGAAAAAAAAAATGTTCCTTTTTCTTTCTTCATTTTCAAAAACAAATGAGAGCTGCAAATTACTCACCATGGCTCTTAGAAAATACCTTGGGGTGTCTACTTTCCAAAATGTGGTCATTTGGGGGGGGGGGGGGGGGGTTAATTTTGCCTGAAACTTGTGATAAAATATTTCATTTACTCAACATGCCTCTCAGCAAATAGCTTGGAGTGTCGACTTTTCAAAATGGGGTCATTTGGGGGGGGAGGGGGGTATGGGATTTGTGCTGACTCGATTTCCAGAGAATGGGCTGATCCGGAGAGGGAGCCATTTTTCTCTAATAACCTTGAAGTGGTTGTAGAGGCTAACTTTTTTTGTTTGTTTTTTTACCTTAAAGCATTCTCTGCATTAAGGTAAAAAACCTTTCATGTTTTTCCCTACCCTGCCCCCACCATATACTTACCCAAGCCCATTCTTGATCCATGCTGTGCTTGAGAGCAGCAGAACTGCTATCTCTCTCTCTCTTCTCACTGGCTCAGAGACAGCAACGGCAGCCATTGGATCCTACTAATGTCAATCACAGCCTGTGAGGAGAGAATGGATGGTGGGGCTGTAACTATAGACACAGGCAGCATTGCTCGAGTTTGAGTCCGCAGGTGTGCCACAATATGAAGTGGCTTTCTATGGTGGCACAGCAAGAAGAGGAGGAGTCAGGATCGCTAATGGGGGACTTGAGAAGAGGAGGATCACGGCTGCTCTGTGCGAAACCATTGCACAGAGCAGGTAAGTGTAAACCTGTTTGGTATTTTTTTTTTAAATAGCCTTTACAAACACTTTAAGTGCTGATCACCCACATTTAGAGGTTCCATTAATTCTTACTGGTACCCCCATGCATCTAGCAATGTGCATGAACAAACTACTGTTTGTTTTGGTGTGGTACAATTTTTCAAAATGGTTAGGCGCTACTTTAGTACGTGTTTTTATTTATTTGTTCTGCTGCCCTAAACCCAACAATTGGAATCGGGCAAAAAGTCACACACGTGCCTTTTGCCTGAAGACCTGGTCAGGAGACTTGGTATCCCAACTTTTAGGCAGGATTTATTGTTTGGGCCAGAGTTTGAGGCTATGCTAGAAAATGACCTGTCTGGTAAATACCTTTTTAACACAGCTTTAATATACCTGCAAGCGTTGACAGACCAAGAAGTATTGGATGAGCTACAAGGGCAAGGGTTAAACGGGTATCCTCTTTAACCCCCTTGATCAGCCCTGCAAATTCCAATGACATTCTGTGCCTTGTGGGAGGGAGAATCAAAGATTTCTTCTCACAATGGCAGAAAGTGACTTCCAGTAGTTTTTATTCTTGTGCTTCTGGAACACGGATACAGGCTGGAGTTCCGCAGCCAGCCTACATCAAGATTCCTGATCACAAATCTAAAGGATGCAAGGAAATCCACTGCCGCTCCTGCTGGGATATCTGCTGGACCAGAGCCCTGATAATGGTTCCTCCTCAAAAACAACTCAAATTTTTTTTTTCTATAACCTTTATTGTAAAGAACCCCTCATTAACTTTGTAAAAAAAAGTGCAGGCATAGTATGAGTTCAGTCCAACGAGGTGCATGTCTCCTCCTGGACTTATCTCTATTATGTAGATCTGACAGGTTTATTGCACTACACTCCAGCTGTGAGAGAGGAGAAGCACACAGAGCAGCTATGCCCACCATTCCTCTGCTGCCTATTTACAGGAGCCTTTACATTTTGAGAATGAGTTCACATAATACAAAAGCTTCTGTGATTGGGCAGGTATCGACTCTATGCTTGAAGGAGCTGAGACCAGAGTGTTTAGCTTACCTCATAGTATGCCTGTACTTTTTACAAAGCTGCTGAATTCCTGGAGTTAAGTTTTAGGCCTCATGCACACTGGACGTTATACTAACGTTCTAAAAATGCCAATAGCTTAACAGTGAGTTTTTCAACATTTTTGCAATAGCGTTTTTTTAAGGTTGCCGTTTTTTTTTTTTCTTTTCCCCTCAATGGATTAAAAACACTGGTGAGCAGCATTTTTGAGCGTTTATCTGCGTTTTTAGGCGGTTTTTGAGGTTAGAGAGTTTTTACAGCTGGAAAACTTCTCTCAGAACCCACTAGTTTTGAGTTTTTTTTACAGCCAAAAAACGCCCCAGCCAAAAACAGTTGATAGTGGCCTATGTGTGCATGGATACATAGGATAACATGCTGGAGAGTTCATTGACTCTAGAAAATAAAGTTCTGAAGCCAAAAACGGCAGCTGTAAAAACTTCCAGTGTGCATGAGGCCTTAAAGCGTTTGTTACCCCAGCACTTCATATTCCTGATATGTGCCTGCTGTACCATGTACTTGTATGAGAACGTATCCTATTCTCTTTGTATTGCTTCCTGTTTGTGAAATACCTGGTGTTCCTGCTAATCCCCTTGCTTTCCTATAAAAAAAAACTGACCACACTAGGCATGAGAGCACACCATGGTAAGATCATTAGCTATGCTGGGAACTCAGGCTGCTCTCCAATGATCAGACTTGTCCAGACATGCCCCCATGCAGCACAATCGCACAGCCATTCACTGGCAAGCTCAGTGTGCTGCTGCTTCTCCTTCCCCTAGCTCTTATGCAGCTGAAAACAGAGGAAATATGATCGCTTATGTAAAGGGAAAAAAAGGTATTAATATTTTTTTTATATCTGTACACAAATGGTTTACCTTTCATTTCTATTTCAAACTGAATGGGTTGTTTTACAAGGTGCTAGTTTACAATCACTTTAAGGCAATCCTTGATTGAAGGGACACTTGTTTTCATAGTTCCATCTGGAAATGCTTGCAGAAGTATCTCTGCTTGTCAGTAAAAACTGGGGAAATGGGTCAAAAATTTAACGCACCGAAAGCGCATCTGAAACACAGCAAAATCGTTTTACTGCGATTTTGCTACAGAGCAGTGTGAAAGTACACTTCTTGCCAGAACTTAATTGAAGAATTTTAAATCTGGTTATTATGTACAGCTGCAGCAGTTTTAGTAAATCTCCCTCACTATGTATGCTCTGTGGCCAAAGACTTCTGTTTTGTATCCTAGTGGCTCAGTGTGCTCAGTTGTATCAAAGGCCCCTCCAGACTTTCCTCCTAAAAGTATAGGACCACTTCCTATGTTCTTTTCTCACACCCCTGTGGGATACAGTTGCATACATCAACAGACGAGAGGAATAAAGTCTTTCTCTACAGTCTGTGTCAACAAGGATAACTGCCTAGGCTGAAAAGTTTTCTTCATTTTATGCTACCCATTTGAAAGTCTCGCAATCAACCAACAGATTCTAGAGGCAGAGTAGTCACTGCATCCAGAAGTCTTCATATCAATCACATCTCTGTGTGGTCTCCCACAAGTAGACATTTGTGCCTTACAGGTCAATACAAAGACAAAGACTTGGGTACACATGGCCAAAAATGGTTGGTTTGGCAGGAACTGGACAACTTTTGGTCCGTGTGTACAGCGCGTCTTTCAAAAGAGCATGCTGGGAAACCAGCATCCGATCAGCGCTGGAAGCCATTGGCTAATCAGTATGTTCTGGTGGGGGGGCAGTCCTCCTGTCTGAACACAGTAGCTCAGTGGGGGAGATCACCGCATTAACATCAGATGTGTTAGTACAGTGATTTGTAAGATTTTTCTTTTTCATTCAGCCTGCTGGGTCAGTACTTTAGCCTGGTCATTATACTGCATATATGTAAGGATTTGCAGCCACTTTATGTAATTCATATTACTTACATGTATGAAGGACAAATCAACTGGGTTTTTGGTACCACAATATTAGTTGTAATGAAGTAAACACAATGTTACCTTATTGGCTAATCTAAGTGAGCATTCACTTTTCTAAGTGAACAGTTTCTACTCCTGGATATCAACACCTTTGAGACTGTAGTTAGACTGGAAAAGGTGTTCAGGTTTTATGCATTTATATACAATGAGGCAACAGTCTGCCGCAACTTAAATATTTCACAACAGGTATTTTATGTTTAACCACTTTAGCTCCAGGCCTTTTCTGGCACTTTTTGTTTACATGTAACAAGTATTTTTTGCTCGCAAATTTCTTAGAACCCCCAAACATTATGTTTTTAAAGCAGAAGTCATATAGAATTCATTTGTGGGTGTTGCACTTTTTTATGTCACATGGTATTTGCACAGCGGTTTTTCAAAAACAATTAAAAAAAAAAAATTGACACATTTTAATGCAAATAAAAAACCCGTAATACATAAACCCGATTTTTGTAAAAGATGATATTACACCGAGTAAAAAGATACCAAACACGTCACACCCATGCAACAGTGACCAACAACGTAAATTTTACTATCCATAGGTGATGCTTTAAAAGCGTTTACTGGTTACCACTTTAGCTTTACAAAGAAGGTCTGGTGCTACAATTACTGCCCATGATCTGATGTTCATGGTGGTATCTCACGTGTGGGACGATTGCTGTTTACATGCGGCACTGACGTGTGTGTGTTTGCTTTTACAGGGGGACGGGGGCACTTACGGATAGGTCCCTGGTCAGCAAGTGGTTTGCGAAAGCTGCTCTAACTTAATCACTAGCTGTCCAAGCCTATTCTGACACTTCTCACATACAAGTAAAAATCGCCATTTTTTAGCTAGAAAGATTTATGGCATTTTTATTATTATTTTTTTACTAGTAATGGCGGGGATCTGCGATTTTTAGCGGTGCTGTGACATTGCGGCGGACAAATTGGACACTTTTGACACATTTTTGGAACTGTTGACATTTATACAGCGATTAGTGCTATAAAAATGCACTGATTACTGTGTAAATGACACTGTTAGGGAAGGGGTTAACACTAGGGGTTGATCAAGGGGTTAAATGTGTGTTCCCTGTATGTGTTCTGACTGGGGGAGGAGACTTATCATTGTTCCTACTTAGTATGAACAAATGATATGTCTTCTCTCCTCTGACAGAACAGGGATTTGTGTGTTTACGTGCATCGGGTCCCTGGCCGTGCAGCGGGTGTGCGCACCCTCTGGTGGCTCTTTAATGGGACGACGTACCTGTACAGGGTTTTGCCTAGCCTTGCCATTCTGCCGCAGTATATCTGCGTAAGGCGGTCGGCAAGCGGTTAAGCAATATTGGGCCCTCTGATTCCTCTTGTACCAAATTGTATTATAACTGTAATGTCTGCCTTTATTTTGTAAAGTGCTGCGCAAACTGTTGGCACTATATAAATCCTGTATAATATTACCATATCTTTTTTAAGCATAGGCCCTAGAGCATAAAATGGCAGGTGTTGCAATTTTTGTTACACAATTTTTATTTTGTTTTTCAAATGCAATTTTTTAGGAAAAAATACACTTAAATAAATTATAATGTTTTTTACGCAGTATAATACACAATATTTGTTAAAATATAAATTATGTTATGCCGCATAAGTAGATACCTCACAGGTCACTCTACTATAGTACTTTAAAAGCATCGCCCATGGAGATTTTTAAGTCTTTACAAGTTACCATACCAATTTAGAGTTACACAGGAGGTCTGCTGCTAGATTTATTGCTCTCGCTATGACGTTTGTGGTGATACCTCACATGTGTGGTGCGATCACTGTTTACATAAGTGTGTGGCACCTATGTGTGCATTTGCCTTTGCATGAGGGGGTCGGAGCAGTGTGCTTTAATTATTTATTACTTTATTTTTTAGCGTTTTTAGTTTTTTTTTTTTTTTTTTTTTTTCTTATTTATTTTTAAGTTTTTTTTTTAACACTGTCCTAAAATGTTTTTGATCAACTTTATTGCCATCACAAGAGCTGAACAGCATCCCTTGTGATAGCATGGGCTGTAAAAGGCACTCTACTGAGACATCTGGAGTCTACTAGGTAAGTTTATCACTAAAAATGACTGTGTATAAATGGGCATATCTGTTCCTGGGCTGCTTTTAAACTGATCCGCAGGTGGAGAGCATGTTTTATCCATGTTGTAAATGAACACTACAATAAGCAATCAATCAGTTATTTTGGCAACTTGATTGAGCTATCAAATCTGAAGGTTTAGCTGTTATTTTATTTTTTATTTTTTTTTAGCCTGACAGCTTTAGTGACATCACTTACCTGTAATGAAGGTTGTCCCATGTCGTGCGGGCAGCTAGATTCTGGAGAAATCTTTACTGCATGGTTCCCCCCTCATCTTTTTGCAGCTGAGCTTTTGACACACAAGAGCTAATAGCTTTGGAGTCTGGGCTGAGCTGCTCTGAAAAAAGATCCCAAAGAGGTCCTGCCTCAATGCTCCTTCAGTGAGAAACATTCTTTGATTTCTTTTACTGCATGTTACAAAATACAGATCTGTCCCCTCTCCCCTTCCAGAACGTGGATTTGTGTGTTTACAGTACACACACAGATCCTCATTCTGGCTCTGTCAGGAGTGATCGCGGGTGCCCAGCGGATATTGCGACCGGCGGACACACGCATCGGCGCCTCAGTACCACGGCGCGTGCACCCCCTATACCCCATTCGCGCTGGGGAGCCATTCTGCCACTGTCAAACGATGGCAGGCGGTTGGCAAGCGTTTAACAAAGACAACACAAGTTCACAACAATAGACTGAAGATGCAAAAATACAACTAAATTACTAATAACAGCCATTAACACCAAATAACTAAAATTAAAACTACACTACTAATAAAACATCCATACAATTAAAATACAACATAGAATAAATAACACAGCAAACTACCAATACAAATAATACACCACTATAGATAATAAACAACGCAATACCAACATACTATAAAAACAACACAAAATCCTGATCATAAACAACCAGAAATAAATCTTCACCCGAAGCCATCAAAGAAAAGTATTATATATCTTGATCGCCAAAGGCATAAATGATTTCCTGTGTCACTCTGTGGTGTATTGTGGGTGTAACAATCTGTCACTGATGGTACTCCGCAGACTGACAAGCGTATTGTGGAGTGGGTGGGAGGAGTTGTCCAAGATAGAACGTAACTTGAACAACATTCTCCTCTCCAACACTGTTTTAAAAGACTCCAATTCCAATCCAACAACATCATTGGCCTTGTGAATCCGTTTGCATGTCACAGAATCTGTGAATAGGGGAGGAAATCCCGTGACTCAACAGACTTGCCCCCATTCACAAGGGGTGGGTCCTCTTTTGGGACCTTTTTTTTTTTTTTTCATTGAAGCTTAGCCTGGATCCCAAAGCTTTTAACTTCTGAACACCGCAACTTTAAGCCAAAGGAAGAGGACAGGGCAGCCATGCATTAAAGAGGGAGTCCACCCAAAAAAAAAAAAAAATATTAAAAGCCAGCAGCTGCAAATACTGCAGCTGCTGACTTTTAATACATGGCCACTTACCTGTCCCAGGGTCCAGCGATGTCGGCAGCAGACGCCGATAAATCGCTCGACTCTCGGCAGCTGCCGCCGCCATCCTGGGTGAGGGAATCAGGAAGTGAAGCGTTGCGGCTTCACTACCCGGTTCCCTACTGCGCATGCGTGAGTCGCACTGCACGTCGTAACTGGTCCCCGTTATCTCCTGGGACCTGTGTGTTTCCCAGGGGACAGCGCGGAGGGACAGGAAGAGGCATAGACTCCCGTGGGGAGTCTATGCCGGAAGTGGGTGCAAATACCTGTCTTAGACAGGTATCTGCACCCCCCCTCCCCCCTGAAAGGTGCCAAATGTGACACCGGAGGGGGGGAGGGTTCCGAAAATCGGAAGTTCCATTTTTGTGTGGAACTCCGCTTTAAGGATTTCTCCATAATCTAGCTGCCTGCATGGCGTGGGACATCCTTCATTACAGGTAAGTGGTATCCCTAAAGCTGTAGGGCTAAATAAATAAATGAAATAGCTAAACCTCTGCTTTAAAACTGCTAATTTTCCTGCACTAATTTGATGAGAGACAAATACATACGTGTTCTAATCCAAGGCAGCAAAATACAGTGAGGGGAAAAAAAGTATTTGATCCTGTGCAGATTTTGTACATTTGCCCACTGACAAAGAAATAATCAGTCGATAATTTTAATGGTAGCTGAAAATTCCGAAAAACACATAAAATAGGTTTATAAACTGATTTGCATTTTAACCACTTGCTTACAGGGCACTTAAACCCCCTCTTATCCAGACCAATTTTCAGCTTTCAGCGCTGACGCACTTTGAATGACAATTGCGCGGTCATACAACACTGTACCCAAATGACATTTTTATAATTTTTTCACCGCAAATAGAGCTTTCTTTTGGTGGTATTTGATCACCTCTGCAGTTTTTACTTTTTGTTAAAAAAATGTAAAAAACTGAATTTTAAAAAAAAAAATGTATTTTTTTATATTTTGTTATAAAAAATTTAAAACGGGTCATTTTTCTCCTTCATTGATGTACGCTGATGGGTGGCAGTGATGGGCAGCACTGCTAGGTGGCACTGATTGGCACTAGAGGTGGGCACTGTTAGGTGGCACTTGTGGGCACTGTTAGGTGGCACTTGTGGGCACTGTTAGGTGGCACTGATGAGCCAGATGTGCCTCTTCCACTTCGGGACCGATGTCCCTTACATCCGAGCCGGTGATCGATTACCGATCTTTTGTTTACATCATGTGATCAGCTGTCATTGGCTGACAGCTGATCACATGGTAAGGGGCCAGGACCGGCCCCTTACTTAGATCGGTGATCACCGGAGTCTCAGTGACTCGTTGATCACAGCGCGCTCGGTGCGCGCAGGGCACGTGCACAGGGGAGGCCGTCATATGGAATTCAGGTCCGCGCTGTGGCCGTCATTCGGCCATAGTGCGGATGTGAAGTGGTTAATAAGTGAAAAAAGTACAGTGGAACCTCGGTTTGCGAGTAACTCGGTTAACGAGCGTTTCGCAAACCGAGCACTGTATTTCTAAAATTCCTAACTCGGTTTGCGAGTGTTGTCTCACAAAATGAGCAGGATTCAGGCTAAAAGCAATGTGCAGTACCGCTTTTGGCCTGAGGTGGGGGGCGCCGGAGCAGAGCCAAAAGTCGCCGATCGGCGCAGTTCAGAAATGCACTGAAAGGCCCGAGGACAGTTCGCTGACCTTGGCAAACTTCGGAAAGGCTCGTGAACGGAGTCTTTCCGAGGTTTGCCGAGGTCCGCCGAAGTGTCCCTCGGGCCTTTTCGGCCGTTTCTGAGGCTCTCCAGCGCCCCCCCCACCGCCTCTGGCCGCATGCGGAATTGCATCCCATTGAAGTCAATGCGGAACAAATTATTTTAGTTTCCATTGACTTCAGTGGGAAAAATCGCTTTGGTATGCAAGTACATTGGATTACGAGCATTCTCCTGGAACGGATTATGCTCGTAATCCGAGGTTCCACTGTATTTGATCCCTTATCAATCATCAAGATTTCTGTCTCCCAGGTGTCTTCTATACAGGTAGCGAGCTGAGATTAGGAGCACTCTCTTAAAGGGAGTTCTCCTAATCTCAGCTTGTTACTTGTATAAAAGACACCTGTCCACAGAATAGGGGTGCTGAAATTAATCGTTGCATCGATGCATCGCGATTTGGGTGTCCCCGATGCGGTATCGATGCATAAGAACAGGAAAATCGATTGCGAGTGACGTCATGACGACTAGCCCTGCCCCTCCCGGGAAAGCGCTCGGAGCGTATTTTTAAAATTACTTTATTTTAATAAATGCCATGTTACAATGAATGAAGTGCACCGCTGTATGTGCTTTTTAAAAAAATATGTCACTTCATACCGAATTTCACAGTAGTACGATACATCCCGCCTCTCTCCGCTCTCCTCTCACGTCTCCTGAGTCCTTACAGCGGGGAATTCTCAGCCCCGCCCGCTGACTATAGCCATCGTATAAGAATGAGGCGGCACTGAGAATTTCCCGCTGACGTCAGGACTCAGGAGATGTGAGAGGACAGCGGAGAGAGGCGGGGGGGGGGGGGGGGCGGGAGTCACATGAGCGGGATCATACTACTGTGAAATTCGGTATGAAGTATTTTTTCAAAAAGCACATACAGTACAGCGGTGCACTTCATTCATTGTAACATGGCATTTATTAAAAGAAAGTAATTTTAAAAAACGTAAGTAGAGTACAAATGTGTACTCGCACCTCTCACTCCATGCTGACAGGTCCCTGGCTATCCTGTGCACATTCCACTGTTAACTCCTAGTGTGCTGGAAGGTGCAAACAGGAATGCCAAGGAACTGTCAGCACCAGTGGTGACCCGTGCATTGTGGGGGGGTTAGTGAAGTGATGGCTGCGTTTGACGGGCACAAGTGGCTGCGTTTGACGGGCAGTTGGGCACAAACGGCTGCGTTTGATGGGCACAGATGGCTGCGTTTGACGGGCAGTTGGGCACAGGTGGCTGCGTTTGACGGGCAGTTGGGCACAGGTGGCTGCGTTTGATGGGCACAGGTGGCTGCGTTTGATGGGCACAGATGACTACGTTTGATGGGCACAAGTGGCTGCGTTTGACGGGCAGTTGGGCACAGGTGGCTGCGTTTGACGGGCACAGGTGGCTATGTTTGATGGGCACAGTGGCTGTCCGCGGCACTGGCAATACTACTGTGGGCATCTGGCTGTGACAGCTTGCAGCTTCACAGCCGGGTGCGCATGTCTCAATGCGCTTTCCTGCATAGCCGGGCAATCTTTTGGGAACTGTGATGTGTCCCAGAAGATTGCAGGGTGGAAGAGCTGCCTAGGTGGCCCAAGCGGAAGTGGGAACTCGTCGGTAATCGTGATACATCGGGGAATCGAATCAAATCGTTGACCAGATAATCGTAATTGAATCGTGAGACCAGTAAAGATGCGCAGCCATACCACAGAAGCAATCAATCAGTCAGATTGCAATCTCTCCGCCAATGGCCAAGACCAAAGAGATGTCCAAGGTGCCAGGGACAAGATTGTAGACCTACACAAGACTGGAATGGGCTAAAAGACCTTCGCCAAGCAGCTTGGTGAGAGGGTGACAACAGCTGGTGCGATTATTCGCAAATAGAAGAAACACAAAATAACTGCCAGTCTCCTTTGGTCTGGGGCTCCATGCAAGATCTCACCTTGTGGAATTTCAGTGATCATGAGAACGGTGAGAAATCAGCTCAGAACTACACGGGAGAATCTTGTCAATGATCTCAAGGCAGCTGGGACCATGGTCACCAAGAAAACAATTAGTAACACACTGTGCCCCAAAGGACTGAAATCTTGCAGCTCCCGCAAGGTCCCCCTGCTCAAGAAAGCACATGTACAGGCCTGTCCTGAAGTTTGCTAATGAACATCTGAATGGTTCAGAGGAGAACTGGGTATAATTGTTGTCGTCAGATGAGACCAAAATCGAGCTCTTTGGCATCAACTCAACTCGCCGTGTTTGGAGGAGGAGGAGGAATGCTGCCTATAACCCCAAGAACACCATCCCCACCATCAAACAAGGAGGTAGAAACATTATGCTTTGGGGTTGTTTTTCTGCTGATGGGACAGGACAACTTCACTGCATCAAAGGGATGATGAACGGGGCCATGTACTGTCAAATCCTGGGTGAGAACCCCTTTCCCACAGCCAGGGCATTTAAAATGGGTCATGGATGGGTATTCTAGCATGACCATGACCCAAAACACACGCCAAGGCAACAAAGGAGTGGCTCGAGAAGAAGCACATTAAGGTCCTGGAGTGGCCTAACCAGTCCCCAGACCCTTAATCCCATAGAAAATGTGGAGGGAGCTGAAGGTTCCAGTTACCAAACGTCAGCCTCAAAACCTTAATGACTTGGCGAGGATCTGCGAAGTGGAGTGGGACAAAATCCCCCCTGAGAGGTGTTTAAACCTGGTGGCCAACTACAAGAAGCGTCTGGCCTCTGTGATTGCCATCAAGAGTTTTGCCACCAAGTACTAAGTCCATGTTTTGTGAAGGGGTCAAATATTTATTTCACTCATTAACTCAATATTCTCTTTGTATATCAGGCCTAATAAAATCAAACTTGCTTTGTGTTTTCCCTTAAAAGAGAAGTGTGGTATTATTAAAAAAAAAAAAAAAATCATACTCCCTTAGGTGGATGCAGTATCAGTCTGATGCTGCATCGGTCCTCTGCCACTTTCAAGACCACTGATTTCTAAATTCTCGGTCTTCAGTGAGCGGAGTCACTGGCTCTCTGCTCTACCCCTCCAGCGCTCACTGGAGCACTGGGCTGTGCAGGGGGTGGGAGCAACTGGCTCGGGCTCTCAATGATGCACCAAGAGACAGAGCCAGCTGCCGGTCCAGGCATCTGGGTGGATCCCGAAAATAAAGTTGAGATCCATCCTTCCAGAGCTTGGACTGGCTAAATGACATCAGCTGACAGTGGACTTCAGCTCACTGTCGGCTGAATATGGGTCACAAGAGTGCAAAAAAAGGTGTACTGTTGTGACCCACAGGAGAAATAGTGCCAAAAGAGTTCTGGCCTTTCTCCTTTTTAATTGTACGATTAAATTTGAAGAGTATGCAGATCTCTCGTGTCAATCATTTTCCTGCTTTGCTCACTAGATCTTAGCTAAAAAAGCGAAACACTGCTACACGTTTTATTTCTGCATTGCTTTGGCTCCATCTCCCATCTCAAAATTCTTAGATTGATGACCATCTGTACCAAGTTTGTAATTACAACACAATATAAGATCAGTACCAGGGCAATTTTTTTGTCATATAATTCTAGCAGAGCCGCCTTTTATATGGTTTATACAATTAATAGTTTATACTTTACAAAGCTGCCATTAAATCATGGGCATTAAATATTTACAGCCAATCATCCTATGTGAAACAGAGAGACCTTTTCTGCTGTTTGTAAATGTAGGAGCTGGGTAATTGTGAAGATATAAGGGAAGGTCAATTATAGCAACGTACAATTAATTATTTCATTGTATTTCGTATATAGATTTGTAGGTATTGCCTCTAGTGAGTCAACTTTGGATTGGGGAGCTTAAACTGTTGAAATAAACAAACTTTTTCATAATAGTAGTTTAAATCTTTGTGCATACTGTGTATGTAGCCCCTGTGCATGAGATTATGACGTTTTCATGCGAGCAGAAGGCTCAGGTGCACCTTTCAGCAGCCAGTAAAAATTGTTTGTTTGGAATATATACTGGAGTTTACACTGCTTTAGACACTATACTGTAATGGCAGTGATCAACGACTTATAGTGGGACTGTTCTGTTTTTGGCTACAGCCGCTCAGTATGTCCACGGCAAAAATCATACGCCCGCCCACCCCAGCAAAATGCTGGAAGATGTACATGTACGTGAACAAGCCTAGCTGTGCCGCCCACAGTAAATGTACTGTGGGCGGGCAGCAATCAGCGCACTCTGAACACCAATCGAAGCACCTGTCCCTAAATAAAATGCTTACCTTACAGTCCTGTTCAGACTGTTGCTTTTGCTTTGCTTCTCTGCTCAAAAATGATACCCTCTGTCGCTTTCATCTTGCTTCAGCGTTTCTCAAAAGCCCCCCATACACATATATCAGAGCTCTGCTTACACACACCTGCAGAGATACAAGAGCTTTAATTCAACATTAGCTTTGCTACACTTTTAAATTAATAATAAATTATTATCTCTTCCCCTTTTGAAAAAAAAAGAAAACCTACACACACAAGGCATTTGCAAAGCTTCATTAAAGCTTCAAAAAAGCACAATGAAGCTTTAATATGTGTTAAATTCGAGTGTAGACTAACCCATATTAAGCTAAGATGCCAGTTGTGTACACTTTACATGAATAATTATATTTTTATACTTCCAGCCCTGAACCGCTGTCATGCTGCCAACTTCCAGGGATGTGTCCATGGAGAAACTGAAGCTTTAAATCCTTCATCTCTTATTCCATTGGGTCAGAATGTGGGTAGCAAAAGGTATGTTTAAAATGGAGATATTCTTAACCACTTACCTACCGGCTCCTGTACATATACGTTGGCACTTTGAAGGTGGATATCTCGGTAATGGCAGCAGCTGCTGCCACAACCGAGGTATCCACCTTTTACAGGGGCCGGTCTTGTTTCCGATAATGGTGGTCTCTGTGGCGGGTTCGCCGCGACATCACCGTTATCAGCAACGGGAGAGGTGCCACGCCGCTCTCCCGCGCCCTCCGCCGCTTACCGGACCCGTCGGTAGCGGCGGAGGCGATCGGGACCTCTCACTGCTGAGGTATGGAGACAAGTGAGGCTAAGATGGCCCCCACCCGTCTCCATACCATAGGAGAGCGGAAGCGACGACATAATGTCAGCTCCGCCCATTTGCTTTAAAGGCATATTTTTTTTGTTGTCATTATTTATTTTTTTCCATTTAAGTCCAAATATGAGATCTGAGGACTTTTTGACCCCAGATCTCATATTTAAGAGGACCTGTCATGCTTTTTTCTATTACAAGGGATGTTTTACGGTGCGAAAAAAGTATTGCGTTGACCGCCATTTTATTCTTTAGGGTGTTAGAAAAAAACGATATATAATGTTTGGGGGTTCGAAGTAATTTTCTAGCAAAAAAACCTGTTAAACACCTAAAATCCAAAGCGAGGCTAGTCCTTAAGTGGTTATTATTATACGAGATTTATATAGCGCCAACAGTTTACTCAGCGCTTTACAATGTATAAGGGGGACAACACAATTACAGTACAGTTCAATACAAAAGGTACAGGAGGGCCAAGTGGTTAAAGAATACTTGTAAGGGCTAGTTTACACTTGCTTCAAAACAAGGATTCAGACATTGTTAAAGCTCTCTGAATGCCAGTCAAAGCTCCTGTCACTAAATAAAATGGTTAGCTTACAGTCCTGTTGATACCTTGCTTTTGCTTGGTGTTTCGATGAGGCTTTGGTGGGGTTTCGATGAGGCTTTGTGGGTCTTCGATGAGGCTTCGGTGGGGCTTCAAGCGAGCTTTGCCATAGACTTCTATGGAAGCTTTGAAGCACCACTTAACCACTTGCCGACCGCCTCACGCCTATATACGTGAGCAGAGCGGCACGGGCAGGCAAAATCACGTACCTAGTACGTGATTGCCTTCCCGCGGGTGGGGGGTCCGATCGGACCCCCCCCCCGGTGCCAGCTGCGGTCGGCATTTGGTTGGGAGCGATGACAGACGAGGGGGAGGCCATCCGATCGTGGCCCCCCCCTCGCGATCGCTACCAGCCAATGAGAAACATCCCCTGCCTCTGTATAGTACACAGAGGCAGAGGATGTGATGTCATCTCTCCTCGGTCTGGCAGTTTCCGTTCCAGCGCCGAGGAGAGATGACATGTAAGTGCACCAAACACACACACACACACACAGTAGAACATGCCAGGCATACATTACACCCCCGATCCCCCCCCAATCACCCCCCCCCCCCGTCACAAACTGACACCAAGCAGGTTTTTTTTTTTTTTTTTTTCCTGATTACTGCATAGTGTCAGTTTGTGACAGTTAGCAGTGGTGGGACACTTAGTATTACCCCCCTGTAGGTCTAGGGTACCCCCCTTCCCCCCCCTAATAAAGTTTTAACCCCTTGATCACCCCCCCCTCACCAGTGTCGCTAAGCGATCATTTTTCTGATCGCTGTATTAGTGTCGCTGGTGACGCTAGTTAGGGACGTAAATATTTAGGTTCGCCGTCAGTGTTTTATAGCGACAGGGACCCCCATATACTACCTAATAAATGTTTTAACCCCTTGATTGCCCCCTAGTTAACCCTTTCACCACTGATCACCGTATAACCGTTACGGGTGACGCTGGTTAGTTCGTTTATAGTGTCAGGGCACCCGCCGTTTATTACCGAATAAAGGTTTAGCCCCCTGTAGGTCTAGGGTACCCCCCTTACCCCCCTAATAAAGTTTTAACCCCTTGATCACCCCCTGTCGCCAGTGTCGCTAAGCGATCATTTTTCTGATCGCTGTATTAGTGTCGCTGGTGACGCTAGTTAGGGACGTAAATATTTAGGTTCGCCGTCAGTGTTTTATAGCGACAGGGACCCCCATATACTATCTAATAAATGTTTTAACCCCTTGATGGCCCCTAGTTAACCCTTTCACCACTGATCACCGTATAACCATTACGGGTGACGCTGGTTAGTTCGTTTATTTTTTATAGTGTCAGGGCACCCGCCGTTTATTACCGAATAAAGGTTTAGCCCGCTGATCGCCCGGCGGTGATATGCGTCGCCCTAGGCAGCGTCAGATTAGCGCCAGTACTGCGAACACCCACGCACGCACCGTACACCTCCCTTAGTGGTATAGTATCTGAACGCATCAATATCTGATCCGATCAGATCTATACTAGCGTCCCCAGCAGTTTAGGGTTCCCAAAAACGCAGTGTTAGCGGGATCAGCCCAGATACCTGCTAGCACCTGCGTTTTGCCCCTCCGCCCGGCCCAGCCCAGTCCAGCCCACCCAAGTGCAGTATCGATCGATCACTGACACTTTTTTTTGTAGCGTTTTGGTGAACTGGCAAGCACCAGCGGCGTAGTACACCCCGGTCGTAGTCAAACCAGCACTGCAGTAACACTTGGTGACGTGGCGAGTCCCATAAGTGCAGTTCAAGCTGGTGAGGTGGCAAGCACAAGTAGTGTCCTGCTGCCACCAAAAAGACAAACACAGGCCCGTCGTGCCCATAGTGCCCTTCCTGCTGCATTCGCCAATCCTAATTGGGAACCCACCGCTTCTGCAGCGCCCGTACTTCCCCCATTCACATCCCCAACCAAATGCAGTCGGCTGCATGAGAGGCATTTATATATCCTCCCGAGTACCCCTACCCAACGAACCCCCCCAAAAAAGATGTTGTGTCTGCAGCAAGCGCGGATATAGACGTGACACCCACTATTATTGTCCCTCCTGTCCTGACAATCCTGGTCTTTGCATTGGTGAATGTTTTGAACGCTACCATACACTAGTTGAGTATTAGCGTAGGGTACAGCATTGCACAGACTAGGCACACTTTCACAGGGTCTCCCAAGATGCCATCGCATTTTGAGAGACTCGAACCTGGAACCGGTTACAGTTATAAAAGTTACAGTTACAAAAAAAAGTGTAAAAAAAAAAAAAAAACACAAACAAATAAAAAAAAATAGTTGTCGTTTTATTGTTCTCTCTCTCTCTCTATTCTCTCTCTATTGTTCTGCTCTTTTTTACTGTATTCTATTCTGCAATGTTTTATTGTTATTATGTTTTATCATGTTTGCTTTTCAGGTATGCAATTTTTTATACTTTACCGTTTACTGTGCTTTATTGTTAACCATTTTTTTGTCTTCAGGTACGCCATTCACGACTTTGAGTGATTATACCAGAATGATGCCTGCAGGTTTAGGTATCATCTTGGTATCATTCTTTTTAGCCAGCGGTCGGCTTTCATGTAAAAGCAATCCTAGCGGCTAATTAGCCTCTAGACTGCTTTTACAAGCAGTGGGAGGGAATGCCCCCCCCTCCACCGTCTTCCGTGTTTTTCTCTGGCTCTCCTGTCTCAACAGGGAACCTGAGAATGCAGCCGGTGATTCAGCCAGCTGACCATAGAGCTGATCAGAGACCAGAGTGGCTCCAAACATCTCTATGGCCTAAGAAACCGGAAGCTACGAGCATTTTATGACTTAGATTTCGCCGGATGTAAATAGCGCCATTGGGAAATTGGGGAAGCATTTTATCACACCGATCTTGGTGTGGTCAGATGCTTTGAGGGCAGAGGAGAGATCTAGGGTCTAATAGACCCCAATTTTTTCAAAAAAGAGTACCTGTCACTACCTATTGCCATCATAGGGGATATTTACATTCCCTGAGATAACAATAAAAATGATTAAAAAAAAAAAAATGAAAGGAACAGTTTAAAAATAAGATAAAAAAGCAAAAAAAAATAAAGAAAAAAAATAAATAAATAAAAAGCACCCCTGTCCCCCCTGCTCTCGCGCTAAGGCGAACGCAAGCGGCGGTCTGGCGTCAAACGTAAACAACAATTGCACCATGCATGTGAGGTATCACCGCGAAGGTCAGATCGAGGGCAGTAGATTTACAGAGGAGGTCTACTGCTAAAATTAAAGTGGTAACCTGTAAAGGCTTTTAAAGGCTATTAAAAATGTATTAATTTTGTTGCCACTGCACGTTTGTGCGCAATTTTAAAGCATGTCATGTTTGGTATCCATGTACTCGGCCTAAGATCATCTTTTTTATTTCATCAAACATTTGGGCACTATAGTGTGTTTTAGTGCATTAAAATTTAAAAAAGTGTGTTTTTTCCCCAAAAAATGCGTTTGAAAATCGCTGCGCAAAAATACTGTGTGAAAAAAAAAAAATGAAACACCCACCATTTTAATCTGTAGGGCATTTGCTTTAAAATAATATATAATGTTTGGGGGTTCAAAGTAATTTTCTTGCAAAAAAAAATAATTTTTTCATGTAATCAAAAAGTGTCAGAAAGGGCTTTGTCTTCAAGTGGTTAGAAGAGTGGGTGATGTGTGACATAAGCTTCTAAATGTTGTGCATAAAATGCCAGGACAGTTCAAACCCCCCCAAATACCCCATTTTGGAAAGTAGACACCCCAAGCTATTTGCTGAGAGGCATGTCGAGTCCATGGAATATTTTATATTGTGACACAAGTTGCGGGAAAGAGACAAATTTTTTTTTTTTTTTTTTTTGTACAAAGTTGTCACTAAATGTTATATTGCTCAAACATGCCATGGGAATATGTGAAATTACACCCCAAAATACATTCTGCTGCTTCTCCTGAGTATGGGGATACCACATGTGTGAGACTTTTTGGGAGCCTAGCCGCGCACGGGACCCCGAAAACCAAGCACCGCCTTCAGGCTTTCTAAGGCCGTAAATTTTTGATTTCACTCCTCACTACCTATCACAGTTTCGGAGGCCATGGAATGCCCAGGTGGCACAAACCCCCCCCAAATTACCCCATTTTGGAAAGTAGACACCCCAAGCTATTTGCTGAGAGGTATAGTGAGTATTTTGCAGACCTCACTTTTTGTCACAGTTTTGAAAATTGAAAAAAAAAAAAAAAAAAATTTTTTCTGGTCTTTCTTCATTTTCAAAAACAAATGAGAGCTGCAAAATACTCACCATGCCTCTCAGCAAATAGCTTGGGGTGTCTACTTTCCAAAATGGGGTCATTTGGGGAGGGTTTGTGCCATCTTGGCATTTTATGGCCTTCAAAACTGTGATAGGTAGTGAGGAGTAAAATCAAAAATGTATGCCCTTAGAAATCCTGAAGGTGGTGCTGGGTTTTCGGGGCCCCGTACGCGGCTAGGCTCCCAAAAAGTCCCACACATGTGGTATCCCCGTACTCAGGAGAAGCAGCTGAATGTATTTTGGGGTGCAATTCCACATATGCCCATGGCCTGTGTGAGCAATATATCATTTAGTGACAACTTTTTGTAAATTTTTTTTTTTTTTTTTTTTTTTTTGTCATTATTCAATCACTTGGGACAAAAAAAAATAAATATTCAATGGGCTCAACATGCCTCTCAGCAATTTCCTTGGGGTGTCTACTTTCCAAAATGGGGTCATTTGGGGGGGGTTTTGTACCGCCCTGCCATTTTAGCACCTCAAGAAATGACATAGGCAGTCAGAAACTAAAAGCTGTGTAAATTCCAGAAAATGTACCCTAGTTTGTAGACGCTATAACTTTTGCGCAAACCAATAAATATACGCTTATTGACATTTTTTTTACCAAAGACATGTGGCCGAATACATTTTGGCCTAAATGTATGACTAAAATTTAGTTTATTGGATTTTTTTTATAACAAAAAGTAGAAAATATCATTTTTTTTCAAAATTTTCAGTCTTTTTCCGTTTATAGCGCAAAAAATAAAAACAGCAGAGGTGATCAAATACCATAAAAAGAAAGCTCTATTTGTGGGAAGAAAAGGACGCAAATTTCGTTTGGGTAGAGCATTGCATGACCGCGCAATTAGCAGTTAAAGCGACGCAGTGCCGAATTGTAAAAAGTGCTCTGGTCAGGAAGGGGGTAAATCCTTCCGGGGCTGAAGTGGTTAAAATGGTGTTCCGGCCGAAATTATACTTTTTAAATAAAAATACCCCTATAATACACAAGCTTAATGTATTCTAGTAAAGTTAGTCTGTAAACTAAGGTCTGTTAGTTTATAGCAGTAGTTTGTTATTTTATAAACTTACAGCAGGCCGTGGGCATCTGAAGCCAGACTGTATTTCTTCCTGGATCTCATCCTTACAGATTTCGCACATGTTCAGTGCAGCACAAGCAGTGTAATAGGTTTCAGGTCAGGTTTCCATAGCAACGGCAGTGTCAGAGGAAGTTACTGGCCCCTCCTAGAAGGCATTGCAAACAGGAAATGATGCGATGGGCCGTGGCCAGGGAGGAGGAAGTGAAAAATGAATACAGCAGGTGTACAGTAGGTGCTGAGAAAAAAAAATTAAAAATATCCAATTCGTTTACAGTGCACAGTTTATTGAGGGATGCTAAAGAGTTGTAAAAGTGGGTGGAACTCCACTTTAAAGCTACATGGGGTATCATTTTTCAAGCAAAGCAAAAGCAAAGTGTAAACAGGACTGTAAGCTAACGATTTTATTTAGTGACAGGGGCTTTGACTGTCGTTCAGAGAGCTTTAACAAAGCCTGTCCGAAGCCTTTTTTTTTTTTTTTTTTTTCAAATGTGATTTTAATACCCAAAACGGGCAAAAACAGGCCTTTACATCTATACAAGAAGACACAGAAAACATCAGACATAATACATACATATGTGACAAAGAACAGTTTGACTGTATGTAAATTACTAGGAAAAGTCATGAGAAAACATCCATAGAATGTAACCTCTTTGGTAAATAAGTAACAATCTGAAGCCTTGTTTTGAAGCAAGTGTAAACTAGCAGTTAATGTGTGTTAGTTAAAGCCGAAGCAAGTGTAAATGAGCTCTAATAGACCAGGAACTAACAAATGCATAAGTGGTCATTTACACTTGCTTCGGCTTCAACACACATTAATGGCTAGTTTACACTTGCTTCAAAACAAGGCTTTGGACAGGCTTTGTTAAAACTCTCTGAACACCAGTCAAAGCTCCTGTCACTAAATAAAATGGTGAGCTTACATTTCTGTTTACAGCTTGATTTTGCTTTGGCTCTACTTCAAAAATTATACCCCATATACTTTTAGTGGTGCTTCAAAGCGTCTTCAAAGCCTCTATAGAAGTCTATGGCAAAGTTCGGAAACAAAAATATGCTGGACAGCCGCACTCCAAAAAAATGGAGACATCCAACCAAGTGAACATGTACCAACACTTATAACTAACGCGTTTCACACCAAATGGTGCTTAATCATAGCTACGATTTAAGCACCATTTGGTGTGAAACGCGTTAGAAGTATGTGTTGGTACATGCTCACTTGGATGTCTTGGAAATTTGTCTTTTTTATGCAATAAAAGGTGATTTTTTTTTTTGGAAATCGGCTGTCCAGCATATTTTTGTTTCCATGTCACTGTTCCAAACAGAGCTGACACCCATCTCATTGCAGAGACAGCTGATTCAAGGAGGGGTAATTGTCTTAGAGTGTTGATTTTCTGTTTCTATGGCAAAGCTTGCTTGAAGCCTCACCGAAGCTTCATCGCAGCCTCATCGAACTTCTCCAAAGCCTGATCGAAGCCTCATAGAAGCACCAAGTAAAAGCAAGGTGTAAACATGACTGTAAGCTAACCATTTTATTTAGTGACAGGAGCTTTGACTAGTGTTCAGAGAGCTTTGACTAGTGTTCAGAGAGCTTTGACTAGTGTTCAGAGAGCTTTGACTAGTGTTCAGAGAGCGTTAACAAAGCGTGTCCGAAGCCTTGTTTTGAAGCAAGTGTAAAAACTCCTCCTCTTTTATTGCTTGGCTCTGCAGATTGTCTCTGGATCCTTTCAGATTATGTATGACAATTCAGACTTTCTTAGAATCATAATATAGGCAAGCAACTTTATCTTAAACTGATATATTATTTATTTATTTTTTTAAATGTCATGCTTACCTACTCTCTGCTGTGGTTTTGCAAACTCCTGACCCGAGGCTCTGCGTGTCCATTCATGCGTGGAGCCACGGCTAGGCCCCGCCCCCTCCATCTCCTGAATCACTCACTGACTGTGATTGATAGCAGCGGGGGCTCCCGCTCCTGCCAAAAGCCAATCAGGAATAAGAGTCCCCAGAGAGTTAAGGCTCTCGTGGACATTGCTGGATCGAGAGCGGGCTCAGGTAAGTATTTGGGGGGGCTGTTGCACACAGAAGGTGTGCCTTTATAACCACTTTAAGGTGTTCACCTTTACAGAAAAATCTGTCCCCTTTCACACTGCAGCGCGGTTAGTTTTTGCGGTGCTTCTGAGATACTTTTCGGACGCTAGCAGGCCGTTTTTTTTTTTTTTTCAGGTCCTGTGACAACGAAACCTTAAAAAACAAAAAGAAAAAAGACCCGTTTTGCGGCACTTCCAAAACGCCCCTGCCCATTGTAATGAATGGGCAGTGCTTTGAGAGTGCTATTTATAGAGCTCCCATGCCACCCCAAAGATGCTGCTTGCAGGACTTTTCCTAACGTCCCGCAAGCCCGCCGCCCAAGTGTGAAATCACACATTGAAGTGAATGGGAGGCAGTTTACAAGCACTATTTCTAGTACTAAAACGCCTGAAAAATGCCTCAGTGTGAAAGGGGTCAAAAAAGTGACATCGTTGCAGTTTGTTCAGTCATGAAATTTCAGATTTACATGTGAGCATTACTGAGGGCATTATATGTGTTCTGCATGCAAGTGCAGTCTGTCTATAAACGCCCACTCTTCCAGACTGAAATCCATCCATCAAGGCATTTTTATATTTGCTTATCCCCTTGCAAGAGCTAGCCCACTGCTTACATCAGAGCTACGAGCGCTTGAGGAGTGCTGATGTAGGGAGCTGTGATGTTTTCAGAAGGCTATGTACAGCACCCTGCTGGCTCCTCCCACCAGCCGTGATCTACCTGCATTGCGAACCTCAGAGACTTAGTAATATCGCTGGATCTAAAGTAAGATATGTAAAGAAAACAGGTTTTTAACCGCTTGCCGACCAGACACTGCAGTTGTACTGCGGCAACATGGCTTGGCTGCGCGAATCGCCATTATGTTACATCGGTAACATAGACGGCCACTAGGGGGCACGTGTGCGCCGCCGGAGGCGCACGCCCCCCGCTTGCTCCCTAAGCCGATGCGAGTGCCTGGCGATCGCTTGGGGCACACAAAGAATCCGAAACTGGGTTCCCTGCTGACAGCTGAATGTAAAAAAAAATAAAATCCCCGGCTAAAAAACCAGTGTGACGTTACCAAGAACTGGACGTCCCTCCAAAATTGATGAAAAGACAAGACAAAAACTGGTCAGGGAGGCTGCCAAGAGGTGTACAGCAACATTAAAGGAGCTGCAGGAATATCTGGCACGTACTGCCTGTGTGGTACATGTGACAATCTCCTGTAATATGTCCCCTTCATATGTCTGGGCTATGGGGTAGTGGCAAGGCGGAAGCCTTTTCTTATGAAGAAAAACATCCAAGTCTGACTAAACTTTGCAAAAACACATCTGAAGTCTCCCAAAAGCATGTGGGAAAATGTGTTATGGTCTGAGGAAACCAAGGTTGAACTTTTTGGCCATGATTCCAAAAGATATGTTTGGCGCAAAAACAACACCGCACATCACCAAAAAAACACCATACCCACAGTGAAGCATGGTGGTGGCAGCATCATGCTTTGGGGCTGTTTTTCTTCAGCTGGAACAGGGGCCTTAGTCAAGGTAGAGGGAATTATGAACAGTTTCAAATAGCAGTCAATATTGGCACAAAATCTTCAGGCTTCTGCTAGAAAGCTGAACATGAAGAGGAACTTCATCTTTCAGCATGACAACGACCCAAAAGCATACATCCAAATCAACAAAGGAATGGCTTCACCAGAAGAAGAACTCTGGGATTTTAGTACATTAGTACACCACACACACACACACACACACACAACACTAAACGGTTATTACATTTGTGAAACTTACTGTTTAAGAGATATGACTGACTGATTTTTCAGGAAGTCAGTTTTGTGATTCAAAAAATGCAGCCTGTATTCTGGCAAAGAGGAGGTGTTAGAACAGTGATTGCATCATATCTCTCTCTCTCTCTCTCTCTCTCTCTCTCTCTCTCTCTCTCTCTCTCTCTCTCTCTCTCTCTCTCTCTCTCTCTCTCTCTCTCTCTCTCTCTCTCTCTCTCTCTCTCTCTCTCTCTCCTCTCTCTCTCTCTCTCTCTCTCTCTCTCTCTCTCTCTCTCTCTCTCTCTCTCTCTCTCTGTAATCAGCCTACCTTTCCCATGAATCCTTGGGATGGGAGTTAATGTGGGAGGTACACTAGGCTTGTAAATGTGAACTCGACCACTTCGACATAAATCACACCCCTTATTCTGCAGCCAGCAAGCCATACATAACACACGCTATGATAGGTTACAGCCTTAAAATGCAAACCAGTGCAACCTTTCAGGGACCACCAGAGCCGAATGTCAGGGACAAAAGTACCGAATGTCGGGGACCTCCAGAGCCAAATGTTAGTCCCACCAGTGCCTCATATCGGTGCCTCATGTCATTTCCACCAGTGCAGAGCGGGATTATTATCAGTATAGATACCCTTTAAATCTGCTAAATACATTCTAGGAGCACCCACACTCTGCCCCCGCCGGCTTTCTCCGTGCAGAGCGGGGATTATTATCAGTAATCAGTTGTATGACACAGCGGGGATCTCCCACTGTGTCAGTTATAATATACGAGAAAACCAAGCGCTGATCTCCCGTCCTCCACCGTTATGATTGACAGCGCACTGTGCCAATAACGGCACAATTGGCACAGTGCGCTGTCAGTCATAACAGCGGGAGGTGAGACATCCGCGCTCGGTGTTCCGATATGCTATACCTGACAGTGCGAGATCCCTGCTGTGTCATACAACTGATTACTGATAATAATCCCCGCTCTGCACAGAGATAGCAGAGGGGGCAGAGTGGAGGTGCGGACCACCAGGCAGGGAGGAGATAGGGGAACGACACCTTTTCCATGGGCGACACAGACCGGGGGATGGGAGACCCCCTCCACCCACTACAGGAAATGGAACTCCCTGCTCGGCTTTCAGAGGACTACCAGGGGGTGTGCCAGACTGCTGCCTGAGCTCAGGAGAGAGATAGAAGCCAGCGGTCTTACAAACAGGATGTTAGCAACCAATAACGGTTTTTCAGCAAGTTCAACAGTCTATTACAGAAGAACTACAGAGGTCAGAAGAATATGGATGGCAAAGTTGGTGAAGGTAGGAGATCAGCAACAAGAACATGGAGAAAAAATTTTGGCCGGAGTTCTGCTTTAAATTTTTGGAATGTTCCCAGCCAGAGCCCAGACCTGAATCTGATTAAAAATCTGTGGGGTGATCTGAAGAGGGCTGTGCACAGGAGACGCCCTCACAATCTGACGGATTTGAAGTGTTTTTGCAAAGAGTGGGCAAATATTTCCAAGTCAAGGTGTGCCATGCTGATAGACTCATACCCAAAAAGACTGTGTGCTGTAATAAAATCAAAAGGTGCTTCAATGAAGTATTAGTTTAAGGGTGTGCACAGTTATGCAACCATATTATTTTAGTTTTTTGTTTTTACTTCCCTCCACCTAAAAGATTGCAGTTTGTTGTTCAGCTGAGTTGTACAGTTTATAGGTCACATTCAAGGTGGAAAAAGTTCTGAAATGATTTATATTTGTATATTTTTTTTACATCACGGAAACCTGATATTTTAACAGGGGTGTGTAGTATTTATAATATATAAATGTTTAGCAGAGACCCTAGGGCAGGGATATGCAATTAGCGGACCTCCAGCTGTTGCAGAAGTACAAGTCCCATGAGGCATAGCAAGACTGACAGCCATAAGTATGATGGGACTTGTAGTTTTGCAACAGCTGGAGGTCTGCTAATTGCCTATCCCTGCCCTAGGGAATAAAATGGCAGGCAGTGCAAATTTTTTGTCACTTGCCACTTTTCATTTGCACAGCAATTTTTCAAACGCGATTTTTTTTTTTTTTTTTTTTTTTTTTTTTTTTGGGGGGGGAAACACTTTTTCATGTATTAAAAAAAAACAGTAAGCTCAATTTTTTTGTATAATGTGAAAGATGATGTTACGCCAAGTAAATGGATACCTAACATGTCACACTTTAAAATTGAGCTCACTCGTGGATAGGGGTGCAACGGATCAAAAAACTCACGGTTCGGATCGTTCCTCTGATCAGGAGTCATGGTTCGGATCATTTTCGGATCAACAAAAAAAATCTCCCCCACTGTAATATCCACGTCATCTCCCCCACTGCAATATCCACAATCTCCCCCACTGTAATAATACATTAGCAGGGTATTGGCAGAGTATTGTCAGGGTATGGCAGAGTATTGTCAGGGTATGGCAGAGTATTGTCAGGGTATGGCAGAGTATTGTCAGGGTATAGCAGAGTATTGGCAGGGTATTACAGAGTATTGGCACTGCTGCCATCTAAACTCCCCCCTCCACTGTACAGATCAGTACACAGAGGGATGAGAGGAACCGGCGTCATGACATGATGCCGGTTTGTTTACAAGTGATCGTTCCGTCATTTGACGGAGCGATCATGTGGTAAACGGCCACCGGGTGTACCAAGATGGCCGCCGCTCGAGCTAGGCCGAAGCCGCGGCTTTTCCTAAGGCCGAGGCGGCGGCGCGCTCCACGGAGCGCATGTGTGTGGATCCGAACAGGTTGAACCGTTCGGATCGCGGGTCGGTGACAATCCGTTGCACCCCTACTCGTGGAATGTCGCCAAACTTCGGTACTTAAAAATCTCCATAGGCGACATTTAAAAATTTTTTTTTTTTCTTACAGGTTACAGGTTTAGAGTTACAGAGGAGGTCTTGCACTAGAATTATTGCTCTCACTCTAAAGCCCCATACACACTATCAGATTTTCTGCTGATTTTTGTCTTCAGATTTACCAAAACCATGTAGTGCAAGGGCCTGCCTGATTGCATACAAATTGAAACTCGTAAGGCTTGACCTAATATTATATGGTTTTGGTAAATCTGAAGGCAAAAATCAGCAGAAAATCTGATAGTGTGTATGGGGCTTAAGGTTCGTGGCGATACCTTACGTGTGGTTTGAAAGTATTATACATATGCGGACACAACCTACGTATGCATTCGCTTCTGCGTGTGATCATGATGGGGTGGGGCACTTTAAGATCTTGCCTCTAGGCTGGAAAGCCTGAGATCATTCTCTTGCTCGCCAATCGTACAGGCGAGCACGTAGAAGCACCAGAGAGCGGCGGGGGAGGGGAAGACGTCCCCTCCCGCTGCCTGTAAACACAATCAAGTAGCTGAACAGCCGCTATGATTGCTTTTACTGTGCAGGGATTTGCCAGGAGAAAAGTATGATATCTGAATGCAGGCATCATGCAGATATCCCACTGAAAGCCCAGGACGTCATATGACGGCCTGTGGTATAGAAGTGGTTAAAAAAAAATGTGACAAAATATTACAACTTCAAAAAACAAGCCATGCCTCTTACTAAATGCTTTAAGGCCCTTTCACAGTCCGCTCATGTCTATTTTTCAGGCGGATCTGATCAGGCCACCCATTGTCCTCTATGAGGAGGTGGATGTCAGGGGACATGTGTCTAGTGATACCCACCTGGCTTCCGATCCAACAAAATCCGCTGAAAACAGACGTATGTCGGATGACAATCAACTGGAAAGGGACATGCAGTCCGTTTCCATCCAACTGCGCATAGAGGAGAGCGGGCTGTGTCCTTGTCTGCTCTGCTATGCAGAGCAGACAGGACCTGTCATCTGCCTGCTCAGTGGGGATCAGGGACTCCAAGGGATCTCAACCAGGTTCTTGGCTTTTCAAAGACCACCATTTGAAACTATTGTGGATATTCCTCCTTGCATGCAAGGTTGCCTTTCTCGTTGTCCTCACTTCTGTGAGGCCAGTTTCAGTGTTGGCAGACGACTTCTAAAAAGAGCCCTTTCTTGTGCTACACAAAGACAAGACTGTTTTGAAGCTCAGGACCCCTTCTTCTCAAGAAGTTTTTTTTTTTTACCTCATCAATGCATTGTTCTACCATCTCCATATGTAGCTCCTATACATCCTAGGTAGTTTTCCCTCCAATGTCTGTATGTGGTGTTTTCTGTTCAATTTTATCGTACAGCTACTGCTCCTCCTCATCAGTCTGATTTTTCATTGCTGAAAGTACCCGGAAGGTACAGTCTCCTCCTCGTTCCACTATCGCTAGGTGGATTTGATTAGCTTGGCTTTCAAGCTTGTGACCTCAAGGGCAATTTCCCCCTTTCCTACCCAGACCACACTCTACCAATTCAGTTTTGTTTCATGGGCTCTTTAGCTTCAGGCATCTGTTCCTTAGATGTGCAAGACTGCCACCTAGTCTTCTGTTCTTACATTTCTTGAGTGTAGTGGATGTTTAGGTCTCAGTTGATGCAGGCTTCGGTCGTAATGTTCTTCAGGTGATTTTTTTTAGGCTGCATTGATTGTTGTGGGACTGTTATCCTTTGTTGCCCACGCCTCATTTGGGCTGCTTTTTGGACACCCCAATGCTTCAGAATACTATCCTGTGTTTCATAATGCACAACTAAGAAATTAGGAAAATAGGATAGCCCCAAAAGTTAGGAGCAAATCGCTCCTCCGCCCTCTGCTGCCCCCATGCTTTGGCATATATGCTGAAGTATGTAACTGTGGTGGTGAAATCACCTCCGACAGCGCTGGAGTCACAGCTTTATGTATCGTGGGAGCAAACGCTGTTGCTGTCAAGATAAATAAATCCACGCTGCAACTGAATGGCATACCTGCTAAGCAAATGATGGTTAACAATAAAACAAAATAACATTACAGTATAACAGTAATGCCCCGTACACACGGTCGGATTTTCCGATGGAAAATGTCCGATCGGAGCCTGTTGTCGGAAATTCCGACCGTGTGTGGGCTCCATCGGACATTTTCCATCGGATTTTCCGACACAAAGTTGGAGAGCAGGAGATAAAATTTTCCGACAACAAAATCTGTTGTCGGAAATTCCGATCGTGTGTACACAAATCCGACGGACAAAGTGCCACGCATACTCAGAATAAATAAAGAGATGAAAGCTATTGGCCACTGCCCCATTTATAGTCCCGACGTACGTGTTTTACGTCACCGCGTTTAGAACGATCGGATTTTCCGACAACTTTGTGCGACCGTGTGTAGACAAAACAAGTTTGAGCCAACATCCGTCGGAAAGAATACTAGGATTTTGTTGTCGGAATGTCCAAACAAAGTCCGACCGTGTGTACGCCCTATAAGACTTACCATACCTGCAAAGCAAATACAAAAAAACAGTAAAAAATAAAAAAAATTTTAACGCAACCTGTGCCTAAAATATATATATATATATATATATGCCGAAGCATGGGGGCATCCTCCCACAAAAGGTAGGAGCAAATCGATCCTCCACCCTCTGCTACCCCCATGCTTCAGCATATATGCTGAAGCATGTAACTGTGGTGGTGAAATCACCTCCGACAGCGCTAGAGTCACGGCTTTATGTATCGTGGGAGCAAACGCTGTTGCTGTCAAGATAAATAAATCCGCGCTGCAGCTGAATTGCGTACCTGTAAACAAAAAAAAATGGTTAACAATAAAACACAGTAAACAGTAAAGTATGAAAAAATTGCATATCTGAAAAGCAAACATGATAAAACATAACATTGCTGAATAGAAAAAGAGCAGAACAATAGAGAGAGAGAGAACAATAAAACGACAACTATTTTTGTTTTTTTTATTTTATATTTTTATTTTGTGTTTTTTTTTTTTTTTGTAACTTTAACTTTTGTAACGGTACCAGGTTCGGGTCTCTCAAAATGCAATGGCATCTTGGGAGACCCTGTGAAAGTGTGTCCTAGTCTGTGCAGTGTTGTACCCTACGCTAATACTCAACTAGTGCATGGTAGTGTTCAAAACATTCACCAATGCAAAGACCAGGGTTGTCAGGACAGGAGGGACAATAATAGCGGGTGTCACGCCTATATCCGTGCTTTCTGCAGACACAACATTTTCTTTGGGGGCTCGTTGGGTAGGGGTACGTGGGAGGACATAAGGAAAATGCCTCTCATGCAGCCGGCTTACTGCATTTGGATTGGGAAGGTGAGGTGGGGCACCGTCTGGAAACAGAAGGGCTCTGACGATCTCTTCCTGGAATTTAAGGAAGGATCCAGTCCGTCCTGAAGCTCTGTATAGCACATGAGCGTTCAGCAAAGCCAATTGAAATAAGTATACAGACACTTTTTTATACCAGCGTCTGGGCTTACGGACAACTAGGTACGGCGTCAACAACTGGTCGTTGAGGTCCACCCCTCCCATATTGAGTTTATTATTCGTGGACACAGAGGGGTTTCTCCACAACACCAGTCACCCTAGTAATTTGGACCGTCGTGTCTGCATGAAGGGAGGTAAGAACAAACACATTCTTATTATCCCTCCACTTCATAGCGAGCAAATTATTACACTGCAAGCAGGCTCTTTCCCCCAGCCTAAGACGGGAATCTACAAGCCGCTGGGGAAAGCCCCAGCGATTAGGTTGCACGGTGCCACATGCTCCAATCTGATGATCAAAAAGGTGACTAAAAAATGGCACGCTCGTGTAATAATTGTCCACATATAAGTGGTACCCCTTTCCGAATAAGGGTGACACCAAGTCCCACACAATCTTGCCAGCGCTTCCTATGTAGTCAGGGCAGTTTGTCGGCTCTACGTGACTATCTTTTCCCTCGTAAATCATAAAACTACATGTATAGTCTGTGGCCCTGTCACATAGCTTATACATCTTGACCCCGTATCTGGCACGCTTGCTGGGAAGGTACTGTTTGAATGACAAGCGGCCAGAAAACTTAATCAGGGACTCATCATCACAGACAGCTTTGATGGGGAGTAAACAAGTCTGCAAAACGTTGGTTAAAGTGGTTTACGAGGGGCCGAATTTTGTAGAGTCGATCGTATCCAGGGTCTCCACGAGGACGACAGAGTTCATTGTAGTTGAAGTGCATGAACCGCAAAATCTGCTCGCATCGTGCCCTGGACATGGAGACAGAGAACAAGGGCATATGGTGAATTGGGTCAGTGGACCAATATGACCGCAACTCACTCTTTTTAGTTATGCCCATGAGAAGGAAAGGCCCAGAAAGATCTTAAATTCGGAAACCGTAATTGGTTTCCAATCTCTGGCAAGGGAGGACTGGGGAATAGTGGCGATGTGTTGACCAGCGTACAAATTGCTTTGGTCCACAATAGATCTATAGAGATCTTCAGTGAAAAACAGCGAATAAAAATCAAGTGGCGTAAAATCAACTGTTTCCACATGAATGCCGGGTTGGCCAGTGAATGGGGGAAGTACGGGTGCTGCAGAAGTGGTGGGTTCCCAATTAGGATTGGTGAATGCAGCAGGAAGGGCACTATGGGCATGACGGGCTTGTGTTCGTCTTCTTGGTGGCAGTGGGACACTACTTGTGCTTGCCACCTCACCAGCTTGAACTGCACTTATGGGACTCACCACGTCGCCAAGCGTTACTGCAGTGCTGGATGTACGACCAGGGTGTACTAGGCCGCTGGTGCTTGCCAGTTCACCAGAAGGAATAGCGGCACTAGTACTTCTCTGCTCCATACGAGAACCCTTCGGTTCTTGCATCTCAACAGCAGAAGAAGTAGTTCGGGGTCTGGTACGCCTGACCTTGGCAGGGACCACAACTCCGTCGTCAAAGCTATCTGTCATGGAGCCGCTGCTGTCTACAGGTTCGTATTCTGAGCCTGAATGTGACAGATGAGTGACTTCCTCTTCACTATCTGTCATGCTCAGAAACGTGTAGGCCTCTTCACTAGTGTACCTTCGATTTGCCATTTTGGCCTCTAAATTTAGTGGTACACTAGTGAGACTCACAGGCAAAAAAGCTCCTGACTGTTAGCGACTGATTCAAAATGCTACCAAAATACTGTTAGCGATCGCAGGGATCAGGCCTGACTCTGCGAACACTGCAGTTATGTGTTTAGTGTTTTGTAAGTGACAGTGATCGATCGATACTGCACTTGGGTGGGCTGGGCCGAGGGGCAAAACGCAGGTGCTAGCAGGTATCTGGGCTGATCCTGCTAACACTGCGTTTTTGGGGACCCTAAACTGCTGGGGACGCTAGTATAGATCTGATCGGTTCAGATATTGATCCGTTAAAATACTATACCACTAAGGGAGGTGTATGCTGCGTGCGTGGGTGTTAGTGGTACTGGCACTAACCTGACGCTGCCTGGGACGACGCAGACCCTATCTGACCATAAAAACGTAACTTGTATCACCGCCGGTTTAGGGGGTTAAACCTTTATTAGGTAATAAACGGTGGGTGCCCTAAAACTATAATAAACAAACTAACCACGAACGAGTGGCCTCCCCCTCACCTCTGATCGCCCCTGACTAGAATCCGACCGCCGCAGGCACCGGGGGGGGGGAGTCTGATCGGACCCAGGCAGGCAGGGACGTACAGGTAAGCCCTTATGCCTGCCTGTGCCATTGTGCCGACGTACATCGGCGTGCGGCGGTCGGCAACTAGAAAGTCCTCAGATCTCATATTTGGACTTAAATGCAATAAAAAAAAAAAGTGGGCCCTGCAGTGTCATGGAGATGGGCTCACTCGTCTCCATGTCAGCCCAGGGGACAGACGCGATCGCCTCTGCCGCTGCCGACGACTCCGGTAAGCGGCGGAGGTCACCGGATCGCGGCGGGAGGGGGGTGGCACCTCTCCCGCTGCCGATAACGGTGATTTAGTGGCGAATCCGCCGCAGAGACCACCATGATCGTAAACACGACCGGCTCCTGAAGAAATGGATACCTCGGTTGTGGCAGCAGCTGCTGCCGTTACTGAGATATCCATCTTCAAAGTGCCGACGTATATGTACAGGATCAGGTCGGCAAGTGGTTAAAGTCTTGACTCAAGGCAAATGCCCTAAATACACAAATTAAATATATATACAGTGGGGAAAATAATTATTTGATCCCCTGCATTTTCAACATTTTGTCATGTTACAATCAAAAACTTAAATGTATTTTATTGGGATTTTATGTGATCGACCAACACAAAGTAGCACATCGTTGTGAAGTGGAAGGAAAATGATAAATGGTTTTCCAAATTTTTTACAAATAAATATCTGAAAAGTGTGGCGTTCATTTGTATTCAGCCCCGCTGAGTCACAACTTTTGTAGAACCACCTTTCACTGCAATTAAAGCTGCAAGTCTTTTTGGGGATGTCTTTACCAGCTTTGCACATCTAGAGAATAAAATGTTTGCCCATTATTCTTTGCAAAATAGCTCAAGCTCTGTCAGATTGGATGGAGAGTGTCTGTGAACATCAATTTTCAATTCTTGCCACAGATTCTCAATTAGATTTAGGTCTGGGCTTTGGCTGGGCCATTCTAACACATGAATATGCTTTGATCTAAACCATTCAATTGTAGCTCTGGCCATATGTTTAGGGTCGTTGTCCTGCTGGAAGGTGAACCTCTGCCCCAGTCTCAAGTCTTTTGAAGACACTACAGGTTTTCTTCTAAGATTGCCCTGTATTTGGCTCCACCCATATTCCCATCAACTCTGACCAGCTTCCCTGTCCCTGCTGAAGAAAAGCATCCCCACAACATGATGCTACCACCACCATATTTCACATCGGGGATGGTGTGTTCAGGGTGATGTGCAGTGTTAGTTTTCTGCCACACAAAGCATTTTGCTTTTAGGCCAGTAAGTTAAATTTTGGTCTCATCTGACCAGAGCGCCTTCTTCAACATGTTTGCTTTGTCCCCCACATGGCTTCTTGCAAACTGCAAATGGGACTTCTTATGGCTTTCTTTCAACAAAAGGCTTTCTTCTTGCCACTTTTCCAGGTCAGATTTTTCCCGTGGACAGATTCTCACACCTGAACTGTGGATTTCTGCAGCTCCTATAGAGTTACATGGGCCTCTTGGCTGCTACTCTGATTAAGGCTCTCTTTGTCTGGCCTGTCAGTAGGTGGACGGCCATGTCTTGGTAGGTTATGCCATACTCTTTCCATTTTCGGATGTTGGATTGAACAGTGCTCAGTGAGATGTTTAAAGCAAGGTTAGGTTTTAAAAAAAATATCCCAAGCTTTGAACTTCTCCACAACTTTATTCATAACATGTCTGGTGTGTTCCTTGGCCTTCAAGATGCTGTTCACTAAGGTTCTCTAACAAACCTCTGAGGGCTTCACAGAACAGCTGTATTTATACTAAGATTAAATTACACACAAGTGTGCTCTATTTACTAATTAAATGACTTCTTAAGACAATTGGTTCCACTCGATTTTAGTTAGGGGTATCAGAGTAAAGGGGGCTAAATACAAATGCACGCCACACTTTTCAGATATTTATTTGTAAAAAAAATTAGGAAAACCATTTATAATTTTCATTCCACTTCACAACTATGTGCCACTTTGTTGGCCTATCACATAAAATCTGGGACATCTGTTAGTGGGTGTGCGCTGCTGGCATACTGTGGCCGAGTGCAGGGTGTACCAAGATGGGCATCGGGATTTTCAAGCACTGACAGTGTAACGGCAACATGGAGCGTCACTTCCATTACCGAATGTGACGGCTCCGGTCGCCGATCCCGATGGATGATGCAGATGTGCCCTGCACTCTGCACCCGTGCCAGCTTACCTGCTTGAGGACTCGCTCTCCGCTCTGCTTTCCGGTCTGCCCGCTGACCCCCTGTTGCACATCGCCTCTCTCCCATCCCAGGTATCGGCCAAGGCATCGGGAGCATTTGTGCGAGTACAAGTACTCGCGCAATTGCCCGGTATTGGTCCCGATACTAGTATCGGGACAACCATAAAAATAAGTATTTGATCCCTTACCAACCAACAATAATTCTGGCTCCCAGGCTGGCTACAGTATGTGCTCATGCGGTACACAGATTAGTCCTGTGAATTTAAGAAGGTGCTCCTAATGACAACTCGTTATGTGTATAAAAGACACCTGTCCACAGAATTTTTCTTCCATTCAAAACTCACCATCATGGGCAAGACCAAAGAGCTGTCAAAGGATGTCAAGAATAAGATTGTAGACCTGCACAAGGCTTGAATGAGATACAAGGTCATCAGCAAGAAGCTTGGTGAGAAGGAGACAACTGTTGGAGCGATAATTCGCAAATGGAGGAAATCCAAAATAACCATCAATAGCCCTCGGTCTGGAGCTCCATGCAAGCTTGCACCTTATGGGGTAATGATGATCATGAGAATAGCGAGGGATCAGCCCACAAATACAGGGGAGGAGCTTGTGAATGATCTCAAGGCAGTTGGGACCACAGTCACCAAACAAACCACTGATAACGCAATATACCACCATGAATTAAAATCCTGCAGTGCCCGCAAGGTCCCCCTCCTCAAGAAGGCACATTTGAAGTTTGCCAATGAACATCTAAATGATTCAGAGAAGAATTGGGAGAAAGTGCTGTTGTCAGATGAGACCAAAATTGAGCTTTTTGACATTAACTCGACTCGCTGTGTTTGGAGGAAGAAAAATTGTGATTATGACCCTAAGAACACCATCCCTATAGTCAAGCAACGGAGGTGGAAACATTATGCTTTGGGGCTGTTTCTCTGCTAAAGGTACGGGCCGACTTTGCCGCATTGAGGGGCCAATGGTAAGGGCCATGTATTGTAAAATATTGGATGAGAATCTTCTTTCCTCAGCCAGAACACTGAAGATGGGTAATGGATGGCTCTTCCAGCATGACAATGATCCAGAACATACTACCAAGCCGACAAAGGAGTGGCTCAAGAAGAAGCACATTAAGGTCATGGAGTGGCTTAGCCAGTCTCCAGACCTTAATTCTATAGAAAATGTATGGAGGGAGCTGAAACTTAGAGTTGCGAAGAGACAGCCAAGAAACCTTAAGGATTTAGATGTTTGTACAGTAAAGAGTGGACTAAAATCCCTCCTAAGATGTGTGCAAACCTGGTAACCAACTACAAAAAATGTCTTGCATCTGTGCTTGCCAACAAGGGTTTCTCCACCAAGTACGAAGTCATGTTTTCTTGAGGATCAAATACTTATTTTACTCACTGAACTGCAACTCAATTAATAATTTTATCATGGGCTTTTTTCTGGATTTTTGGTTGATATTCTGTCACTATCATTTAAAACGCACCTATGACAAAAATTTATAGACCCTTCATTTCTTTGTAAGTGGGCAAACTTGTAAAATCTGCAGGGGATCAAATAATTAATTTCCCCACTGTACGGGAGCTGTTTTACCTGCCAAAAATGTGTGGTATTGCTGTCTATATAGCCATGAGATTTACATGACTGCCACACCGCATAGCTCCAAGAGACCTGATCTTTGTTTCTTTAAGTTAAAGCTGAACTTCAGTCATTCTTTTACCTTTCCATATATTAAATCTGCTGCCCTTGTTTTGAACTTTGGATAGTAAAACCATTTTTTTTTCTGCCAGTCAATGCCTTGTACAGCCCACTTCATATTTCTTGTCTGGTAAAAAGCCTAGGCTTATGACACCATGCCTCTCTCTCTCTCTCTCTCTCTCTCCTCCTCTTCTCTCTCTCTCTCTCTCTCTCTCTCTCTCTCTCTCTCTCTCTCTCTCTCTCTCTCTCTCTCTCTCTCTCTCTCTCTCTCTCTCTCTCTCTCTCTCTCTCTCTCTCTCTCGTTGAGTCATAAGAGGGCCAATGAGAGCTGTGGAGGTGTGTGTCTGTGTAAATCCAAGAAGTGAACTGTTAAAATGGTTGCAGCCAGACTTGGTGGAGGAAGATTTCTGAAGCATATTTGGCAAGTACAGAATCACAGTATATATAAAATAATATCCAAAGTGGTTGGAGGGAAGCTTCAGAATGGCAAACATGTTTTTATTACAAATGATGTGAGCAGACTGCATTTCCTCTTTAAGTAATACTTGCATGCCCTGTCCTTGCCCCAGCCTGACTGGACAGCGACGGCAAAGCTGCATACTGATGAGCTTATCTTTCTATTGCTTTGCTTTTTCCTCCTATCTTGTTAGTGCATGAGCACTGCAGCACACTTGATTGGCTTCTTGTGCTACTTCTTCCTTTCCCAATTTTAGCTCTGCTGTGTAGGTGATTGTAAGCAGCTAATAACAAGTCACAATTAAAGGAGTTGTAAACCCTCAAGGATTTTCACAGAAGGTGAAAAACCTTCTGTGCTGCAGCTGCCCCTCAGAGCCCCCCTTTCTCCTGATCGTTCTAGCGATGAGCACAGCAGCTCCAGCCGCTGTCTCGGGTCTTCATTAGATAGATTAATAGCAGTGGGAGCCACTGCTGTCAATTAAATCCAGCGACAAGGGGCGGGGCCCAGTCTATTGACACAGACAGCAGGACTCAGGAGCATGCACGAGTGCACCCATGTAATGCGGCTCTCCATGGGGGTACTCGATGTAGAGAAGGAGCCAGGAGCACTGCCGGGGGAACCCAGAAAAGGAGGACTGGGGCTGCTCTGTGCAAAACCCTTGCACAGAGCACGTAAGTATAACATGTTTGTTGTTTAACCCCTTGCCGACTGCCGCGCGCTGATTTACATTGGCAGAATGGCATGGGCAAGTAAAAGGGCGTACCCGTACATCCCTTGAATTTGCCGCCTAGTGGGTGCGCACCCACGGGTCCCGCGAACTCTATGTTCACCGGCGCCCTGCAATTGCGGCAAGGAGAGACAGAACGGGGAGATGCCTATGTAAACAAGGCATTTTCCTGTTCTGCCTAGCAACATGACAGGGATCTACTGCTCCCTGTCATTGGGAGCAGTGATCTCTGTCATGTTGTTGTAGTGAGCCCATCTCCCCCCCACAGTTAGAATATATCCAGGTAACACACTAAACCCCTTGATCGCCCCCTAATGTTTAACCCCTTCCCTGCCAGTGTCATTTAGTAATCGGTGGCTTTTTGTAGCTCTGATCGCTGTATAAATGTCAATAGTCCCAAAATAGTGTCAAGTGTCCGCCATAATGTCGCAATCCCGATAAAAATTGCAGATCGCCGCCATTAATGGTGAAAAAAAATAAATAATAAAAATGCCATAAATCTATCCCCCATTTTGTAGACGCTATAACTTTTGCGCAAACCAATCAATATACACTTATTGCAAATTTTTTTTTTTTACCAAAAATATGTAGAAGAATACATATCCGCCTAAAACGTGGAAGAATTTTTTTTTTTTTATATATATATATATATATATATATATATATATATATATTTTTTTTTTTGGGGGGGATATTTTATTATAGCAAAAACTAAAAAAATTGCTTTTTTTTAAAAATTGTCGCTCTGCTTTTGTTTATAGCGCAAAAAAAAAAACAAAAAACGCAGAGGTGATAAAATACCATCAAAAGAAAGCTCTATTTGTGGGGAAAAAAAACATCAATTTTGTTTGGGTACAACATCGCAGGACTGTGCAGTTGCCAGCTAAAATGACGCAGTGCCGAATTGCAAAAAATGCTCTGGTCAGGATGGGGATTGCAGTGGTTAAAAAAAAAAAAAAAAAAAACCTTTACAATCACTTTAAGTTACTTACATGACTTGCATTAAAATGTGCATTTATGTACTAATGAGCACAATGAAGACAGAGCTGTACTCATTTTTTTGTCGTTTATATGTGCCTAGAATTCATATTTAAATCCCATAGGTTACTTTATTTGTTAAGCCATAATGGTTACCATAGTGCAAGGGAAAACACTGGGCCCCTTCCCAGTGCAGTAATTACATTTTCTGTTATATAGAGTGGAAAGAACTTCAACCTCGGTCATGTTTTTATACTCTCTTATCCTTATACTCTCTTATCCTCAAAGGAAGCAAGTGTAAATTTTACCAGAATCCCACCACTGACCAATATCACTGGAAAAGTATCCCCACTGGAAGATATGTCCTGTAATTCCGTGAAATTTTGGATTCATCCTCACTTTCTCCTCCGGTGATGGTTCATGGAACCAATAGTGAGGTTGGGTCTCCCCAACAGGGAAACAAGCTTCAGTAAAAATATAACAGAGGTTATAACCCTTCCCTGCTATCTCCAATAAATGGATACAAAAGTTTTGAGTGTGGGTAAACTTTAATCAACCTATAGGATGTAGAGAGTCTTATAGATAAATGTGTATGTGTGTGTGTGTGTGTATGTATGTGTATATATAGATATAGATATATATATAGATAGATAGATAGATATAGATATATATATATATATATATATATATATATATTATTATACACAACACTTAAAGCGCTTCTAAAGCCTAACATTTTTTACCTTAATGCATTCCTTGCATTAAAGTAAAAAATGTTTAGGCATCAAATTTGCCCCCCCCCCCACTTTATACTTACCTCGTTCTATCCAGCAATGTGCACGTCTGCAGCTCTTGTCTCCCCTAACTTCTGTTTCTCACTTTGCTGGTGCACGGAGAGCCACTGGCTCCCAGTGCTGTCAATCACAGCCAGTGATGAGGGAGCAGGGCAAAGTCCTGCTGTCTGTGTCAATGGACACAGCAGCAAGGCTCGGGAGCGAGCACGCCAGAGTGCATAAATGGGAAGTGCTTCTTGTGGGGTCACTGGACAGAGTTGGAGCGCTGGCTGGGGACCCCAGAAGAGGAGGTTTGGGGCCGCTCTGTTTAATTCCTTTGCACAGTGCAGGTAAGTATAGAGATGTGTGTATGTGTATATATATATATATATATATATATGTATGTATGTATGTATGTATGTATGTATGTGTGTGTGTGTATATGTATATGTGTATATATATATATATATATATATATATATATATATATATATATATATATATATATATATATATATATATATATATATATATATATATATATATATATACACACACAGTGGCTTGCGAAAGTATTCGGCCCCCTTGAACTTTTCAACCTTTTGCCACATTTCAGGCTTCAAACATAAAGATATAAAATTTTAATTTTTTGTGAAGAATCACCAACAAGTGGGACACAATTGTGAAGTGGAACGAAATCTATTGGATATTTTAAACTTTTTTAGCAATTAAAAAACTGAAAAGTGGTGCGTGCAAAATTATTCGGCCCCTTTACTTTCAGTGCAGCAAACTCACTCCAGAAGTTCAGCGAGGATCTCTGAATGATCCAATGTTGTCCTAAATGACTGATGGTGATAAACAGAATCCACCTGTGTGTAATCAAGGCTCTGTATAAATGCACCTGCTCTGTGATAGTCTCAGGGTTCTGTTGAAAGCGCAGAGAGCATCATGAAGACCAAGGAACACACCAGGCAGGTCCGTAATACTGTTGTGGAGAAGTTTAAAGCCGGATTTGGATACAAAAAGAATTCCCAAGCTTTAAACATCCCAAGGAGCACTGTGCAAGTGATCATTTTGAAATGGAAGGAGTATCAGACCACTGCAAATCTACCAAGACCTGGCTGTCCCTCTAAACTTTCAGCTCAGACAAGGAGAAGACTGTTAAGAGATGCAGCCAAGAGGCCCATGATCACTCTGGATGAACTACAGAGAACTACAGCTGAGGTGGGAGAGTCTGTCCATAGGACAACAATCAGTCGTACACTGCACAAATCTGGCCTTTATGGAAGAGTGGCCATTTCTCAAAGATATCCATAAAAAGTCTCGTCTAAAGTTTGCCACAAGCCACCTGGGAGACACACCAAACATGTGGAAGAAGGTGCTCTGGTCCGATGAAACCAAAATCGAACTTTTTGGCCACAATGCAAAACGATATGTTTGGCGTAAAAGCAACACAGCTCATCACACTCAACACACCATCCCCACTGTCAAACATGGTGGTGGCAGCATCATGGTTTGGGCCTGCTTTTCTTCAGCAGGGACAGGGAAGATGGTTAAAATTGAGGGGAAGATGGATGCAGCCAAATACAGGACCATTCTGGATGAAAACCTGTTGGAGTCTGCAAAAGACCTGAAACTGGGACGGAGATTTATCTTCCAACAAGACAATGATCCCAAACATACAGCAAAATCTACAAAGGAATGGTTCACAAATAAACGTATCCAGGTGTTAGAATGGCCAAGTCAAAGTCCAGACCTGAATCCTATCGAGAAAGAGCTGAAAACTGCTGTTCACAAATGCTCTCCATCCAACCTCACTGAGCTCGAGCTGTTTTGCAAGGAAGAATGGGCAAGAATTTCAGTCTCTCGATGTGCAAAACTGATAGAGACATACCCAAAGCGACTTGCAGCTGTAATCGCAGCAAAAGGTGGCTCTACAAAGTATTAACGCAAGGGGGCCGAGTAATTTTGCACGCCCCACTTTTCATTTTTTTTATTAGTTAAAGTTTCAAAAATCCAAAAGATTTCGTTCCACTTCACAATTGTGTACCACTTGTTGGTGATTCTTCACAAAAAATAAAAAATTTTATATCTTTATGTTTGAAACCTGAAATGTGACAAAAGGTTGAAAAGTTCAAGGGGGCCGAATACTTTCGCAAGCCACTGTATAATTTTTTTTTTTTTTTCTGTATTTCTTTACAATTGCTTTAATCTATCCAACACTTGCCTTTTACATTATAGTACAGTATCTGTGTTCTAAAAAGAATGACTTACTAAGCCTCATATGCTATGTTAAAGACCTATCGACTGAGCTTTGAGCATTTGTAGCAGATATAGAGCTTTGGATAAGGCTGGGCAGCAAAGGATATTTTAAAAAAACCTCATGTCTACTACCGAGCATGAGCAGCCTTGTAAATGAGCATGACTGTATTGCAGCAGAACAGAGGGAAAGCTGGTATTGTAGGTTGAAAAAAAATGGGCGGCTTTGTAAATACTGTACTGAATCAAAGGTGTCTTCGTTGTCCAGAACGATGAATAAGATGCCAGCTGTCATTTTTCATTCTCCAAAGCAGACAGCCGGAATATGCTGTTGCTATCGACAGCCCAAACACTTTTTTTCTTTTCTCCAGACCTCATACATCATCCCTAATGAGGATTGCACAGATGGATATGTGTCCTAATGGATTTTATGTTCTATATACAACAAGGCTGGCAATTCTTCAGTAATACTGGGAAAGTCCATTTCACCAGTCATCCTGCCAGCGGAGCAAAAGGTGAATGGCTTTTCAATGTTCTGAAGGAAAGGTCACCTCTTGCACAGCGCTTGCGAAGTAATGAGGAGTAACAAATCAAAAAGCAATAATGGTTATGGGTATAACCCCGTTCTCCTGTAAAATGAGAGGCCTGTACTGTTTAATGATCCTGTCCTTGTTCTTCACAGCTTAACATGAATATAAACTCCCCTTAGGCCTAGCATGCATTTCCTTCTTACAAAATACCGTAATTTAGATTCAGTAAGAATAGTATATTTTGCTGCAGCGAAGAATAGTAGAATGCTCTGGTGCAGAACAGACCATCTTTATTTTATATGTTTGATAATTCTGGATCAGAGTAATTTATTTTTGTAAACAGCAGGTGTTGCCCAGATCAACTTTGTGCTTATTTTAGCAGTACAGGTTTGTGAATGAAAGGTTGTACCTGATTTGTTTAGGCAACAGCCTTCATTTTCATTTGGCGTGAGGAAATTGCTAAGGTTACTATGTGCGCTCCTGGGGAAACTTGATATATGGTATAGTGGTAGGTCTTAAAATAGATAGTATTAAAATGTAAAAAGTTTGTAAAGGGTTCAGATTTTTTTTTTTTTTAAAATAGCAAACATGTCAGCCCAGATCCTCTTCTTCTCGGGTCCCCTGCTGGTGTTGCTGGCCCAGCTGTCCCCTCCCCCCTGTTGAGTGCACCCATAGCAAGCCACTTGCTCTGGGGGCACCCGTGCATGCTCGCTCGCCAATGGCTGCTGCTGCTGTGTCTCAGCTAATGAGGAGGTAGAGACCTAGGAGAGCCTTGGCTCTCATGCACATTGCTGGATCGCACTCAGGTAAGTATTAGGGGGGCTGAGGGGGGCAGCAGGACACTGAAGTTTTTTTACCTTTATGCAGAGAATGCATGAAGGTAAAAACCTTAAGCCTTTACAACCACTTTAAGTAGCAGGTCATGCAGCCCTCATATGCATGAGGACTGGGAAGGTCCATTAGACTGAATAGAATAGAATGAATATGTAGAACAGGCGCAGAGATCATAAAGGAATTTGAAATCACTTACAAGGATGACCAGGGTGCGCTCAGCCTGTGATGAATCTTCTGCAAGGAGATGATATCTGACTAACCTGTGGTCAGCATGCGCAGTGAGTCTGATTGCCTGGCAGAATGATAGGTGCAGTTCTGTTAGAGTGGTCAGAGATGGGAGGATGGCGATGTCCTAGTGGTGTCAAAGTGAGTTCTCATGGAGCAAAGCAGTTTTTTTGACAGGAAGGAGCCATTGGGGTAGTGGAAATGATGAATCTGGTCTGGTGTTGGGCTGTAGAACCCTTGAACGTTAGCAAACTCAAGACGGATTATAACTTGGATCGAATCTTCAAATGTAACTATTCGACTACTCTGGAACCAAAGAACCGAAGCAGCTTTGGAGAAGTCATGAAATATGTTTTTCTTCCATTACTTCTCAAGGTTCCTTCCCAGCACTTTTCATTTTGTTGGTCTCCTCCCTGTTGCTGGGTTTTAGTGACAGTACTTTCTATACACGTTGGCGAGTCCTGGTGTTAGTCGGGATATGTAAGAGCCCTTGCACACTGGGGCGGTTTGCAGGCGCTATTGCGCTAATAATAGCGCCTGCAGACTGCCCCGAAAGTGCTGCTCCTTGCATTCCAGTGTGAAAGCCCCGAGGGCTTGCACACTGGAGCGATGCTCTGGCAGGACGGTAAAAAAAGTCCTGCCAGCAGCATCTTCGGAACGGTGAAGGAGCGGTGTGTATATCGCTCCTTTACCGCTCCTGCCCATTGAAATCAATGGGACGGCGCGGCTATACCGCCGGCAATGCGCCTCTGCAGAGGCGCTTTGCGGTGGTATTTAACCCCTTCTCGGCCGCTAGCGCTAATAATAGCGGCGTTTTACCGCCGACGCCGCCCCAGTGTGCAAGGGCTCTAAGTGCAAAATTAACAAAAATGGTCTTGTCACCGGCACATCAATTGTGCTGTGTTTTTTTTCATTTTTTCAAATTACTACTTTTAGATATGAGAATTAGCATTTAACCACCTCAATACAGGGCCCTTACACCCCCTTCCTGCTCAGACCAATTTTCTGCTTTTAGCGTTCTCACACTTTGAATGACAATTACTCAGTCATGCAACACTGTACCCATATGAAATTTGCATCCTTTTTTTCACACAAATAGAGCTTTCTTTTGGTGGTATTTAATCATTAGTGGGTTTTTTATTTTTTGTGCTATAAATAAAAAAGACAGTACATTTTGTGAACAAAACGCCTTTTTCTTTGTTTCTGTTATAAAATTTTGCAAATTAGTAATTTTTTCTTCATAAATGTTTGCCCAAAATTTATACTGCTACATAGCTTTGGTAAAAATAACCCAAATTAGTGTATATTATTTGCTCTTTGTGAAAGTTAGAGTCTACAATCTAGGGACGCACCGATACCATTTTTTTAACACCGAGTACGAGTACCAATACTTTGTTTTAAGTACTCGCCGATACCAATTACCGATCGCCTAGGAAGAGTAGGCAGAGGGGTGGTTTGGGAGGTGGGGGGGGGGGTTGCAGGGGAGCTGAGTGAGACTGGGGTAAGGGCAGGGTGGGGGGGGGTTTGCAGGGGAGCTGAGTGAGACTGGGGTAAGGGCAGGGTGGGGGGAGGGTGTGGGGTGTAAGTGAGGGCTGGGTGGGGGGAGTAGGGGGGTGACAACCGTATGGGGGGAGTAGAGGGTAAGTAAGGGCAGGGTGGGGGGAGTAGGGGGATGAGGACAGGATGAGGGGTAGGAGGGTAAGTTAGGGCAGGGTGGGGGGAGTAGGGGGGTGAGGACAGGATGGAGGGTAGGTGAGGGCAGGGTGGGTCGAGTAAGGGGGTGAGGACGGGATGGGGGGTAGGAGGGTAAGTGAGGGTGGGGGGGATTGCAGATTGCTAGAGACTGCGGACATGGTGCATAGTAGGATGACATGATATTTACATAGGAAATAATCAGTGAGGATCCCAGTACAGCTATCAGAGGATTATCAGTATGTTGTGCAGATGAATCATTTCATATCCCCATTCAGGACCTTCACACAGATTGGATGATGACCGATAACCCTTCATTTGACTATTAATCACGTAGACATTAGGTGGAGGTGTGACAGCACACAGCACAGCCTTTAGGTTACCTGCAGACTCAACCTAGTAACCCAAACTTGTTCCCCTAACCTGCATTCCTATCAAGGGATCTACCGACACAGAGAGAATAGTGGAATCTTGTGTATTCCGGGCTGCGCTGAGTGATCACATTCCCGCTGTCCCTGCAGCTTGCAGTGCCTTACAGTACTGCAGTCCGAGCAACATACATATCATCAGAAAGGAGCCGGCACCGCACAGTATTCCACACACGAGGACAGGCGAGAGCTGTTACGGTTGGGTGAAGCTGAGCAATTTGGAGGAACAGAGCTCACCCCATCCATTCTTCATAGATGGGTGGAGTCCCTGAGAGATGGCTGAAGAGAGGTGGGAGGGGGGATCCGCTCTACAAGAATGTGTCTTGGAGGCTCGATAGGCAGAGGAACACTTTATCATCCATTCACCCTCTGCTGAGTCTGCCCCCCTTGCCCTCCTGTAGCAACATAACTGGTCAGCGTCGCCCAACAAGGAAAATGCCTTGTTTGCCTTTGTAGATATGACCCTGTCTGTCAGTACACCTAACACTGCAAAGGACATGCGGCCCAGGCCAGTCCGGGCCTGGTGACAGCTGGCGGGAGGGGAGGTGGGAAGGGGAATCCCATAGACAGCTGACGTGGTTGTTAAGGACGCTGCGGCCCCGCTCCTTAACAACCAATAATTACCGACATTCATTTCTTTACATTTCAGCTGTTGGAAATCCTGCCAACAGCTGGAAAAAAAACAAACTAGAAGGTATCGATTTCCACGAGTACCGATACCCTTAAAAATGCTTAGTATCGATATCGATACTGGTATCGGTGCAACCCTACTACAAACTATGCTGCCAATCACTGAAAATTGATCACATCTGATCAGGCCTTCAGTACATCAGGTGTATCTCATTTCTTGAGACACTAAGGCTGGGTTCACACTGGTGCGACACGACAGCCGTCCTACTTTGGATCCGACTTTGCCCTGCGACATGAAGCCGGCATGTGTCCGACTTTCAATGAACGGGGATCCGACTTGGATCCCTGCCAATGACCAGCACTGTGTTTGCTATGAATCTTTAGGGGGAACTCTGCGCCAAATTTTAAATAAAAAACCGGCATGGGTTCCCCCTCCAAGAGCATACCAGGCCCTTGGGTATGGTATGGACCTTGAGGGGAACCCCCTACGCCGAAAAAACGGCGTGGGGGTCCCCCCCAATCCATACCAGACCCTTATCCGAGCACGCAGCCCGGCCGGACAGGAATGGGGGTGGGGACAAGCGAGCGCCCCCCCCCTCCTGAACCGTAACAGGCCGCATGCCCTCAACATGGGGGGTTGTTGCCTTGGGGGAGGGGGCGCGCTGCGGCCCCCCACCCCAAAGCACCTTGTCCCCATGTTGATGAGGACAAGGGCCTCTTCCCGACAACCCTGGCCGTTGGTTGTCGGGGTCTGCGGGCGGGGGGCTTATCGGAATCCGGGAGCCCCCTTTAATAAGGGGGCCCCCAGATCCCGGCCCCCCACCCTATGTGAATGAGTATGGGGTACAGCGTACCCCTACCCATTCACCTAGGGAAAAAGTGTCAATTTAAAAATCTGTGTAGTGTTTTTTTTTAAAGTATTTTATTAGACAGCTCCGGGGGTCTTCTTCCGACTTCGGGGGTCTCTCCGGTTCTTCTTCACGCTCTCCGGATCTTCTGCCGGGCTCCTCTGCTCTTTTGCCGCTCTTTTGCTAAAGCGGAGGAGCCCGGTCTTCGGTCTTCTGCCCTCTTCTCTTCTTCCGATGTTGACACGACGCTCTCTCCGGCTAGAATGCTCTCTGTGCGCTCTGCTCTGACTTATATAGGCGATGACCACGCCCCCTAAAACGTCACAGTCCCAGCATGCCCAGGGACTGTGACGGCATAAGGGGGCGTGGTCACCACCTATATAAGTCAGAGCGGAGCGCTCAGAGTGCATTCCAGCCCCAGAGAGTGTCGTGTCAACATCAGGAGAAGAGGGCAGAAGGCAGAAGATTGAAGACCGGGCTCCTCCGCTTTAGCAAAAGAGCGGCAAAAGAGCAGAAGAGAGCGGAGGAGCCCGGCAGAAGATCCGGAGAGCGCGGAGAAGAACCGGAGAGACCCCCGAAGAGAAGAAGGCAGCAGACCGGGCTCCTCCGCAATAGCAAAAGAGCGGCAAAAGAGCAGAAGATAGCAGAGGAGCCCGGCAGCAGACCCGGAGAGCGTGGAGAAGAACCGAAGAGACCTCCGAAGTCGGAAGAAGACCCCCGGAGCTGTCTAATAAATTACTTTAAAAATCTGTGTAGTGTTTTTTTTTTTTTAAATTGACACTTTCCCTAGGTGAATGGGTAGGGGTTCAATGTACCCATACTCATTCACATAGGGTGGGGGGCCGGGATCTGGGGGCCCCTTATTAAAGGGGGCTCCCGGATTCCGATAAGCCCCCGCCCGCAGACCTCGACAACCAACGGCCAGGGTTGTCGGGAAGAGGCCCTTGTCCTCATCAACATGGGGACAAGGTGCTTTGGGGTGGGGGGGGCAGCAGCGCGCCCCCCTCCCCCAAGGCAACAACCCCCCATGTTGAGGGCATGCGGCCTGGTACGGTTCAGGAGGGGGGGGGGCGCTCGCTCGTCCCCACCCCCATTCCTGTCCGGCCGGGCTGCGTGCTCGAATAAGGGTCTGGTATGGATTGGGGGGGACCCCCACGCCGTTTTTTCGGCGTAGGGGGTTCTTCTCAAGGTCCATACCAGACCCAAGGGCCTGGTATGCTCTTGGAGGGGGAACCCATGCCGGATTTTTATTTAAAATTTGGCGCAGAGTTCCCCCTCAAGATCATCTGAGCACAAGTCGCGTGCTGAAGTCGGATCATGCAAGACAGCGATCCGACTTTGATCAGACTTCAATGATAGTCAATAGGCTAAAGTAGGATCAAAGTCGGACCAAAGTAGTACAGAGAGCATTTCTAAAGTCGGAACGACTTGTGTCGGACCAGTTAGGACGGCTCCCATAGGGAAACATTAAATTTCACACGTCATGCAACATGAGCTCCCAATGTCGGAGCGTTTGTCGGACCAGTGTGAACCCAGCCTTACACGTCAGAAAAGTACAAATACCCCCCAAATGACCCCTTTTTAGAAAGTAGACATTCCAAGGTATTGGGTAAGTAGCATGGTGAGTTTTTTTAATTTGTATTTTTTTCCCACAATTCTTTGCATAATGAAGATTTTTTTTAATGTATTTATTTTATGTATTTTTTATTTTTTTTTTTACAAAATTGTCATATCAGGTTATTTCTCACACACAGCATATGCATACCACAAATTACACCCCAAAATACATTCTGCTACTCTTCCCGAGTATGGCGATACCACATGTGTGAGACTTTTACACAGCCTGGCCACATACAAAGGCCCAACATTGAAGTAGCACCTTCTGGCGTTCTACGAGCGTAAATGACACATCTCATTTCTCAACCCCCTATTACATTTTTGAAGGCCCTGGAGCACCAGGACAATGGAATTGCCCACAAAATGACCCCATTTTGGAACGCAAACACCCCAACATATAATCTGAGGTATAATGAGTCTTTTGAACGGTTAATTTTTTTCCAGAAGTTTTTGGGAAATGTGGAAAAAAAAAAATGAAAACGGATTTTTTTTTTTACAGAAAGTTGCCAATTTTATAAGATATTTCTAACCCATAGGATGTATATAGCAAAAATTACACCCCAAAATACATTCTGCTACTCTTCTCGAGTATGACGATACCACATGTGTAAGCAAACACCCCAACATATATTATATGAGGCATGGGCTGCAGATAGGTACTCGGGTACCCTGATGGGCTCCAGATAGGTACTCGGGTAACTTGATGAGCTGCAGACAAGTACTAGAGTACTCTGATGGGCTGGTGACAGGTACTCGGGTACTCTGATGGCCTAGTGACAGGTACTCTGATGGGCTACAGATAGGTACTCTGGGACTCTGATGGGCTGGTGAACAGGTATTTGGGTACTCTGAAGAGCGGTGAAAGGTACTCAGATACTCTGTACTCATATGAACTGTGACAGGTACGCAGATGGACTGTGACAGGTACTCGGGTACTCAGATGGACTATGACAGGTACTCTGGTACTCATATGGACTGACGGGTACTCGGGTACTCAGATGGAATGTGACAGGTACTCGGACTGTGAGAGGTACTCGGGTACTCGGATGGACTGTGACAGGTACTCAGATGGACTGTGATGGGCTGGTGACAGGTACTCAGGTACTCTGAAGAGCGGTGAAAGGTACTCAGATACTCGGTACTCATATGAACTGTGACAGGTAATCATATGGACTGTGACAGGTACTCGGGTACTCAGATGGAATGTGACAGGTACTCGGTACTCTGGTGTACATTGTAAGCGGTAACGAGATGTTACCGCTATCTCCTTCTCACACATGATCGGTGTGTGTGGGGGAGAACCCGGTAACATCTTGTTATCGCTCTATGTTTACATTTGGGGATCGGCTGTGAAAGGATCACAGCCGATCACTTGGTAAACAGCTGCTGGCCAATGGCTGTTTACCAGCGTCGCTGACGAGCAGTGTTCCCGGAAACACACCGACGCACAGCGCGCTCACGATTGCACGCATGCGCCAAGCAGAGTGGGGCGGTACCATCTGTGATCACGTGGTAAACAGCCATGCCCAATGGCTGTCCACCCCCCCCCCCCCAACCCCCCTCGATGGTGATTGGTGTCTCCGTGACACGCTACCACCGAAGGTACAGGACTGCACCTCATTCACATGGTCAAAAAGTATACCGTGGAACCTTTCAGTCAGGGTGGATTTGATTTAAATCAAGTCGATTTTAAATCGCTAGTAAAAAGGCTTGATTTAAATAAATTCAATTTAAATCATAGTTTTTAAAGAGCAACTGTCATCTCTGTCACGCAGCAGCTCCTCCTCTGACCCGCTGTTGACTCACCGACAGTCCCATTCACTTTAACCACTTCAGCCCGGGAAGATTTGGCTGCTCAATGACCAGAGCACTTTTTACATTTTGGCACTTTTTCATTTGGCACTGCGCTGCTTTAACTGGTAATTGGGCGGCCATGGAATGCTGTACTCAAATTAAATTTGCGTCCTTTTTTTCCCACAAATAGAGCTTTCTTTTGATGGTATTTGATTGCCTCTGTAAGTTTTTTTTTTTTCAATATAAACGGAAAAAGACCAAAAATTTCAAACAAAAAAAAAAAAATCCAATAAACTAAATTCTAGTCATACATTTAGGCCAAAATGTATTCAGCCACATGTCTTTGGTAAAAAAAAATTGTCAATAAGCGTATATTTATTGGTTTGCGCAAAAGTTATAACATCTACAAACTAGGGTACATATTCTGGAATTTACGCAGCTTTTAGTTTGCCTCATCTCATTTCTTGAGGTGCTAAAATGGCAGGACAGTATACCCCCTCCAATGACCCCATTTTGGAAAGAAACCCCAAGGAAATTGCTGAGAGGCATGTTGAGCACATTGAAAAATAAAAATTTTTGTCACAAGTGTTTGAAAAATTACAAAAAAATAAAAATTACACAAAGTTATCACTAACTTATATATTGCTCACACATGCCATGGTTATCTGTGGAATTACACCCCAAAATATATTCTGCTGCTTCTCCTATCCGAGTATGGGGATACCACATGTGTAAGACTTTTTGGGAGCCTAGCTGCGTACAGGACCCCGAAAACCAAGCGCCGCCTTCAGGCTTTTAAAGGGCGTAAATTTTTGATTTCACTCCTCACTGCCTATCACAGTTTCGGAGGCCATGGAAGGCCCAGATAGCACACCAACCCCCCCCCCACCCCCATGACTATTTGCTGAGAGGCATGTTGAGTATTTTGCAGATCTTGCTTTTTGTCACAAAGTTTTGAAAAAAGAAAAAAAAATTTTTTCTTTATTTTTAAAAACAAATGAGAGCTGCAAAATGCCATACACCATGCCTCTTAGCAAATACTTTGGGGTGTCTACTTTCCAAAATGGGGTCATTTGGGGGGGGGGGGGGGTTGCTATCTGGACATTTCAGGGCCCCCGTAACTGTGATAGGTAGTGAGGAGTAAAATCACAATTTTGGGGTATAATTGCACATATGCCCATGCCATGTCACTAAATATATACCGTATATACTCGAGTATAAGTCGTTCCGAGTCGAGGCCCTAATTTACCACAAAAAAATGGGAAAAACTTATTGACCCGAGTATAAGACGAGGGTGAGAAATGCACAGCTACTGTAAGTGAAAAAGGGGGTCAACAATGCCCATTTGCAGCCTCACTGTGCCCATTTGCATGCCTCACTGTGCCCATTTGCAGCAATAGGTCCCTGAACTTCAAACTCGGTAGTTAAGTGTTCCTAGATGCCCCCTAGCTGCAGCCAAAATTTGGGGTCTCTGAACCCAAAGTGTCCCGAAATGACATTGCAGTTGACTGATTTTGGGGCCCCGTATCTCGGGGCCACTTAGTGGTAGGAACTCCAAATTTGGTGTGCAAATCCAGTGGAACTAGCATCATAAAATATCCAAAGCTGGGATTTACCTGAGATACAGGGCTCCAAATATCGGTTCAGAAAATGTCAAGCACTTTTCTGCAGCAGAGAATGACATTTTCTGAACCTATTTTGGGGCCCCGTATCTGGGTGCCACTTGGTGCTAGGAACCCCAGCTTTGGATATGTTATGGTACCAGTTCCACTGGGTTTGCGCACCAAATTTGGGGTTCCTAGCACCAAATGGCCCTGAGATACGGGGCCCCAAATTCGGTTCAGAAAATGTCAAGCACTTTTCTGCAGCAGAGAATGACATTTTCCGAACCGATTTTGGGGCCCTGTATATCAGGGCCACTTGGTGCTAGGAACTCAAGCTTTGGATATGTTTTGGTACCATCTATTGGGTTTGCACACCAAATTTGGGGTTCCTAGCACCAAGTGGCCCTGAGATACTGGGCCCCAAAGTCAGTTCGGAAAAAAAAAATTTTTGCTGCAGAAAAGTGCTCGACTCGAGTATAAGTCGAGGGGGGCACTTTCAGCACAAAAAAATGTGCTGAAAAACTCGACTTATACTCGAGTATATACGGTAATTTAGTGACAACTTTGTGCAAAAAAAAAAAACTTTGTAATTTTCCCAAAACTTGTGGAAAAATATAAAATATTCCATGGACTCAACATGCCTATCAGCAAATAGCTTAGGGTGTCTACTTTGCAAAAAGGGGTCATTTGGGGGGGTTTGAACTGTCCTGGCATTTTGTGCCCAACATTAGAAGCTTATATCACACATCACCCACTCTTCTAACTACTTGAAAACAAAAAGCGCTTTCTGACACCTTAGGGCTCCTTCACACGGACGTGTCCGTGTACGGAGCCCGCTCTGTTCAGCGGGGGATCGCTCCGTAGATCCCCGATGAACAGGCAGATGACAGGTCCGTCGCTGCACAGTGTGTGAGAGCGCCGCTCTCCCCTATGGGGGATCGGATGACGACGGACTCTACGATCTGATTCGCAGACGGATGGAAAAGTAGGTTTTTCCTCCGTCACACTTTTTCGGATTGGAGCGGGTCGGATGTCAGCGGACATGTCACCACTGACATCCGACGCTCCATAGAGGTCTATGGAGCGTCCGTTCAGGTCCGCCTAAAAAACTGACAGGCGGGCCTGAGCGGATCGTCCCTGTGAAAAAGGGCTAACATGAAAAAATATTTTTTCAATTTTTATGCACTAAAACACACTATATTGCCCAAATGTTTGATGAAATAAAAATATGTTCTTATACCAAGTACATGGATACCAAACACAACATGCTTTTAAATTGCGCACAAACGTGCAGCGGCGACAAACTACATACATTTTTTAAAAGCCTTTTAAAATCATTTACAGGTTACCACTTTGGATTTACAGAGGAGGTCTACTGCTAAAATTACTGCCCTTGATCTGACCTTCGCGGTGATAACTCACATGCATGGTGCAATTGCTGTTTACATATGACAATGATTGCGTTCGTCTTTGCGCGTGAGCACGGGGACAGGGGTGCTTTTTTTTTTTTTTTTTTTTTTTAAATCATCATTTTTATTGTTATCTCAAGGAATGTAAATATCCCCTATGATAGCAATAGGTTGTGACAGGTACTTTTTTAAAAAAATTGGGGTCTTTTAGACCCTAGATCTATTAGACCCTAGATCGCTCCTCTGCCCTCAAAGCATCTGACCACACCAAGATCGGTGTAATAAAATGCTTTCCCAATAGCGCTATTTATATCCGGCAAAACCTAAGTCATGAAATGCTCATAGGTTCTGGTTTCTTAGGCCATAGAAATTGGAGCCTTTCTGGTCTCCAATCAGCTTTATGGTCAGCTGGTTGAACCACCGGCTGCATTCTGGGGTTCCCTGTTGTGACAGGAGAGCCTGTGAAAGCCATGGAAGACGGTGGTGGGGGGGAGGGACGTTCCCTCCCACTACTTGTAAAAGCAGTCTAGAGGCTAATTAGCTGCTAGGATTGCTTTTACATGAAAGCCGACTGCTGTCTTAAAAGAATGATACCAAGATGATACCTAAACCTGCAGGCATCCATCATTCTGGTATAACCACTCAAAGTCCAGCAACATACCAGTACATTGCTGGTCCTTGTTTGGCATATATTGTAATGTTCTTTTTTTCATGCAGCCTGTGGGCTGAACGAAAAAAAGAGATTGATCGGTGGTTGTACCCACCATTAAAATACCGCCCTTCATCCACCCATTTCTAATGATGGGCATACATGCACCATTTTTTTTTTTTTTTTAACTGGTGGTGAAATCACCTACTGCGCTGGAGTCACTGATTTTCGTATGGTGAGAGCAAATGCTGTTGCTGTCAAGATAAATAAATCAGTGCTGCAGCTGAATGGCGTACCTGAAAAGCAAACAAGGGCAACGATAAAACATTAACTTAATAAAACAACTTGATTTTTTACTGTAATCTGTGCCTAAACAATATATGCTGACGCATAGGGAAAATCCGCCCCTAATGTTTGGAGCAAATCGCTCCTCCACCCCTGCCCCATGCTTTGACATATATGCTCTTCTTTTTGTTTTCTTTTTTTTTTTTTTTAACTGTGGTGGTGAAATCGCCTCCTACAGCGCTGGAATAAATAAACCCGTGCTGCAGCTGAATGGCGTTCCTGCTAAGCAAATGATGGTTAACAATAAAACAAAATAACATTACATTATAACAGTAAGACTTACCATACCTGCAAAGCAAATACAATAAAACATAGTAAAAATAAAACATTACAGTTCTAAAATATAGTAACAATAGAGAGAGAACAATAGATAAGATATAGAACAATAGAGAGCGAACGATAGGGAAGACAATAGTGAGCGAACATAAGAGGGAGAACAATAGAGAGAGAAGAAAAATAAAAACTATTTTTGTCTTTTTTTTATTATTTTTGTCTTTTTTTTTTTTTTTTTTTGCACTTTATATTAACTGTAAACGTTCCAGATTAGGGTCTCTCAAAATCTGATGGCCATCTCATTGTTCAAGACCCTGTGTAAGTGTGCACTAGGACTGTGCAATGCTGTATCCTACGCTAATACTCCACTAGTATGTGGTAGCATTCGAAACATTCACCAATGCAAAGACCAGGTTGGTCAGGACAGGAGGAACAATAAAAGCAGGTGCCGCGCATATATCCGTGTTTTCTGCAGACACAACATCTTCTTTGGGGGTTTCTTTGGATAGGGGTACTAGGGAAGACATACGGAAAATGCCTCTCATGCAGCCGGCTCACTGCATTTGGATTGGGAAGTTGGGCCACAGCACTGCCTGAAAACAGAAGGGCTGTGATCTCTTCTGGAATTTAAGGAAGGATCCAGTTCATCCTGAAGCTTTGTATAGCACATAAGCATTTAGCAGAGCCAATTGGAATAAATATACAGACACTTTTTTTATACCAGCGTCTGGACTTACGGGCAATTTGGTACGGTGCCAACAACTGGTCGTTGAGGTCCACCCCTCCCATGTTAAGGTTGTATTCGTGGACACAGAGTGGTTTCTCCACAACACCAGTCGCCGTTTGAATTTGAACCATTGTGTCTGCGTGAAGGGAGGACAGAGCGAAAACATTCTTATTATCCCTCCACTTCACAGCAAGCAAATTATTACATCTCAAGCAGGCTCTCTCCCCCAACCTAAGAAGGGAATCTACAAGCCGCTGGGGTAAGCCCCAACGATTAGATTGCACGGTGCCACATGCGCCAATTCCATGATCAAACAAGTGACACATACAAGTGGTACCCCTTTCTGAAAAAGGGTGACACCAAGTCCCACACAATCTTACCAGCGCTCCCTATGTAGTCTGGGCAGTTCACTGGCTCTACATAACACTCTCTTCCCTCGTAAACCATAAAACTATATGTATAGCCTGTTGCCCTGTCACAGAGCTTATACAGCTTGACCCCATATCTGGCATACTTGCTGGGAAAATGTTTGAATGGCAAGCGGCCAGAAAACTTAATCAGGGACTCAACACAGACAACTTGATCGGGAGTAAAGTAGTAGTGCAAACTGCTGGTTGAAGTGTTTTACGAGGGCTGAATTTTGTGGAGCCGATCGTATTCAGGGTCACCCCGAGGACAACAGAGTTCATTGTCATTGAAATGCATGAACTGCAAGACCTGCTTCTATCATGTCTTGGTCATGGAGGCAGAGAACACGGGCATATGGTGAATTGGGTCAGTCATTGGACCAATATTGACCGCAACTCACTTTTTTTTAGTTATGCCCATGAGGAGGGATAGGCCCAGGAAGGTCTTAAATTCGGAGACTGTAATAGTAGGTCTTCAATCTCTGGCAAGGGTCAGCTGGGGATTAGTAGGCGATGAATTGACCAGCATATAAACTGCTTTGGTTCACAATAGATCTATTGAGATCTTCCGTGAAAAACAGCGAATAAAAATCAAGTGACGTAAAATCAACTGTTTCCACCTGAACTCCGGGTTGGCCAGTTAATGTGGTAAGTACGGGTGCTGCAGAAGTGGTGGGCTCCCAATTCGGATTGGCAAATGTAGCAGGAAGGGCACTATGGGCTCAACGGACCTGTCTGTCTTCTTGGTGGCCGCGGGACACTAGTTGTGCTAGCCACCTCACCAGCTTGAATTGCATTTATGGGACTCGCCATGTCACCAAGTGTTACTGCAGTGCTGAATGTACGACCAGGATGTACTAGGCCACTGGTGCTTGCCAGTTCACCAGAAGGATGAGCAGCACTAATACTGGCTCTCTGCTCCATACGAGAGCCCTGCGGTTCTTACACCGCAACAGCAGAAGAACGGAGTCTGGTACGCCTGACCTTGGCAGGGACCACTACTCCGTCGTCAGAGCTATCTGTCAGGTTGCCACTGCTGTCTACAGGTTCCTATTCTGAACCTGAATCTGACAGATGGGCGAGTACCTCTTCACTCATCTGTCAGGCTCAGAAACGTGTAGGCCTCTTCACTAGTGTACCTTTTTGATTGGACATTTTGGCCTCTAAATTACTTGGACAACTAGTGAGACTCACAGGAAAAAAGAGCACCTGACTGTCAGCGACTGTTTCAAACGCTACCAAAAAAAACTGTTAGCATTCGCAGGAATCAGGCCTGACTCTTCGAATGCTGCAGTTTTGTGCTTAGTGTTTTGTAAGTGACAGTGATCGATTGATACTGCACTTGGGTGGGCTGGGCGGAGGGGCTAAATGCAGGTGCTATCAGGAATCTGGGCTGATCCTGCTAACGCTGCCTTTTTGGGAACCCTAAACTATTGGGGACGCTAATGTAGTTCTGATCAGATCAAAGATATCGATCTGTTCAGACACTATACCACTAAGGGAGGTGTATCGTGCGTGGGTGTTAGCGCTACTGACACTAATCTTACACTGCCCGCCGGGTGATCAGGAGATTAAACCTTTTATTAGGTAATGTACAGCGGGTGCCCTGACGCTTAAAAAAAAATAACTAAGCAGCGTCACCCATGACACTAATACGGTGATCACTGGTGAAAGGGGGTTAAAACTTTATTAGGGGGCCCCTATCTGGGCCTACTACTAAGTACCCGAACGCTGATTAGTGTCACAAATTACACCAGTACAGTGATCAATGAAAAATATGAACACAGCACTGGGTGACACAGTGACAGGGAGTGAAGGGGTTAACTGGGGGGGGTGATCGGGGGGTGAAATGTGTGCCTACGTGTACTGTCAGTGTATGGTGCAACTCGCGTTTTGGATGTCTTCTCCTCTCTCTGGAACGGAAAAGAATTCCAGAGAGGGAGGTTACATCACTTCCCCCTGCCTGTGTTTATACTTACAGGCAGGGAAGCTTTTCATTTGTAAGAACCGATCAGCAGGTCCAGGCCAGAAATCATTGGCCTGGGCCTGGGGACTGATTGGTTCTGAAACAAATCCGATCGTCACGGCTGCCGCAAGGTTACGTCGTTTCACCCGCCCATGCCATTCTGCTGCAGTAAAACTGCAGCGGCTGGTCGGGATCTGGTTAATGGGACGGCAGGTGATGCGGCAGTGACACAACAAGGTGAGGGACGTGGCGGCAGCAGGTGAGTGGATGCCCGCTAACAGCCACTGCCATGATGGCTCTGAAATGACTAGTGCTCTTTAAATGTAAGGACTTGCTGGTAGTTAGAATCTTTAATATTTGCAAATGAAGGTTTGCAATATTTGCAAATGAAGGTTTACTATTTAGAATAATAAGCCGTCAGGTTAGTAAAACAGCGATATCAGAACCAATTCAATCATACAGTTTGTAGTGTACATAGATGTGTAAAACAACGGGATAAAGGAATATTCCTGAACATTGTTTTATCTCATAATTACTGTGAAATTGTGTGAATGCATCAATGCAGTACATGTTATTTCAGCTTGGATTCATTGAATGAGTTTACCGTAAATGTAATTATTGCAGAATATACAGCCTCATGCTTCACAACTAAGCTCCATTTCATGCTGAATAAATACATTATTAATGTATCTTGAATAGACCACTATCTTTAGATATATTTTTACTCCAAAAGGATTTTATTAAAATAAATTTGATAAAAATCCAAAAAATCTGATTTTATTTTATTTTTTTATTTATTTAAATAATTGATTTATATCCACCCTGCTTTCAGCCAGGATCCCAAATGTTCTGATTAGCAGACAGGAGGCTGTTCTGTCAAGCTGAAAAGAACCTTGGCTCTCTTACATAAATATAAAACGTTTCAGGAGCTTTCCAAAATAAGATTTGCTCTGGTAACATTTCTACTGTTAAAGCCGCTTCTTCCAGATCAGTGTTTCTCAACCTTTCTACCTTGGAGGAACCCCTGGCAACAAGTTTGAGATCTCGAGGAACCCCTGAAATAATGTTCACATCTACAGCTCACGGAACATTGGTATGATCAGCGAGCTGTTGATAAAAATTATTTTTGTAGAAATAGTATTAAATGAATAAATATTAAAACGTACCTAATTAAGGTGAAACTTGTGCTTTCTTTTCCTGCAGAGCTGATCCATTCAGGGGACATTACATGGGGCAGAGCACATGAGGGGGGACATTACAGGGGACATTACATGGGGCAGGGGACATGACAGGGGACATTACATGGAGCAGAGCACATTACATGGGACAGGACACATGACAGGGGAAATTACATAGGGCAGAGCACATGACAAGGGACATGACATGGGACAGGGGACATGACATGGGACATGGGGCAGGGGACATGACATGGAGCAGAGCCCATTACATGGGACAGGGGACATGACGGGGCAGGGCGCATGACATGGGGAAGAGCACATTACATGGGACAGGGCACATGACATGGGGCTGAGCTCATTACATGAGACAGGGCACATGGCATGGGGCAGAGCACATTACATGGGACAGGGCACATGACATGGGGCTGAGCTCATTACATGGGACAGGGCACATGACATGGGGCTGAGCTCATTACATGGGGCAGAGCACATTACATTGGACAGGGCACATGGCATGGGGCAGAGCACATTACATGGGACAGGGCACATGGCATGGGACAGGGCACATGGCATGGGGCAGAGCACATTACATGGGACAGGCCACATGACATGGGGCAGAGCACATTACATGGGACAGGGCACATGACATGGGGCAGAGCACATTACATGGGACAGGGCACATGACAGGGGACATGACATGGGGCAGAGCACATGACATATGACGGGACATGACATGGGGCAGGGGACATTACATGGGACAGACTGTTGGGCACATTGTGGAGGGGGGAGACACAGTACCGGCTTTCTTCTTCTGGCTTCAGAACTAATTTCATATCTCCTCCAGTGGTGCGCTGTTCTCCCTCAGCCCCTCTTCCTCCTCCTATTTTGTCCACCCCAGATGATGTTGCGTACTTGGGAAGGACCAGAGGGAAAGAGGGGTCTGCAGGGAACAGCACGCTACAGCCAATAGGATGCCAGCCGCTTCCCTGCCTATCTCTGCCGGTGTCTGTGCGATCCTCCTGTCAGCTGCCTGCGACTGACAGATCGCTGCGGAACCCCGATTGAGAACCACTGTTCTAGATCTTTGACTTCCAGCTCAGGATGTCAGGTGGATAGGAGGTAGAAAGGATTGTTCTGCTACTCCCCTTGGTGGTTTGTTGTGCTAGTGGAGCATTTTGCACCACCTATGATATCGCTGTGAAACGGAAAAACAACTGAGAGAAGTGACATAGCTTTACATCTCCAACCCCTAGCGTATGTATAAAGTGTCTTCAAACATATTAGATTTGTCCTATGACTGTCACTTCTTAAATGCATTATGCTTTAAAGCCAGTGCTAGTGCAGGTGTTTCGAAAGGGGAGATTTGTAACAAATGCCCCACTCCATGATATATACAGTCATGATCAAAAATATGACTCCCCTGCATATCTGTCAGATAATGCACCACTTTGCCCAGTAAATTGTTGCAATTACAAATGTTTACACATTCTCATGTTTATTTCTTTTGTTTGTATTGGTATGACACTACAAAGTAGAGAAACAAAAAGTCAAATCTGCCACATTTCCATGCAAAAATGGACTGGACAAAATTATTGGCACCCTCAATTTAATATTTGGTAGCACACCTCTTGGAAAAAATAACTGAATCCATTAGCTTCCTGTAACCATTAATGAGTTTCTTACACCTCTCTACTGGAATTTTGGACCACTTTTCTTTTGCCAACTGCTTTTTTGAGATCTCTCCACAGGTGCTTTATGGGATTTAGATCTAGACTCATTTCTGGCCAGTTTAGTACTCTCCAGCGCTTTTTCATAAACCTTTTCTGGGTGCTTTTTGACGTGTGCTGTAAGACCCATGACCCCTGACGGAGCATTCTGACACTGCTACATTGCACCCCAGAATTCTTTGGTAGTCTTCAGATTTCATAATTCTATGCACAAGGTCAAGACATCCAGTGCCTGAAGCAGAAAAGCAACCCCAAAACATCAGTGAACCTCCACCATGTTTCACTGTAGGGACTGTATTCTTTTCTTTAAAGGCCTCATTTCTTTTTCTGAAAACCGTAGAATGCTTTTTGTTTTTTTTGTTTTTTTTACCAAAAAGCTGTAATTTTGTTTCTGTCCACAGCACATTCTCCCAAAAGGAATTTGGCTTCCTCGGGTAAGTTTTGGCAAACTCCAATCTGGCTTTTTTATGTTTGTGTCAGCAGTGCGGTCCTCTTGGGCCTCCTACAATGGCGTCCCTTTTCATTCAGGTGGCGACATATAGTGCAAGCTGACATAGTTGTACCCTGTGCCTGAAGGTCGGCTTGATCGAGGTTCTTTAGCCACTATTCGAACAAACCTTCATTGTAATCGTTCAGGGAGATTAGCTACAGTGCCATGGGCTGTAAACTTTTTCACAATGTTGCGTACAGTGGACACAGGAACATTAAGATCTCTGAAGATGGACTTGTAACCTTGAGATTGTCCATGCTTTTCCACAATTTTTTTCTCAGATCCTCATACAATTGTTTGCTGGTCTTTCTCTTCTCCATGCTCCATGTGGCACATACAGACACACAACAGAAAGGTTGAGTCAATTTTTTACCATTTTTAACTGGCTGCCAGTGTGATTTCAATATTGTCAGCACCTGTTAATTGATGGAAAGGAGTTTAATTACAAATTACAGGAGCATCACAAACTTGGAATGCAATTATTTAATTAAAATTTTGAGAAGGTGCCAGTAATTTTGTCCAGTCCATGTTTGGAGTTTTGCATGGAATGTGTCAGATTTGGCTTTTTGTTTCTCCACTTTTTTTTGTGTCATACAAATACAAACAAAAGAAATAAACATGAGAATGCTTAAACATCTAATTTCAACAATTTTCTGGGTGAAGTGGGGCATTATCTGTCAGAAATGCAGGGATACTAATATTTTTGGACATGACTGTATGGATATAAGGTGAGCATAAAATTCTCTTCACAGTACATGGCTGCTCTATATGGACTGTGTATTGATACTGCAACTATTGCGCTAACTTTAAGCAAACGTAAACAGCAGATTTTATGGAAGAAAATATAAAGTGCCTGTGAACCGAGTTATATTCTTTCTATAAATGTTTAGCTTTCTCCCATCTGACAACCTATTTCTGTGTTTTCAGTTACAGCTCCCAGTCATCTGGTGCCCACAGTGATCAGAATGAACAGAAACATAAGAAAAAGAGGAACTTTCAGTTTTGCACTGGTCAGCTGCCGCAGTATACTGTACTGGATGCTTTTGGAGTGGTAAGTGAACATTAATGTTTGGGCAGACAGGTTGCACTTTAATGCTTTTCACTTCATTTCCAGCGCAGCCCCATTTAAAAACCCAGTCATTCTAGAATTCTCCAACCTTTTATAATGCAGCAATGCTTAGTGCCTGAGCTGCTAATCAGCAGGCTTAACATTTGCACATTGAGTTCAGAGCACTTGCCTTGTTTAATGGTGGGTTTATTTAACTTGCTTACAGATGTTTGGGAGGAGTGACAACAAAAGCAAAAAATGTGGCAGATAGCATTTTTTTTTTTAAGAATAATGTGCCCAGCACCACCCACAGATTTCCTAAGCACTTCCTGCATTTAGCACTTATTGGCAGGCCTGGGCATTGTCACCATCCTTTTTCCATGTAGTAAAAAGTGTACTAAAGCGCTGATATGAACTAGTAAATAAATAAATATGTGATAAATACTAGAAGATGACCAAATAATATAGCTGCAATTATTGTGTATGTGAACTGATATCACACAAAAAGTGTTGTATATATTCAAAATGTATAATGCGCTAATATTAACCTCCCAATTTTACACGGTGTGATCTCTTAATGATTAATCAGTGAATCGTGCAAAATAATCAAATAGAGCCTATTATAAATAACATAACATCTTTCACTGTAACAAAATCCTATAACTAAATATCAATGTGATAATAAATTATTGAACACAATTAAAAGGAGAAAATTAAGATAAGATATATTAATGTGATGAACCACAGTGCACAGTATCTCAATAAGACAGCATACTGCTGTGAAAAAATATAACGTCTTTGGTGATTTGATGAATATAGACAGGTTTCAATGAGTAATCCCCAGTGATAGCTGGCTTGCTCATATATTCAGCTGGTCATTAGCATGGGCTGGCTTCTGGCTTTCAAAGAACTTCCGCAGTATGTAACAACAAAGAAAGAAAGACCATTGCGCAGGCAGTGTGATATGTAATCCCTATATAATAAGGGTAAAAAATTTTCACTCACACTTTTCAGCAGAATAAATCGCATATGATAAGGTCAGTTGCATACGGCTAGCAGCTGGGATCTCCTCACATGCCAACAGTGTACACACAGCACTGCTCGTCACTGGCTCCCCCGAGTCGGTGACGAGCAGGTGAATGGGTAGGGTAGGGTACGATATACCCCATACTCATTCACATAGGGTTGGGGGCCAGGATCTGGGGGCCCCCTTATTAAAGGGGGCTCCCATATTCCGATAGGCCCTCCGCCCGCAGACCCCAACGGCCAGGGTTGTCGGGAAGAGGCCCTTGTCGTCATCAACATGGGGACAAGGTGCTTTGGGGTGGGGGGGTGCGCCGATTTTTCGGCGTAGGGGTCATCCCCAAAATCCATACCGGACCCTTATCCGAGCACTCAGCCCGGCCGGTCAGGAAAGGGGGTGGGGACGAGTGAGAGCCCCCTCCTGAACCGTACCAGGCCGCATGCCCTCAACATGGGGGGTGGGCGCTTTGGGGCAGGGGGGCGCCCTGTGCCCCCCCCACCCCAAAGCACCTTGTTCTGATGTTAATGAGGACAAGGGCCTCTTCCCGACAACCCTGGCCGTTGGTTGTCGGGGTCTGAGGGCAGAGGGCTTATTGGAATCTGGGAGCCCCCTTTTAATAAGGGGGCCCCCCAGATCCCGGCCCCTCACCCTGTGTGAATGAGTATGGGGTACATCGTACCCCTACCCATTCACCTGGGGGGAAAAGTGTCAATAAAAAAACACACTACACAGGTTTTAAAAGTAATTAGGCAGCTCCGGGGGTCTTCTTCCGCTCTCTCCGGCCTCTTCTCCCGGTGTCCGCTTCTTCTACCGGGCTTTTCCCCTATCTTCTGCTCTTTTGCCGCTCTCTTGCTAGAGGTGGCCCGGTCTTCGCCGTCTTGTTTCTTCTTCCGATGTTGACACGACGCTGTCTCCCGCTGTTATGATGTGTGAGCAGTGCGCGATCACTTATATAGGCATGGGGTGTGGTCACCGGGTACTGTCACCCGGTGACCCCACCCCTTATGATGTCACAGTCCCGGAGCTTGATGGGACTGTAACATCATAAGGGGAGGGGTCACCGGGTGACAGCACCCGGTGACCACGCCCCATGCCTATATAAGTGATCGCGCACCGCTCACACAGCATAACAGCGGGAGACAGCGTCGTGTCAACATCAGAAGGAGAGAAGGAGCAAGACGGCAAAGACCGGGCCACCACTAGCAAGAGAGCAGCAAAAGAGCAGAAGATAGCGGAGGGGCCCGGCAGAAGAACCGGACACCGGGAGAAGAGGCGGGAGAAGAGGCCGGAGAGAATGGAGAAGTCGGAAGAAGACCCCCGGAGCTGCCTAATAAATTACTTTTAAAACCTGTGTAGTGTCCTTTTTTTTGACAATTTTTCCCCCAGGTGAATGGGTAGGGGTACGATGTACCCCATACTCATTCACATAGGGTGGGGGTCCGGGATCGGGGGGCCCCCTTATTAAAGGGGCCTCCCGGATTCCGATAAGCCCTCCACCCGCAGACTCCGACAACCAACGGCCAGGGTTGTCGGGAAGAGGCCTTTGTCCTCATCAACATGAGGACAAGGTGCTTTGGGGTGGTGGGGGGCCCGCAGGGCATCTCCCCCTGCCCCAAAGCGTCCACCCCCCCCATGTTGAGGGCATGCGGCCTGGTACGGTTCAGGAGGGGGTGGGGCGCTCGCTCGTCCCCACCCCCTTTCCTGACCGGCCGAGCTGCGTGCTCGGTTAAGGGTCTGGTATGGATTTTGGTGGGGCCCCCTTAAAATCCATACCAGACCTAAGGGCCTGGTATGCCCCTGGGGGGGAACCCACGCTGTTTTTTTTTTTTTTAAATTTAAAATTTGGCGTGGCGTTCCCCCTCATGATTCATACCAGGCAGCTGGATAAATAATGAAGAAACTCCTGCGCTGTCAGAAATACCTATGCTAAGGGGCACTGCTGCAACACCTAAATGGCTGATCCAAACAGACAAAAGTGGTATGAATAAAGTGAGTGGTGATTGCGCTGTGATAAAAAGGGGAAGAGGAAGAGGAAGGGGCTAGCTCAAATGTATAGAGAGGTGAATTAAAAATGAAAAAATTATACAAAAGGTATAATGAGCATGAGGGCTAGTATCATACTAGCACATAAAAAATATTGTAAATACTGAAACAAAAGAAAAGAAAATTCTCAGTGCAAAAGGGCTAGTATCATACTAGCACATATGTGGTAACTCAGCAAATTCTTATTAGTGACTCCAAGTAAATAAATGGTGAACAGTCCCACCACCTTGTAGTACAAAGTGCTCAAACAATGAGTCATCAGTTCCAAAAAGGCAAAATGAAAAAATTATACAAAATATAAAAGTATAATGAAATGTAATAAAGTGCAGTCTCATGGGCACTAAATCCGAATAGACTGAAGAAACAAAATTGCCTAAAAATTATAAAAAGCTATAAAATGAGTGACAAATACAGTGTGGGTACAAAAAAAAAAATTGAACCAAATAAAAGTATATAAATCAAAAAAAGTCCATGTGCATGAAGGCTAGTATCATACTAGCACATAAAAAATATTGTAAATGCTGAAACAAAAACAAAACCCTCAGTGCAAAAGGGCTAGTATCATACTAGCACATATGTGGTAACTCAGCAAATTCTAATTAGTGACTCCAAGTAAATAAATAAATGGTGAACAGTCCCACCACCTTGTAGTACAAAGTGCTCAAACAATAAGTCATCAGTTCCAAAAAGGCAAGTCCACAAGCCACAGGGAAAGGAAAAAAGTCTTCAGTGGGGACACCTCTGTGCTCGCAAGCAGCTCACCTTACTGCTGCAAGACAACAGCTTGTAATCCAATAACAAATCACCAGCAGGCAAGGGTCCCATCCAGTAGTTCAGGCGATTCGGGTGGTGGGTGTGCAGGATGGTATATAAAAAACATAAGCAGACAGTATATAGTATAACTCCGTGGCGGCCAAAGTGGTAAAAGGGACAGGACACAGAAGGGGGATGCACTCACTTGTGTAAAATGAGTGTGGGCATCAATCCAACGAACGCCGAGTTCGTATACCTCAAAAGGCTGTCAGCACTGCCCGTCGCTCATCGCGGAAGGAAAAAAAAAGTTTTTTCCTTTCCCGATGAGCGAGCCAGCTCAGCGCTGGCTTCCGCGACGGGGCTCGCAGGTGTCAAATCTCGCTGATAACACATATCGCGGTCACCTACTGTAGGTAAACTTGGTGCCTATCGTTCACACTAGTCGGCACACTAAACCTGCGCTTGCTGTCCAGTAACATGCAGGGCAATCCAGAGTGGTGCAATATTATGCAAGCTAGTTGCATAATATCGCACAGCTCTGGAATGCAGAAAAAAGTGTTTTGGTGTGAACATGACACATAGGAAACAAGTGTTTTCTGTGTGCCATTGCAGCTACCTGCATTTATCCATGAGGAAAAACACAGGTGCCTGCACATAGTGTGACTAGACCCTTAGGCTTTAACTAGTAGAATGGTTTTCCTTCACTTGCTTGATAAGCACCTAAATATGTCTGCAGGACTCTTGAGGGCTGTACAATAAGCACCAAAGGACCACTGGTACTAGGGATCTAAGGTCTAACCAATTTATTTAGACCCCCTGTATAGCGCTATCATTTTTCCTTCGAACGCTAGGTTCACACACATGCATGTGGCTGTGGGTGTGGAAATCACTGCGATTTCCACACTCATTCTGAATGGCACCCCCCACGCATGTAAAATCGCAGAGCATGTGCGGGTACAGGAACGACAAGGAAATCAATTACCCTGCTGGATTTTGGAAAATGTGATGCACCTTTTCTGCGGGAAACACCATTGAAATTAATAAGCTACCATGCTTGGGCAAATGTGGGCTGCAAAAATGCTAGGGTGTGAACCTAGTGTTACTAATGAAGTAAATTAGTGTGTGTGACTATTCTTCACTCCTCATGTCTCACAGGGAGCCGCAGCTTTGTTTTTCTTGCATTTGGCTCGTCAGGCGTCCTTTCACTGTTGCACAAGTAAACCTCAGGAAGACAGGTGCTCACGGCGCAATTGCCTGAAACAGATCCTCTCATCTCTTTATCCGAGCAGCAGATTTTGTAAGTAGCATGCAACTGATCAAATCTATATGTTATACAGAAGTTACCTTATATTTCTCACTACCACTACTGACCCACTGCAGACATGAAATGTAAAAAAATCCCATCCCTTTTTATTCTTTGACTAGTACATCAGGATTGTATTGCCACCTGTGAAAATGCCAGTTCTTCTGGTCAGGACTTTCATTACAGTCCCAACATTACAAACATGAATGACGTGTTTTCTGCGATCTCATGCATGCCCAATTCCAGGGTCTGTTATAAATTCTTTGGAAATGTCACCTGACCTTTAACCCCATCATGACAAAGGTATAGGTTTTGCCTTTGATGTATTTATTTTTTTTTAATTATCCAGGAAAAACTGGCCCAAAATAGTCAAAAAAAATGTAAAAACTTTTTTTTTTTTTTTTTTTTTTAAATCTTTCTTTTATTTAGCTGTATATTTCCTTTATCTTCTGTCAAAGAACAACCCAGAACAATTTCTCCTACTCCTGACCATAGTGCACATTTTGTTTTTGTTTTTCTTTTTTTATCCCACCTCAAAACTGGCACTGATAATAAAAAAAATGCATTTTTTAATCCTGTCTAAGACACTTTGAACCTGACCCTTACTGTGACCTAGATCATACCCTGATCTATTTTTTTTTTTTACATTTATTTTTTTATTTCTTACAATCTTCTTCTACACTCGGTGGGAAGAGGTAATAAATATGCCAGCTCATGGCACAATAATGTTGCACTCTGTTTACCACTTGGTTGTGGCAGGTACAGAAATATTTCATGAGATAAATGAAGTGGAGTCAGTGCAGACATGGTGGGAGCACATTCAAATATATAAATCTACTATATATCACCTTAATCACATCATAATTTACCCATATGTGAGCTATATATAGCTATATGTGTACTGTTTTTTTCTTAAAGGATAATTTCACCTTTCTGTTACGAACAGACCGCACTTCCCCGATTCCCTAATCTGACAGCTAGCTGGGATCCTCCGGCCTTGTCACTCGTTCAGTGTCCCATGAATATAAAACTACAAGGTCCAGCAACCTTTGCGACTGTCGGCTTGTGGTTTTCAATGACCTACTGCTGTGGAGCACTGTGGTAGTTCATTCTCTCTTACTGTCAGATTGTATCTGTTTGCCTGTATGGGATGTACAGGCACACAGATACGCTGACAGATCTGCTGGAGACCTGCATGGCATCTGCTGATCGCTGGTACAATGCTTTACAGGCTCCAAAAAAAAGCACATTTTTTTACCTGCAAAAAAATGTGCATTTATTTTTCTTTTTTTTTCTAAAAAGTGAACATATCCTTTTAAGAGACTTTTTAAACAATGGGTTATTGTTTCTCCCACAATATATACCGTACTTATTTTCTTCCTTATTTGTTGTAGCTGTCAGCAATTATATTTTGCCAAAGAGTGTCCAGTCTTGTACCTGGAATGGTATAAAGCTGCAGAATGATGCTGCTCTGCAGGATGTGGATGTTTCTCTTGAGAGTGCATCTCCAGCTTCCTCTAGTGAAAGCGACCTACATCATCTGGCTGAGCAAGGTATGGCAGGTAGAAGACCCTGTGCACCCTAATAATAATTTTTTTACTGTTACTTATGTTTGTTTTATTTAATCCCCTTAGCAGATTCAAGCACTGATGACAACCTTGGTTTTTCACTTGGATCAGATGCTGGTTCGGAAGAGAGTACATCAAGACCTGTCAATGAGGTAATATTACAGAAGTTATCAGAACATAAAAACGTGTAAAAGCATAACTTTTCACCATTCACTGCACTTTGTCATTACCTCCCTCCTTTCTCTTTATAATGCAATTGTATATTGTCATTTTTTTAAAGTCAAATACCTTTTTTTATTAGGAAAACAAAGTTCCATTTTCAAAATATATTTCCATCACATAACCAAATAGTAATTTACAGAAGAAAGGAAAGCAAATACAGTCTGATTGTGTAATAGAGAGGACAGATGATGGGAATGACCAAACGTGCAGTAAATGGTGAAAGGTTGGCTTTTATGATTAAGAAACATACTAAGAGACAATTTTGCCATTTTCTCAGCCACGGCAATCAAAAGAAGACCATGGAGAATCTTTAAACCTTGCTGCCTCTCGATTGCTGGATTTGACAGAAACCAGCGTACCTACAGTGCTGAACATATTTGGTATATGCAAATCTTTACCTATGTGTTTTCTGGATTGTGGGGTGAAACTGGAGCAATGGGAAGAAACACAGGAATGCAAAGCAAATACAACCTACACTCTATAAATAGTGTCCAAAGTGGGACCCCAGTGACAGTTACAAGTCAGGAGTTCTAAACCATTAAGCTTAAAGTGTATATAAACAAAACCCTTTATTTTTTTTTTTTTTTTTATAACGTGGGATGGGTTAAAGCTCCTGTTATGCCCCGTACACACGGTCGAAATTTCCGACAACAAGGTCCTATCACACATTTTCCATCGGATTTTCCGACACACAAAGTTTGAGAGCAGGATATAAAATTTTCCGACAACAAAATCCGTTGTCGGAAATTCCGATCGCGTGTACACAAATCCGATGGACAAAGTGCCACGCATGCTCAGAATAAATAAAGAGATGAAAGCTATTGGCTACTGCCCCGCTTATAGTCCCGATCTACGTGTTTTACGTCACCGCGTTCAGAACGATCGGATTTTCCGACAACTTTGTGTGACCGTGTGTATGCAAGACAAGTTTGAGCCAACATCCGTCGGAAAAAAATCCTAGGATTTTGTTGTCGAAATGTCCGAGCAAAGTCCGACCGTGTGTACGGGGCATAAGATTGGTATTGCTGTTGGTGTCCCTGCTAGGGAGACTCATAGTTAGTCTGGTTGAAAAAGTCAATCTAGTTCAACCAATAAAATCTCTGTCACTGGAACTGAAAATAATGGAAAATCCTAAATTTTCAGTTGTCACCAGAACAGCAATAGAGGGAAAGTCTTCCAGTGAGAACAACTGTCTACAGAACAACAAGTTAAAATCTACCCAGTAGGATGCAGATAGGAAGAGTCCTGAAAAGTTATTAAACTTTTCCCTCGTGTTACTGAAAAACAAAAAACTTGGATATACTGTACATTGATGTGGCTGTTTTTTTTAACCCTTTCTCTTTAAATAAGCTCTAAAAGAAAATATAAAAAAATTACATGTATTAGAAAATTATTACCAGGCTGTGAACTTTCCTAGAGGTAAATTTGACATCTGTCTGTATACTGTGTGCTGCAAAATCATATTTAACAATCTTTAGGAGGAGGGCAAAAAGGGGGAGGTATTTATGTGGACTTTCAGGAAGGAGATAGCTTGAAGTGGGCAGTGCCAGTGTGATGATGCGCACTATCAACACAACGGGCAGCTAATGGGACAGTTGCCTGGAATTTTCAGTATTTCTGATTTAGAAATATTTTTTTATCATCCTTATTTTTTGCTTTGCATCCATATTGCACCTATTTAGCTCCTATATGTGTGCTTTAACTGTGTCTGATTGTAGTTGCCCTATAGTCGCATCTAAATGCTGAAATTGTTTATCTCTTACCAATCTCTCCAGGGATCATCAGCGCCAGAGACGGTGCTGATTACAAGTCCGCTTTCCACTTCTTTCAAGAATCCGCAGAGAGTGGCTACAGCAAGGCTCAATACAATGTGGCTGTGTGCTATGAGAAAGGAAAAGGAGTTGCCAAAGATATGACCAAAGTATGTGGCATTGCCTGACTGTGATTATCACTGACCGATTGTAGAGATGAGTCTTATTGGTGCAAAATATAGATGTTTTCTACTGAGCTCTACATCTGTATTGTGCGCACATCTGTATTTATTGCACCAATATATTCCTTGATCATAATGCATTGTGTACACCTGCATTAGACCACAATTTATTAGCATCTGGATCTATAAAGTTAAGCTTTGGCAAGGCCAGGCACATTTTAAGTATTTATATATATTCTTAAAGCCGAACTCTGGGAAACTTTAAAAGTATGCCTTGCAGTAGGACTGCACCCACACTGCAAGAGTTAATTGCCTGTTTAGTGTAGGGAATGGGAAAAGCAGTTTCATGTACCTGATTCACTCCCTCCAGCAGATGGAGTTCCCCCATGCTCTGGCGGTTGACTGTCCCTTGGCATCATCACAGCCAATGCAAAGGCTCTGGTCCCTGCATTGGTCTTGATTACATCAGGACCTTAGACGGCTTGAGCATGGAGGAGAAGATGCCACGGAGACCGGTCTAGCAGTGCAGAGGATTGGTAAATCTATTTATTAAATCCCCTACACTAAACAAGCAGTTAACCATTGAAGTACAGGCACAGCCCCACTGCAAGAGATAATTTTCAGGTTTCCAGGAACTGGGCCTTAAGCAACAAATGAACTGCTTTCATCTTAGCAATTCAGCTCATCCTTCTCTCCCCTTTCAACAGTGATTCCAGGCTTGTGGGCTGCATTCACATTGTGTGGTTAACGTGCATTGCTTTAAGGCCACTGAGTCATTTGAATGGGCTGCCTAACGCACCAAAAAAGGGGGCATGCATTATTTCTTAACCACTTCAGCCCCGGAGGATTTGGCTGCTCAATGACCAGAGCACTTTTTACAATTTGGCACTGCGCTGCTTTAACTGCTAATTGTGCGGCCATGTAATGCTGTACCCAAACTAAATTTGCTTTTTTTTCCCACAAATAGAGCTTTCTTTTGATGGTATTTGATTGCCTCTGCAATTTTTATTTTTTGTGATATAAACGGAAAAAGACCAGAAATTTTGAAAAAAAATATATATTTTCTAATTTTTGTTATAAAAAAATCCAATGAACTCATATTTAGTCACACATTTAGGCCAAAATGTATTCAGCCACGTCTTTGGTAAAAAAAAATGTCAATAAGCATATATTTATTGGTTTGCGCAAAAGTTATAGCATCTACAACCTAGGGTATATTTTCTGGAATTTACGCAGCTTTTAGTTTATGACTTCCTATCTCATTTCTTGAGGTGCTAAAATGGCAGGGCATTACAACCGGGTTTGTGCTATCTTGACATTTCAGGGCCTCCTAAAACTGTAATAGGTAGTGAGGAAGTGAAATCACCATTTTTTGCCCTTAGAAAGCCTGAAGGCGGTGATTGGTTTTCGGGGTCCTGTGCACGGCTAGGCTCCCAAAAAGTCTCAAACATGAGGTATACCCATACTCAAGAGAAGCAGCAGAATATATTTTGGGGTGTGATTCCACATATGCCCATGACATGTTTGAACAATATATCATTTAGTGACAACTTTGTGCAAAAAAAAAAAAAAAGTATGCTAGAAAATTACTTTGAACCCCCAAATATTATATTTTATTATATATTTTTTTTAAAGCAAATAGAGACAATAGAGAGCGAACGTAAGAAAGAGAACAATAGAGAGAAGAAAAATAAAACCACAACTATTTTTGGCTTTTTTTTTTGCACTTTTATATAAACTGTTAACATTCCAAATCAAGGTCTCTCAAAATGTGGCCATCACATCTTTCGAGACCCTGTGTTAGTAAGCCTAGGACTGTGTAATGCTGAACCCTACGTTAATACTCCACTAGTGTGTGGTAGCATTTGAAACAGTCACCAATGCAAAGACCAGGTTGGTCAGGACAGGAGGGACAATAAAAGCGGGTGTCACGCGTATATCTGCGCTTTCTACAGACACGGCATCTTTTTTGGGGTGTTCTTTGGGTAGGGGTACCAGAGAGGACATGCGGAAAACAGAAGGGCTGTGATGATCTCTTCCTGGTATTTAACCACTTCAATACAGGGCACTTAGACACCTTCCTACCCAGACCAAGTTTTCAGCTTTCAGTGCTGTCAGTTTGAATGACAATTGCGCTGTCATGCTACACTGTACCCAAACTAAATTTTTATCATTTTGTTCCCACAAATAGAGCTTTCTTTTAGTGGTATTTGATCACCTCTGTGGTTTTTATTTTTTGCTAAACAAATAAAAAAAGACCGAAAATTTTGAAAAAAATAAAAGTTTTGCTTTTGTTTCTGTTTAAAAATTTTGTACATAAGTAAATTTTCTCTTTCACTGGTGGGCACTGATAAGGCGGCACTGACAGGCACTGATACGGTGGCACCGTTGAGGTGGCACCAGTGAGCGGGCACTGACGATTGGCACTGATATGCGGCACTGATGGGTGGCACTGATATGCAGCACTGATGGGCATTGATAGGTGGCACTGATGGGCACTGAAAGGCTGCAAAGATGGGTTCTTATGGGTGGAACTGCTGGGCACTGTTAGGCGGCACTGATAGGTGGCACTGCTGGGCACTGATGGGCACGGATACGTGGCACTGATAGGTATCCCTGGTGGCACTGGCAGTGGTAGGCATTGGAGTGGGCATTGATTGGCAGCTGCCTTTGCACTGGTTAGTATTTTCCTGGGGGTCTAGGGGGCATACCTGGTGGTCCAGTGTGGCAGGTTTCCCTGGTGGTCCTGGGCGGCTTCCCTGGTGGTCCTGGGTAGGATCCGAGGGGGGGCTGTGCTGATAAACAATCAGCACAGACCCCCCCCGTGTCAGGAGAGCAGCCGATCGGCTCTCCTCTACTCGCGTCTGTCAGGCGCGAGTGAGGAAAAGCCGATCACCGGCTCTTCCTATTTACATCGTGATCAGCCGTGATTGGACACAGCTGATCACGTGGTAAAGAGTCTCCGTCAGAGACTCTTTACCTAGATCGGTGCTGCGGGGTGTCAGACTTACGCCTCGCAACAACGATCGCCGCAAAACGTGCCCCCGGGGGCGCGCAGTGGCTCAATATCCTGCGGACGTCATATGACGTCCAGTCAGGTTATTGGAACCACTTTGCCGCCGTCATTCTGCTATATGGCGGGCGGCAAGTGGTTAAGGAAGGATCCAGTTCGTCCTGAAGCTTTGTATAGCACATCAGCATTCAGCAGAGCCAAGTGAAATAAATATACAGACACTTTTTTGTACCAGCGTCTGGCCTTACGGGCAATTAGGTACGGCTCCAACAACTGGTTGTTGAGGTCCACTCCTCCCATATTAAGGTTATATTCATGGACACAGAGGGGTTTCTCCACAACATCAGTCACCGTAGGAATTTGGTCCGTCTTGTCTGTGTGAAGGGAGGACAGAACGAAAACATTCTTATTATCCCTCTACTTCACAGCGAGTAAATTATTACACTTCAAGCAGGCTCTCTCCCCCAGCCTAAGACAGGAATCTACAAGCCGCTGGGGTAAGCCCCAGCGATTAGATCGCACGGTGCCAATTCCGTGATCAAACAAGTGACTAAAGTGGCACGCTCTTGTAATAAGTGGTACCCCTTTCCGAATAAGGGTGACACCAAGTCCCACACAATCTTACCAGCGCTCCCTGTAGTCTGGGCAGTTCTCCGGCTCTATGTAACTGTCTCTTCTCTCGAAAACCATAAAACTATATGTATAGCCTGTGGCCCTCTCATAGAGCTTATACATCTTGACCCCATATCTGGCAAGCTTGCTGGGAAGATACTGTTTGAATGACAAGCGGCCAGAAAACTTAATCAGGGACTCATCAACGCAGAAAACTTGATGGGGAGTAAACAAAGCTGCAAGCTGTTGGTTGAAGTGGTTTACGAGGGGCCGAATTTTGTAGAGCCGATCAAATCCACGGTCACACCGAGGATGACACAGTTCATTATCATTAAAGTGCATGAACCGCAAGATCTGCTCGTATCTTGTCCTGGTCATGGAGGCAGAGAAAACGGGCATATGGTGAATTGGGTCAGTGGACCAATATTGACTGCAATTCACTTTTTTTAGTTATGCCCATGAGGAGGGATAGGCTTAACGCAGGTGCTAGCAGGTATCTGGGCTGATCCCGCTAACGCTGCGTTTTTGCGAACCCTAAGCTGCTGGGGATGCTAAAATAGTTCTGATCAGATCATTTATTGATCTGTTCAGACACTATACCACTAAGGGAGGTGTATGGTGCGTGCGTGGGCGCTATGGCACTAATCTGGGGCGACGCAGACCCTGACTGACGCTAAAACCTAACTGATGTCACCCGCCGGGTGATCAGGGGGTTAAACCTTTATTGGGTAATATATGGCGGGTGCCCTGATGCTATAAAAAAAATATCTAGCTAACCAGCGTCACCCGTGACACTTATACAGTGATCACTGGTGAAGGGGTGATCAAGGGGTTAAACCTTCATTAGGGGGGTTTGTCCCTAGACTTATCTGGGCCTAATACTAATTACCCTAACGCTGATTAGTGTCACTAATGACACCAGTACATTGATAAAAAAAAAAGTAAGAACACTGCACTGGGTGACACAGTGACACGGGGTGAAGGGGTTAACTGGGGGGGGTGATATATGTGCCTATGTGTACTGATGTCAGTGTACTGTTGGTGCAACTCACAGATGTTGGCTCTTCTCGGTCTGGAACGAAAAGACTTATGCCGTGTACACACGAGCAGACTTCTCGTTGGACTGAACTCCGAAGGACTTTTCAACGGAGTTCCGACGAAACGGACTTGCCTACACACGTTAACACCAAAGTCCGATCATTTTGAACGTGAAAGGAAGTCTAGAAAAGGAAGTTCAATAGCCAGTAGCCAATAGTTGCCCTTGCGTCGTTTTCTGTCTGTCGGACTAGCATACAGACAAACTTTTTTTTTTCGATCGGTATCGAGTTCGGCGGAAAGATTTGAAACATGTTCTATTTCTAGGTCCGTCCGAATTTTCGACAGAAAAGGTCTAATGAAGCCCATACACGATCAGAATGTCCAACGGGATCGTTCCGTTGGACCTTTTTCTGACGGGAATTCCGCTCGTGTGTACGCGGCATTACACGAGGAGAGATGACATCACTTCCCCTGCAGTGTTTACACTTACACATGCAGGGGAAGGATCTCATTTGCCAGGAGCGATCACCAGGTTCAGGTCAGAAATCATTGGCCTGGGGCTTGATCAGTTCTGGATCTAATCCGATCGGCGACCGCGTGCCCGACGTAACATGATGACGATTCGCCAGCCCGTGCCATTCTGCTGCAGTGTAACTGCGGCGGCTTGTCCGGAAGCAGTTAAGCTTACATCACTGGTTATAGAGGGCTTGGCATTCATAACTATTTGGGTTATGCTGCAACCTTCAGGTGAATGAACACTGGCCAAAAAAAGGCAGGAATCCCCAACCAGTCATAACTCCTCCCGGCTCAGCTAAGCCCTCAGTCTTTGAAGACCTCATGAATAAGAGGTTGAAGGCCCTTTCTAAGGTGTCCTTTTCACTGATAGGAGTGACTGCAGCCTGAAGTGGCTGCGGTGGGAGTTTACCAAGCCCTTTAAAGTGGTTGTAAACCCTCACATGTACCCAGTGAAGTGCCTGGCCTCAAGTGATAGAGTAAATCGTCCTAGGTAAGTTGTACTTGTTTATCTGCAGTTTTCTCCTTTCTACATTCATTCAAACTCTAGAATTTTTACAGCTTGTCTGAACTTCTAGAAAGCAGGGGTTAGGGAGCTGAAGTTACACTCTGCAGATGTCAGTGAGAAGAGCTCTGAGAGCTGATTGAAGAAAAGGGACAGACCCCTTTCACACAGTACACAGGAACAGAGCTGAGGCTGTCAGTCTCTTGCTGTGTGCTGGAGGTCTCTCCCCATCACCTTTTTACTCCTTAGGGCAGAGGAATGAATGCTTGGTTTATATTTCATGTCTGAGGTTTACAAATACTTTAAAGTATGGGATGACATATGCTCCGTTACAGAGAATCAGACCCGGAAGATCTGCCATTTGACATCTCCTGGAAGACTTTCCAAGAGTCTTGAGTTTCTCAGTATGTATGTTGGAAGATTCCATTTGGCAGATTTCAAAGGTGGGCTCTTCCAGATTGGCCATATATAATCTTGCAGGGTCCGATCTTCTATCCTGCTTTGGGGTCATTGGCTTGATGGCGTGGCTCTTGAAACACAAGTCCTAAGGGATATGGGTGTTTCTTGATTCTTCCTCCACCTTCCCTACTCAGGACAAGGAAGTTGATCTTCAGGAAGGTGTGCCATAGTGCATGTAGAGTTTTTCACCTGATGGGAGGCTTGTAGGAGTATGCCATGGGGAGCATTTTGAATTTTCTATGGTCTTGGGTGGAGATGTCCCTTGTACCATCAAGGGGCAGATATCACTCTTGGCCATTTTCAATTTAGAGACCTCATTCCTTGGTTAAAATTGTGCGCAATGTCACACAGATTGTTCTGCCAGTTTGGGCGGAACCCCCTGTATCCATGAGACCATAACTTGGTTTGGTCAGTTTTTTTGCGGTTTTCTCCTTTTGAACCTTTCCGTGAGATTCCCTTGTCACTGCTTACGTACAAGATGATCTCTCTGGTTACCATTACCTTGGCATGCAGGGTCTTGAGGTTGGCTGTGCTTTCCTTCAAGGAATTTTTGCTGGTTCTCCACCTGGATAAGGTGGAGTTTAAGCTTCTGTCTTCTTTCCTACCTAATGTGGTTTCTTTATTCCACCTGAATCAGGATACTGTGTTTATATAAATAAATGTGCAGCAACACATAAAAAAAAGTCTTTGAAAGTATAAAAATGTAATATGTAAAATCCGTAACATAACCTGTGATATAGTGTATAAAGCCACCACCGTGTCCAGATGATGAAGCAACTTCCAAATGTAACGCACTCCACCCTCAAGTCAATAGCAAAACTCACAAGAGAATATAGCTGTAAGAAATACAGCCCAAATCAGAGCAATTAAGTAATTACAGCTTGCTTGCACCTCCTCTGGCAGCATAGATTGAGAATGTAAGATGACCTCCAGGTAAGAGAAAGCAGCCAACCAAAACCACACTGAGACAGAAAAAAACTCACCCCACAAGAGTATAATGAAATCATAGTGCAGCACTTTATGAATCCAATCATTAAAAGTCAGCAGTAAAGAATAAAAACTCGTTCCACTGGCATTGAAAACTGCTGCTTGCCACCCAAGTACAGGGGTGTGACGCTAGCGCTACAGGCTCCACCCCTATATGTTCAACGTAAATAGAGAAGCACTCTAAGAAAATTAGAAGTGGCCCAATCAATTACAATCATGACTTCAAAGCAATACCTCCATATTTATTCAGTGTGTGCTTGTATGATAGTGCAGAACACATTTTACTGTTATTGACAGAAGTATGGACCATGAAGCATCTAAATGTTTTTTATTGTGCAGTACTCAAAGAAAACAATGTGCAACGTCCTAGAATGTGTTATGCTTTCTTTTTAGAAAGTAAGGCATCTTTCTTTTTACATTGTCTGTTTGTACCTGCTCTTTTTCTAGGCAGCAGATTATTACCGCCTGGCAGCCAGTGGAGGGCACCAGCTTGCCAAATATCGTTATGCCCGCCATTTGCTACAGTCTAACAGTGAGGAGACACAGTCAGCAGTACAGCTGCTTCAAGATGCTGCCCAGGCTGGTGTGAAAGAAGTGAGTGTTACATTACTGTGCCCTAATTGCCCTAATCTTGAAACCCTTCTGAGGAGAAATATATATTTTTTTGTTGTATGTGTATATGTATATATATATGTATATATATATATATATATATATATATATATATATATATATATATATATATATATATATATATATAGTAATATTATAGTAGTATTAAACAATGGCCTCAAGCCTGAGAAAGGCAGGATGACTTCTCAAATGATTTGCATCAGTTCATGTATATGTGTGTGTGATATATATATCTCCCTTCTAGATTGTAAGCTCTGACTAACAAGGTCCTCTGATCCCTCTTGTTTTGAATTGTATTGTAAGTGTACTGTCTGTCCCCATGTTGTAAAGCGCTAAACAAACTGTTGGTGCTATATAAATCCTGTATAATAATAATAATATATAACTATACACACACTATGTAAATGGAGATATATATCTATTTATTTCCATTTATGTAAGGTGCTCTGTGGATCCCTGCTGTGAAAAAAGTAAGCAAACTTTCTAAAATGAGGACAGCGACAGTGCTTGCCTAGTAGCATTACAGCATTTGATAGCTTCCCAGTATTCCCAGTGGCTTGGCATTTTCCTTACCCAGAGAATGGCAGCTAGTGCTGTATTCTACATGAGTAGTGCAGAAACGACAACAGTCATAGATATATGGCAGTAGCATTATCCACTATTTGAAGATGTTTGCATATGTACTGTACTAGACTGTGCTATATAGAAAAAATTAATATTCATCTAAATGCTCCAACGGTGTAAAAGACCAATTCAGGTTCATAAATTGGTGTCACTACAAAGAATTTGAAGCCAGCATTTTGTAATTTCCTAAAAATATGTAATTAAAAAAAGGTTTAGCAGGCCATTGCAATTAAAATATGCAAGACTAGCTCATCCAAAGTTTACTAATTCTTTAAACTTGTCCTCCCTACAGTTTATTTTCAGCCAAGTAGGATTAAATAGAATAGCGAAGTGCTCCAAAAAACAAATACAATTACATTATTATAAATTATACGTTTTTAATCCTTTTTTTTTACATGTTTTTTTCTTCACTTCATTTGTCCCGCAAGAGGCTAAAAATCCCTATATGTGATAGAACAGAAGATACTTTACTGAGGCGCCATGGGCCTGTCACCCTTAGGAATTGAATATCACTTTGCTATGATCACCTCTTTTACAATTTTCTTTTTTTTTTTTTTCTAACTCGAAGTTGAGTTTGAAATTTGGGCAATGTATGATGGAGAGAAAATGTGTGGGCTACTATACTAGTAAAAGTTGACACTGAAAAGAATGCAATAAATACTCCGATTTGTTTAACCATAGATATCATTTCACATGCAGAAGGATCTGGGTGTAGGGTTATGTTTGAAGTTGATAATTTAGTGGTGCTACATATCTTTAGCCCTCACATAAAACACGGAGACCACACGTTTAGTGCAGATGCAGCCATTTTTTACAGTGGTGAACTTACTAGGAGGACCCATCCAGAGAGCAATACTAATGGACCATTTAAATGGCCAATAACATAAAAATGCTAGTGTGTTGCCTGCAGTTTGGATGCAGGTGGTATCTGGTTTGCATGTTGTGCCCTCAAAAACAATGGTACAGTATTTTCCTTGCTGTTCTGAGTAGTCACAAAGTGTTAAACTATATTCACACAGACCAAAAACGGTCAGTTTTGGCAGTTACTGGCCGACTTTCAGCCTGTGTGTGTGTGTGTACAGCTCCTCATCCGACAGAAGCCGGTCTCGCGACTGGCTTCTGTCGAACAAACATGCTGGAAAACCAGCATCCGATCAGCACTGGCAGCCAATAATTGAGCACTGATCACTTTGTTCTGGCGGGAGGGGGGTTTACAGTTCCCCTGTCAGAACACAATAGCTTAGCAGGGAGATCGCCGCACTAACGTCAGATGTGTTAGCACGGCGATCTGTATGTTTTTTTTCTTTTTCATTCAGTCTGCTGGGTTGAATGAAAAAACCTTGCTATATGGTACCCCGCATTAACAGACTTTAAAACTAAGGAGCATGTGCACAGCCCGACCCTAGCTAGTCACAGTAAAGAATCTCTGTTTTCATTCTGAATTACTGATTTATTTTTACTACATGTAACAATAATGTTGTTGGTGTTTTTTGCAGGCTCAAGCATATTTAGGAGTTTTCTACAGTAAAGCATCTCATTTTGATCCAGAGAAAGCAGCAAGATACTTCTGGATGGCAGCTGAAAATGGGGTAGGTTATAAGCATAGATCTTACAAAGAAAATATCTAAAACCATGTTTGCTTAAAGTGGTTGTAAAGGCAGAAGGTTTTTTATCTTAATGCATTCTATGCATTAAGTTAAAATGCCTTTTGTGTGCAGCAGCCCCCTAATACTTACCTGAGCCCCATCGAGATCCTGCGATGTTGCACGAGAGACTCAGCTGCCTGGGACTCCCCTCCTCATTGGCTAAGACAGCAGCGCGGTGCCACTGGCTCTTGCTGCTGTCAATCAAAGTTGACTCAACTCGCGTGCCCCCATAGCAAGCTGCTTGCTGTGGGGGCACTCAACTGGAGGGAGGGGCCAGGAGGATCGAAGAGGGACCCGTGAAGAGAAGGATCTGGGCTGCTCTGCAAAACCACTGCACAGAGCAGGTACGTATAACATGTTTGTTATTTTTAACAAGAAAAATAAAAACAAGACTTTAGTATCACTTTATACCACACTTGTCATCTGTATAGTGACTCCTGAAACCAAAACAAAGACTACACCCTCATACTTAACAGTTCCCTGGGACTATCCCAGATTCCCGCTAGTGAGGCCTGAATGAAGATGAACTGATGGTCTGGGCAATTATTGTTGAGATTGCATTCTGAAACATTTTCATGCAGGCAAGTTGTCATACTTTTAAATAATTTCAGGTGCTGCTTAAAAAAGGCCTATGCTTATTGGGAATACATATTGGCCTAAATTTTTGAAGACATTTTGATTTTCTTTTTTTTTCTTTTTTTTTTATTGGATATGTTTTATAACAGAAGGGCAAAAAATAAGAAACCCAGTGGTGATCAAATAGCACCAAAAGAAAGCTCTATTTGTGGGGAAAAAAAAATACATAATTGTTACATGCAATTGTCAATTAAAGTAACGCAGCGGCAAAAATCAAAATTGGCCTGGTCATGAAGGGGGTAAATCTTCAGAGGTCAAGTGGTTATATGAAAACAATTTAATACTACTTTAAATACTAGTACTACAAATAAATAATTTTCTCGTTGACACTAATGCCTAGTACACACTATAAGATTATTGAACTAATGATCATCCGTTTTTTTTTTTTTTGTTGTTTTTTTTGCATGCTAATCTCAGATCGAACCTGAAGAGTTTACTAAAGTCATGAAAATTCTCGTACGGTAGAATAAAAAAAATCGGAAGTGATGTCATGTATTAGACAACTGTACTGATTAAACTAAAACCGTCTGAAATTTTTTTCGTGCATGTCTGATCAAATAATATTGGATGAATTGTACTGATCGGCTCTCATAAGCTCTGTACTAACGATCAGATTATCGTACGATCGCCTGTATTTTTCGTACAATTTTCTGATCGTGTGTACAGGGTTTTCCTTCCTTTTGGTATCAGTAGCTAAAATTATGGTTGTTATGCTACAAGAGTGGTCAGCTCTTGCCACTCTTGCTGGCAGCTGACCATCAAACCCTCAGTAATGCTGTCTACGTGGCAACCACCACATTTCAGAATTAGGGACTGACATGGAGCTCTTTAAAAGATTAATTGGCCACAACCACCTTCCATCATTTATTAACCATGGCATTTTATCGATCCATTGGAGAGTCTCCTTGATCCTTTGGGGTCAGTACTGACCACTTTGGGGGAACCCTGGTTTATATGATTTATGTAATTGTCCTGATTGATAGCAATGCGTATAGTGTGCAAAATGCTGCATTGTGGTAGCCAGTTTTCTATTCACAGTAAAAACTGTAAGCAGCCCCTGTTTTAGAACAGCCCAGCTATGTTCAGATGGCTGCTTATATCCTGCACTAAAGCCTTTACTCCTAAACATAGACTATCAAATACTTTCTCTTGTATTAAAGTGGACCTACGGTGCATCCGGAAAGTAATCACAGCGCTTCACTTTTTCCACATTTTGGTATGTTACAGCCTTATTCCAAAATGGAATAAATGTATTAATTTCTTCAAAATTCTACAAACAATACCCCATAATGACATTGTGAAAGAAGTTTGTTTGAAATCTTTGCAAATGTCTTAAAAAAAAACAAAAAAAAAACACATGTACATAAGTATTCACAGCCTTTGCCATGACACTCAAAATTGAGCTCAGATGCATCCTGTTTCCACTGATCATCCTTGAGATGTTTCTACAACTTAATTGGAGTCCACCTGTGGTAAATTCAGTTGATTGGACATGATTCGGAAAGGCACACACCTGTCTATATGAGGTCCCACAGTTAATAGTGCATGTCAGAGCACAAACCAGGCCATGAAGTCCAAGGAATTGTCTGGTCTGATGAAACAAAGGTTTGAATGACAAGCATCATGTCTGGAGGGAACCAGGCACCGCTCATCACCTGGCCAGTACCATCCCAACAGTAAAGCATGGTGGGGGCAGCATCATGCTGTGGAGATGTTTTTCAGCGACGAGAAGTGGGAGACTAGTCAGGATCAATGGAAAGATGAATGCAGCAATGTACGGAGACATGCTTCATGAAATCCTGCTCCAGAGTGCTCTGGACCTCAGACTGGGGCGAAGGTCCATCTTCCAAAAGGACCACAACCCTAAGCACACAGCCAAGGTAACAAAGGAGTGGCTATGGGACAGCTCTGTGAATGTCCTTGAGTGGCCCAGCCAGAGCCCAGACTTGAACCCGATTGAACATCTCTGAAGAGATCTGAAAAAGGCTGTGCACCGACGCTCCACATCCAACCTGATGGAGCTTGAGAGGTCCTGCAAAGAAGCATGGGAGAAACTGCCCAAAAAAGGTGTGCCAAGCTTGTAGTACCATACTCAAAAAGACTTGGCTATAATTGGTGCCAAAGGTGCTTCAACAAAGTATTGAGCAAAGGCTGTGAATACTTACAGTATCTCACAAACGTGAGTACACCCCTCACATTTTTGTAAATATTTTATTATATCTTTTCATGTGACAATGAGAAAATGTCCGAATTGGGCCCAATTAGCCACTTTCCCTCCCCGTTGTCATGTGACTTGTTAGTGTTACAAGGTCTCAGGTGTGAATGTGGAGCAGGTGTGTTAAATTTGGTGTTATCGCTCTCACTCTCTCATGCTGGTCACTGGAAGTTCAACATGGCACCTCATGTTAAAGAACTCTCTGAGGATCTGAACAAAAAGAATTGTTGCTCTACATAAAGATGGCTTAGGCTATAAGATTGCCAAGACCCTTGGTTGAAGGGGTGGGGGGTCAGCCTGTCGGTGCGCAAACCATACGCCACACACTGCCTCAAATTGGTCTGCATTTCTTTCGATCCAGAAGGAAGCATCTTCTAAAGATGATGCACAAAAAAGGCTGCAAACAGTTTGCTAAAGACAAGCAGACAAAGGGCATGGATTACTGGAACCATGTCCTGTGGTCTGATGAGACCAAGATAAAACTTATTTGGTTCAGATGGTGTCGAGTGTGTGTGGTGGCAACCAGGTGAGGAGTACAAAGACCAGTGTGTCTTGTCTACAGTCAAGCATGGTGGTGGGACTGCATGAGTGCTGCTGGCACTGGGGAGCTACAGTTCATTGAGGGAACCATGAATGCCAACATGTACTGTGACATACTGAAGCAGAAAATGATCCCCTCCCTTTGGCGACTGGACCGCAGGGCAGTATTCCAACATAACGACCCAAAACACACCTCCAAGACAACCACTGCCTTGCTAAAGAAGCTGAGGGTAAAGGTGATGGACTGGCCAAGCATGTCTCCAGACCTAAAAGGTATTAAGCATTTGTGGGGCATTCTCAAATGGAAGGTGGAGGCGCGCAAGGTCTCTAACATCCACCAGCTCCCTGATGTCTTCATGGAGGAGTGGAAGAGGACTCCAGTGGAAACCTGTGAAGCTCTGGTGAACTTCGTGCCCAAAGGGGTTAAGGCAGTGCTGGAAAATAATGGTGGCCACACAAAATATTGATACTTTGGGCTGCGTTGAGTTATTTTGAGGGGACAGCAAATTTACACTGTAAGGCTCGGTTCACACTGGGACGACTTGGGATCCGACTTGTACGCCCTCAAGTCGCCCCAGAAATAGTCTCAATGGGAGTGAACGCTAGCGTCTTAATAGACGCTACTGAAGTCGCTCCGACTTCAGAGCGTACTCCCTGTACTACTTTGATCCGACTTCAGCCTATTGACTATCATTGAAGTCGGATCAAAGTCGGATCGCCGTCTCGCATGATCCGACTTCGGTATGCGACTTGTGCTCAGATGATCTTGAGGGGGAACTCCGCGCCAAATTTTAAATAAAAATCCGGCATGGGTTCCCCCTCCAGGAGCATACCAGGCCCTTGGGTCTGGTATGGACCTTGAGGGGAACCCCCTACGCCGAAGGAACGGCGTGGGGGGGGTCCCCCAATCCATACCAGACCCTTATCCGAGCACGCAGCCCGGCCGGACAGGAATGGGGGTGGGGGACGAGCGGGCGCCCCACCCCCATCCTGAACCGTACCAGGCCGCATGCCCTCAACATGGGGGGGTTGGTGCCTTGGGGGAGGGGGGCGCGCTGCGGCCCCCCCCACCCCAAAGCACCTTGTCCCCATGTTGATGAGGACAAGGGCCTCTTCCCGACAACCCTGGCCGTTGGTTGTCGGGGTCTGCGGGCGGAGGGCTTATTGGAATCCGGGAGCCCCCTTTAATAAGGGGGCCCCCAGATCCCGGCCCCCCACCCTATGTGAATGAGTATGGGGTACATCGTACCCCTACCCATTCACCTAGGGAAAAAATGTCAATTAAAAAAAAAACACTACACAGATTTTTAAAGTATTATAGTAGTAGTAGTATAGACCGGGCTCCTCCGCTTTAGCAAAAGAGCGGCAAGAGAGCGGAGGAGCCCGGCAGAAGACCCGGAGAGCGCGGAGAAGAACCGGAGAGACCCCCGAAGTCGGAAGAAGACCCCCGGAGCTGTCTAATAAAATACTTTAAAAATCTGTGTAGTTTTTTTTTTTAAATTGACACTTTTTCCCTAGGTGAATGGGTAGGGGTACGATGTACCCCATACTCATTCACATAGGGTGGGGGGCCGGGATCTGGGGGCCCCCTTATTAAAGGGGGCTCCCGGATTCCGATAAGCCCTCCGCCCGCAGACCCCGACAACCAACGGCCAGGGTTGTCGGGAAGAGGCCCTTGTCCTCATCAACATGGGGACAAGGTGCTTTGGGGGGGGGGCCCGCAACGCGCCCCCTCTCCCAAGGCACTAACCCCCCCATGTTGAGGGCATGCGGCCTGGTACGGTTCAGGAGGGGGGGGGGGCGCTCGCTTGTCCCCACCCCCATTCCTGTCCGGCCGGGCTGCGTGCTCGGATAAGGGTCTGGTATGGATTGGGGGGGACCCCCCACGCCGTTTTTTCGGCGTAGGGGGTTCCCCTCAAGGTCCATACCAGACCCAAGGGCCTGGTATGCTCTTGGAGGGGGAACCCATGCCGGATTTTTATTTAAAATTTGGCGCGGAGTTCCCCCTCAAGATTCATACCAAACACAGTGGCGGGGATCCAAGTCGGATCCCCGTTCATTGAAAGTCGGACACATGTCGCAGGGCAAAGTCGGATCCACAAGTCGTGTTGAAGTCGCGTTGAAGTCGTGTTGCCCCTGTGTGAATCGAGCCTTATACAAGCTGTACACTCACTACTTACATTGTAGCAAAGTGACATTTCTATAATGTTGTCACATGAAAAGATATAATAAAATATTTACAAAAATGTGAGCGGTGTACTTTTTTTGTGAGATACTGTATGACGTATGTGAGTTTTTTCATTTTTTATTTTTAAAAATTTGCAATGATTTCAAACAAACTTCTTTCACGTTGTCATTATGGAGTATTGTTGATAGAATTTTGGAATAAGGCTGTGACATAACAAAATGTGGAAAAAGTGAAGTGCTATGAATATTTTCTGGATACACTTTATACCAAAACTATAATTTTTTTTTAACAGTCCTGCAGGGGTGGAAACTTACAATGGGGAAAATAATTACGGTATTTGACCCCCTGCAGATTTAGTACATTTGCCCACTGACAATGAAATGATCAGTCTATAAATATAATGGTAGGTTTTTTTTACCAGTGAGAGACAGAATAACAACAAAAAAATCCAGAAAAATGCATTTCAAAAAAGTTATAAATTGATTTGCACTTTAATGAGTGAAATAAAGTATTTGACCCCTTCGCAAAGCATGACTAAGTACTTGGTGGCAAAACCCTTGTTGACAATCAGAGGTCAGACATTTCTTGTACTTGGCCACCAGGTTTGCACACCTCTCAGGAGGGATTTTGTTCCACTCCTCTTTGCAGATCCACTTCAAGTCATTAAGGTTTCGAGGCTGATGGTTGGTAACTCGAACCTTCAGCTTCCTCCACATATTTTCTATGGGATTAAGGTCTGGAGACTGGCTAGGCCACTCCAGGACTTTAATGTGCCTCTTCTTGAACCGCTCCTTTGTTGCCTTGGCTGTGTGTTTTGGGTCATTGTCATGCTGAAATACCCATCCACGACCCTTTTTCAATGCCCTGGCTGAGGGAAAGGAGGTTCTCGCCCAAGAATTGACGGTACATGGCCCCGTCCATCGACCCTTTGATGTGATGAAGTTGTCCTGTCCTCTTAACAGAAAAACACCCCCAAAGCATAATGTTTCCACCTCCATGTTTGAGGGTGGGCATGGTGTTCTTGGAGTCATAGGCAGCATTCCTCCTGCAAACACGGCAAGTTGAGTTGATGCCAAAGAGCTTGATTTTGGTCTCATCTGACCACAACACTTTCAAACGGTTCTCCTCTGGATCATTCAAATGTTCATTAGTAAACTTCAGACAGGCCTGTACATGTGCTTTCTTGAGCAGGGGGACTTTGTGGGCACTGCAGGATTTCAGTCCTTCATTGCATAGTGCGTTACCAATTGTTTTCTTGGCGACTATGGTCCCAGCTGCCTTGAGATCATTGACGATATTCTCCCGTGTAGTTTTGGGCTGATTCCCCACTGTTCTCATGATCATTGATTAACTCCACGAGGTGAGCTCTTGCATGGAGCCCCAGATCGAGGGAGACTGACAGTTATTTTGTGTTTCTTCCATTTGCGAATAATCACACCAACTTGTGTCACCCTCTCACCAAGCTGCTTGGTGATGGTCTTGTAGCCCATTCCAGCCTTGTGTTGGTCTACAATCTTGTCCCTGATATCCTTGGACAGCTCTATGGTCTTGGTGGAGAGATTGGAATCTGATTGCTTCTGTGGACAGGTGTCTTTTATACAGGTAACAAGCTGAGATTAGGAGCACTCCCTTTAAGAGAGTGCTCCTAATCCCAGCTTGTTACCTGTACAGAAGACACCTGGGAGCCAGAAATCTTGCTGATAGGGGATCAAATACTCATTTCACTCATTTAAAATGCAAATCAGTTTATAACCTTTTGGAAATGCATTTTCTGGATATTTTTGTTATTCTGTATCTCACTGTTAAAATAGGCATACCATTAAGATTAGACTGATCATTTTTGTCAGTGGGCAAACGTACAAAATCAGCAGGGGATCAAATACTTTTTTCTTTCACTGTAAGTTTGCCCGCTTACAAAGAAATGAAGGGTCTATAATTGTTATCATAGGTGTATTTTAAATGAAAGACACAGAAAATCAACCAAAAATCCAGAAAAAACACATGATACAAATGTTATAAATTGAGTGAGTAAAATAAGTATTTGATCCCCAGGCAAAACATGACTTAGTGCTTGGTGGAGAAGCCCTTGTTGGCAAACACAAAGGTAAGGCATTTCTTGTAGTTGGTTACCAGGTTTACAAACATCTCAGGAGGGATTTTGGTCCACTCTTCTTTACAGGTCTTCTCTAAATCCTTAAGTTTTCTTGGCTGTCGCTTGGCAACTTGAAGTTTCAGCTCCCTCCATAAATTTTCTATAGGATTAAGGTCTGGAGACTGGCCAGGCCACTCTGTGACCTTAAGGTGCTTCTTCTTGAGCCACTCCTTTGTTTCCTTGGCGGTATGTTTTGGATCATTGTCATGCTGGAAGACCCATCCTTGACCCATCTTCAGTGTTCTGGCTGAGGGATTTTACAATACATGGCCCTGTCCATTGGCCCCTCAATGCAGCAATGGCAGCCTGTACCCTTAGCTGAGAAACAAAGCATAATGTTTCCACCCCCGTGCTAGACTGTAGGGATGGTGTTCTTGGGGTCATGGTCAGCATTTTTCTTCAGCATTTTTCTTCCTCCAAACATGGCAAGTTGAGTTAATGCCAATGTCAATTTTGGTCTTATTTGACCACAGCACTTTCTTTCAATCCTTCTCTAAGTCCTTTTAGATGTAAACTTCAGATTAAGGTTCCCTTAAACTTCAGATGGGCCTTTACATATGCCTTCATGAGGAGAGGGGATGATGCAGGATTTCAATCCATGGTGGCATACTGTGTTAACAAAGGTTTGTTTGGCGACTGTGGTCCCAACTGCCTTGAGATCATTCACAAGCTCCTCCTGTGTAGTTCTGGGCTGATCCCTTACTTTTCTCCTCATCATCTTTACCCCATAAGGCGAAATCTTGCATGGAGCTCCAGACTGAGGGCGATTGATGGTTATTTTGTATTTCTTCCATTTGCGAATAATTGTTCCAACAGTTGTCTCCTTCTCACAACGCTTCTTGCTCTTGGTCTTGTAGCCCATTCCAGCCTTGTGCATGTCTACAATCTTGTCTCTGATGTCCTTCGACAGCTCTTTGGTCTTGCCCATGATGGTGAGGTTTGAATGGAAGAAAGAGATTCTGTGGACAAGTGTCTTTTATACACAAGTTGTCAATAGGAACACTTTCTTAATTTGAAAGGACTAATCCGTGTACTACGTGAGCATATACTGTAGGCAGTCTGTGTGGGAGCCAGAATTATTGTTGGTAGGGGATCAAATACTTATTTTACTCACTGAACTAACATTTGTACAGTGTTTTTTCAGGATTTTTGGATGATATTCTTTCTCTATCATTTAAAATACACCTATGATAACAATTCTAGACCCATAATTTCTTTGTAAGTGGGCAAACTTACAAAATCTGCAGGAAATCAAATAATTATTTTTCCCACTGTAAAGACAATATGGATCTATAAAGAGCAGAAATTCCTTTAGAATGTTACTTTAGTCGAGTAGTCAAACTTTGTTCCTTGTTGCCTTATGTGTGCCAATACTGCTGTGTATGTTATATTAGCAAATTACTGTTGTTGCTATATTTTTTATTCCTTTTATATCTTGAAAAGAATGATTGAAACAGAATATGTTACTTTTGGTTCCTTAAGTGATGGCCAGATATCTGAAGGCCTAGACATGTAGTTATGTGATCTCTACTAAAGACAAGGGTCAACCAATTTGTACTCTTATCCTACCCTTCAACAGGGATCGCATAATCAAATTTCCTGGCCATACATTGTATGTATAGGTTCATTCTGAAGTTAAAAGGATTTTTTATTATAAAAAAGAGATGTAATACTTATCTTCTCTGTGCAATGCTATTGTGCAGAGTGGTCCCTTACTACCTTTTCTGGAGTACCCTACTGACACTGTCCACACCTTCTTTCCCCAGCAAGCCATGTACTGAGGGGGCATCTGTGCGGATGCACTCCTCAGCGGGCTGTGTGTGTCCATAGACACACATGGGGGGAGAAAAAGTAGTGGGATGTTTTTTACCTTAGTGTATAGAATGCAGGAAGGTAAAAAATGTCTAGACTTTAGAACCATTTTAAAGAGTTACACATTTGCAGAGGATAAATTAATCAAGCTGCTCGTGAGCTGCTAATATGAACAAACGTAATATTTTTCTGTGATGTTTCAAGAACAATGTGTTTAGTGTTGTAAAATAATGGTTTCTGTAATGTGTGATTCTTTATCAGGCTTAACAGGTAATGCACACAGTTGCACAGCTGGAGACTTTTTAGTTGATTCTGAATTTATTTCTACTGACAGATTTTCTGCTGCTAAATGACCAATATTTCAACTTATTTTGTGTGTGTATCTGTTAGGATGTTCAAAGCCGCTATCATCTGGGAGTGTGCTATGAAAGAGGATTTGGAGTTCTAGTGAGCAGACTGGAAGCGCTCAGACATTATGAAAGGGCTGCAAGATCAGGACATGGGCCAGCTCAGCAGAAATTACTGGAGATGCAGCAGCTTCAGACTCAAGGTGAGGACATGTATAGTTTACAGTTAAGAAATATGTAGGAATCAAGTTTAACAGTTATACAACCATTTAATTAATTACACTTTTGATATGTATTTATTTGTTGTATTTAAAAAAAGAATACAATATATATGTCTGTCATAAAATGAATAACCTGAGCTCAAATCTAACAACAATTCACCCTGATCTCTTGGGCAAAAGGGCATACTGCCAGCATTTCACTTGCCTTTTAAGCACAGTCCTGGTAGGGAAACCATGAGTCAGTAAGCTTAGGGCATCTAGCGCAGACCAAGACTTTGCAGGTCAGCACAAAACAAACCAACGACTGGATGCTGGTGTGTCCTGAGCCCACTCCTGTTCATATCAACGCAGGTGTTTAGTGAACGTTGGGGAATATGTGGAGAGTACCCCATTACAATTCCAAAATTTCACATGGAGTACGCAAGGTAAGTTATTGCCTCTCTGAGTCAGGGGGAGAGTTGGCATCCGTAGACGCCCAAGATGCCTATCTGCTTATTCTGATTTATCCACCTCAGCACGTTCTATGCTTTGCAGTAGGAGACAATCACTTTCAGTTTGTTGCACTGCCATTTGGCCTTTCCTCTGCTTTCAGAGTATTCACAAAGATCCCTGCATCTTTCCATCATATCATGGACGGAGACTCCGGGGTTGATTTACTTAAGGCAAAAAGGCTGTGCACTTTGCAAAGTGCAGTTGCACTCTGCAAGAGCAGTTACCCAAGTGCTTAGTAAATGAGCAGAAGCTCTGTTGACTTTCATTATCCAATCATGTGCAAGCAAAAATGCATTTTTTTTCCCTTGCCTGTGATTTGGTATTCTTTGCAAAGTGAAGCTTTACCTCACTAAGCTCTGGAGCAACTGCCCTTGCACTTTGCAAAGTGCACATTCTATTGGCCTTTAGTAACCCCTCACTGCCCAACAATCTCTGCTGTCCACATATCAGGAGTGGACAATTGGAAGGTGGAATAACTCAGATGCTACCACCTGGACCAAGAAGAATGGGCATCTTCAACCTGAGGCACCTGTGAAATGACGAACTTCGTTGCTCATATTTTCCTATAGGTGATGCCTTTAAATGCCCCTACAGATCATTAAATTAGGCTACATTTACACCGGCAATTAAGGCCGGTGCAAATTGCAGTGGTAGTTCTGTATGGCTTATGCATATGTCCTGCGATTAGGAACACCTCTTTGGCTCATCCCTGGACAACTTTATCGAAGGACATTACAAGAGGGAAGAACCCCCCCAAAAAAAAGGCTAAACCACAGTCTGAGGAAACCCACTATGACTGAGGCTAAGGAGCTATTTCTCCCAGAGCCTGGGACTTGCAATGAGGGGACTCCCCCCCCCATTATCGGAGTGATGGGGGGGTGAAGAGGGGCCCATGAGTAAGCTTTTTCTGGTATTATGGATCCAGGATATTTCAGACACTTTAGTACAGAATGTGATATCCAGATGCTTGAATTAAAAACTCTCCCTCTGTGTGCTGCTTAGTTGTCAAACCTGCCAACGTCTCTACAAAGACTATAGAAAAATTGGTTGAAGATCAATACTCACTATTAGTTACCACAACACTGGGTGTTCAATATACCCGTGTGGTGTCCCAAGATGAGCAGACTCACCAATAATAGGTGCGGTCTCTGTACCTAAATACTATAGAGAAAGAAAATTTACAGGGGAAGGATTCCCACTGAGAAGAGACACAGGCGGACCATGCTGCTTAAAGCGGAGTTCCACCCAAAAGTGGAACTTCCGCTCATCTGATTCCTCCCCCCCCTCCTGTGCCACAATTGGCATTTTTCAGGGGGGTGCAGTTACCTGTATTAGACAGGTATCTGCACCCACTTCCGGGAATAGACTCCCGCGGGAGTCACGCCCCCTCCCGCACCCCCCGCTTTCTCCTGGGAAACATACAGGTCTCAGGAGATAACGGGGACCACTTAGAACGCGCAGCGCGACTCGCGCACGCGCAGTAGGGAACCGGGAAGTGAAGCAGCAACGCTTCACTTCCTTATTCCCTCACAGAGAATGGTGGCAGCAGCAGCCGAGAGCCGAGCTATTGCTCGGCTTCGGCTGCCGACATCGCTGGACTCCAGGACAGTTAAGGGTCCATTTATTAAAAGTCAGCAGCTGCAGTATTTGTAGCTGCTGGCTTTTAATAATTTTTTTTTTCAGGTGGACTCCCTCTTTATTAAGGGATACATTTTATTAGAAAAATATGTTTAATACAAAGAGGCCAAGACCAGGTACCCACCACCAACACCAAGATCATGTTAAAAATAGACGTCTGTTTAAGAGCAGCTGCATCACGCTTCAACCATGCGTGCACACACCTATAAGAAGGCTATTGTTAATTGGAGTAGGTAATATTTATGGATCAGACTATTGATCTCAGTGACATGCACCATACGTTTCCTTGAAAAAAATAGAGTTCCTGGTGAAATAAAAATGAATCCCTTATTAAGCAGTATGGTCCGCCTGTGTCTCTTCTCAGTGGAAATCCTTCTTCTGTAAATTTTCTTTCTCTACAAAGACTAGCAGACTTCTATGCTACTCTGGCATAGCTACTCTCTGGAGGGGTCATAGCCATTGTTCCGATGAAAAGTTTCAGGGGTTCTTCTCAAACCTGTTCTTGGTTCCCAAAGCGAAAAGGGGCATTCTGCCCATACTGGAACTCTGTTTTCAACATTTTCCTTTGGGTGCAAAAACTTCTCATGAAATCTACAAGGTCAATCATTGCTCTCCCCCCCCCCCCCCCATCTGGGGACTTTCTGGCTTCAAGGATGTCCCCATCTTTCCAGCGCATCTATGCCACCAGCATTTTGTGACAGGATGGCAACATTACATATTTGTTGCCTCTTCTTTTGTCTATCCATTGCACCTTGGGTCTTCACCTAGGTCTTGGTTTAGTTAGTTAATTGCTCTGCTTCTCTCTCAGGGCATTCCCATAGTGGGGTACCTAGATGATCTTCTATTGAGGGAAATGTTGGCACAGACCCTTCCAGTCAATATCCAACAAACTGTTCAAACTCGGCAGAGGTTCAGGTGGATCCTGGAGTATCTAGACCTCCTCCTGAATACTGCCCTGTTCAGGGTTTTTCTTCTGATTGAAAAACTTCTCACTTTGCACAGATAATGACTCTAAATTTCGGCAGTTCAGCAGGGATCAGACAAATTCCAATCCATCTGTGGCCTTTCCTGTTTGAGAGGATTTCTCTGTGTGCCTCGAATGTGTGAATGGGGTAATCTGTTCTAATAATAATTAAAAAAAAAGGTCTGATATATGCCAGCTTTAGTTTTCAGTTCAACTTCAATAAAATAAATCGGAAGTAAACAAAAACTTCTCACACCTGGGTCATAGGTATGATACAAATGTTGAATTGATTAAATGACTGGTCTTTGTTTAGACCAGAATTCTGTAAAGCTCTTTGGATAACATGTCATTGGTACAAAAACACATACTTGATTTTATGCCCTTAAAGCTTCTCTTCAGATGTGAGTCGTTCACTGTAGGCTCTTCCTGTTGCTGCAGTATTCCTCAATACTTCCTCTGCTTCAGTGCCATTGTTGTCTGATGTAAATTGAAGTTATTAATGTATTTCCTCTGCAGATCTAAGCTCTCCCCTGAACAGTCTTCGAGCTGCAGCCTCCAGCCCCTGTCTTCCTGTTTTGGAGCGAACAAACTTCTGGACTAAAGCCACCTACGCTGCAAGCAACACAAACAGCTTGGGCCTACCTCACTCAATGAGCACTGGGGATCTATTGGTGATGTCCCCTGCTAATAGTGGTAGCTACCTCCTACCACCTATCCATGTTACTGCGATGACACCTCCTATGGCCTCTCTCAGAGCTATCGGGGTTGGATGAATCTCCCTGCATTTGAAAGCACTTAGATTTTGCATCTTAAAGAAGGTGGTAAAGTTGAGTCTGTGGTTTCAATACTACAAAGACACTTTATTGCTCCCTAATTTCTTACTGACCTAACGCAAGAGGATGTAATGCCTGCTTTCCTATGCAAAACACTGCCCATGTTTTAAATTACAACTGTATGATTAAAACGGTACTTTTAAATGTCTACTAGGATGCTAATGGGCTGGATTGAGCTCAGTGAAACTGGAGCACTGCAATACCAAGTGTGGCATGTGCCTCACCATTTGCAGACTGTATTGCTGCAGATTTAAATGGTTCCATACTTACATAATCATCTTGTTTGATCAGACCTAGATCAGTGATGATCAAGTGCAATATAAAGAACAAACCATGTATTTGCTCACATAAACAATTGTGCAGCTGTTCAGCCAAGTAGTAAATAAATACAATACGTTTTACATGGATAGTAAAGAATCTGCTTGTCAACTGAGCTGCACTATTATGACAGAATAGAGTGCCTACAATATAACCACACTAATAATTTATGGGTTTTTGATATCTAAATTGCATCCTATTGTCCCAGAATAGTCTAGAGGAGCTTTAAAAGCAGTAGGCAAAATAGGTCTCGTTCACACTTGCTAACAAATAAGACTTGAGAGTCTAGCATCCAACTGTCGCCAGTTTTCTTCTTGCCATGATACTGACCTTAGCATTTGTGCTCAGACCCACCAAGTGTGCCTGTTTATGCACTGTACAGGCTACTCTTACTGGGTATGTATGAAGTATCTTGGTTTACTTCTGCACAGGTCTGGGGTAACCCATGGATAAAAAAAATATGAACCAACTGAAATTCCAGATGTGGGTAGCCCTGCTGACACCACCCAGCTTAAGGGAGAAGTCAGCTGCAGTCAATGTGCAGTTATTCTGGCAGCAGCTGTTGCCAGCTGTCAGAATACAATAGCTGATTGCGGGAGATTTGTCCATCCATGCTGCTTAGCATGGATAGGGCAATCTATGGCTTTCTCTCCCTCAATTTGTTTGGCCAGTTTAAGATTAACATGGAGAGCACATATGTTCTTCTCTGTGCTCTTTGCCATAGAGAAGCAAAGGTCAAGCAATTTTTAGGCTTAATGTACACGGGACATTTTACAACCTCCCCTGATGATTTAACTTGACAGATGGTAACCAACGTTTAAAAACATCAGTTTTTCCACGTTTACATGCCGTAATTAGCCTCATTTGCGTTTAGAAGCGTTTTTTTTTCTTCTTCAAAATAGTCAAAACTTAAAAACACCTGTTAACGAAATGCAGCTAAACGAAAGTTACCGTGTTTACCAGCTGTTACAGGCATTTGGTGTTTCAAATGCCTGTGAACATCCATTCTGAAAGCATTTTTTGCTTTCCAAAAAATGCTTCTAAACTTAACTGCCTAGAAACAACTATAAACGACCCTGTGTACATCATTACATGTACTGATAAGATAACAGAGGAGAGTTAAACGTCCAACTGTTCCTAAAGGTCCGTTTACCAGCAGCAGTGTACATGAAGCCTTAAGGTGTGGGGACTAATGTGTTCCACTGGCTTTCATAAGCAAAGCTACCGGAGACTCAATAATCCTGGAGTTTAGACATCATATCAGGCCAGAGCTTTCCATGTTAGAAATTTCATGCATTCTGTTTGTAAGCCAAAAAAGATCATCATCCAAACCGTACTGTATAGATTCAGAGTAGAAGATGGAAGTAGCGACACTCCGGAGTACAAAAGAAAGCTTCTTTATTGATTAAATCTGTACAGGTAAAAAAGACAGACACATAGCTCCAGGACAGCCAGTAAACGTGTTTCACACATCAGTGTTTTATTCATTATCATGCTTATTCAGTAATGAATAAACACTGACATGTGAAACGCGTTTACTGGCTGTCCTGGAGCTGTGTATCTTTGTCTTTTTACCTGTACGGATTTAATCAATAAAGAAGCTTGCTTTTGCATTTAAAGTGGTGTTCCGGCCGAAATTATACTTTTTAAATAAAAATACCCCTATAATACACAAGCTTAATGTATTCTAGTAAAGTTAGTCTGTAAACTAAGGTCTGTTTTGTTAGTTTATAGCAGTAGTTTGTTATTTTATAAACTTACAACAAGCCATGGTCATCTTAAGTGTGGGCATCTGAAGCCAGACTGTATTTCTTCCTCGATCTCATCCTTGCAGATCTCGCACATGCTCCGTGCAGCACAAGCAGTGTAATAGGTTTCAGATCAGGTTTCCATAGCAACGGCAGTGTCAGAGGAAGTTGCCGCCCTTTCCCAGAAGGCATTGCAAACAGGAAATGATGCGATGGGCCACGGCCAGGGAGGAGGAAGTGAACAATGAATACAGCAGATATACAGTAGGTGCTGAGAAAAAAAATTAAAAAATATCCAATTCGTTTACAGTGCACAGTTTAGTGAGGGATGCTAAAGAGATGTAAAAGTGGGTGGAACTTCACTTTAAGAGTGCTGCTACTTCCATCTTCTGTCTTCATTCATTGCGGTTGTGGACCGAGCTGGTACCTTCAGTGATTGTGGATCTCTTGTAGGTTAGCCTCAGAGCAGTGTGTACTCCGTGTTCTTTCCCTATACGTTTGCCACTTACGTCAACACTGCAATCAGAGATTTTTATCCGCTGAGTAAGGAAATCTCAATGTATAAAATCGCCTGCAGGGAGGGCTCTCTTCTGACATGGTGGAGCTCACATGAAGAACAAAAAATTACACTGTATAACATGGTCTCAGCCAGGATGACCATATTGTTTTTAGTTCTCTTTTTGCATTTATTAAAAATTAAGGATCCCTGAAAAAATCATAACATGATCTGTTTTATCCATCTTTCTCTGGGGACACCCGGTGCTATTTTTTGGGTTTGTTTATTAAAAGAAAATTTAATAATTTTGTTTGAAGTTTGCTATTTAAAAGAGCAAAGAGCCTGTGCTATCAGTTGTCTTGCATAAAACAAGTGCCAACTGCATTTATAGGTCTTCAGATAAATGTTTAAAAGGAAACTATAATGTACACTAAATATAGATTTTGTGTTTAATAACTTGGGATGTAACTACATTTTTACAGGATTGCTGTTCAATATTTTCATAATTCTTTCAATATAGCTACCTATATGATGTCAGTGTAGTCAGAAACTCAGGTAAACATTCTTGTGGTTTCTGTCAGATTGAGCAGATTCCTGGATTCACACAGAGTGAAGAACAGTAAAACGCAGTCACTGTGAAGCATACCAATCTACTTGGCTACCACCATGTCACAATTAGCACACAAAAAAGTTTTAAAATGCTCATCATTTGCTCATGTACATCATTGATTTTTATTTACAAAACGTTAAAATGATTCCCTTTGAAGAACTATGTTTTTGGGCAGGATTGTTGGGGGGTCTGGTTTCACAAATTTGAGCCACAGAACAAGTTATGTTCTATCCAGTTGTGACAGTGACTCAAGGTATTTCTACCAAAACACACTGCCAACTATTTCCAGAAGGTGTTAAGTATTGGCAGGCACATATTTCACCCAAAACAGGTTAATGGGCCTAACAAAGCTGTGTAAAACAATAAGTTATATTGAGCTGCAAATCTGTAGTATCTAAAATGTCTAAACAGCTGTATAGGTACACATAGCTGTACATTCTATAAGGGTCCAAATCCAGGAACTTATAAGGAAAAAAAACTTGCATTGGGGCCCCCTGCACTGCAAGGTTTAAATGCTTGTGAAGTCTAGGGGGTAGAAGAATAAGGTATAATACATACCCTTTTCCTCTCTCCAACCGGCTTCAGCGCTTTCCAATGCCCTCCGATGGCCCCTAGCTTCCCTTATGTATTGTATAATTGCGTTGTGGGTGCCATACAGAATATACATATGTGTTACAGTAATGTTTGGTAAACGTGTGTCTTATCACACTTTGCAGCGATACGTGTGTGAATCCAGCCTAAAAGTGTCTTTTGCTTTGTAAAAGAGTGTAAAAAATGCAGACATGTTTAACTGTGGAGCATTGCAAGTGTCATGGTCTCCCAATTCCCTGAACCCTTCTGGTCTACTATATTAGACACCCCCCCCCCCTCACCAGCACTTATAAGTATTTTTTGAATAGATGTGTGAAAGACCAGATGCAAGGCATAAAGATGTTTATCTTGATTGTACAGTACAGGACTTGTATTCTTAGGCCATAGGTTATTTGCAGCTACCTTCAGATGATTGGTTCAGGTGACACTGGAAAAAAACTTGCTAGGGCCACCCCCAGAGCACACCATATAATCCCGCCCACTCCATGTGACTCCAGTGTTTTGTTAGTGTTATTGTGAAACTTCTGTCAAGATTTGACTGCTTGCTGTCTAGCATTTTTCCGGATCAGTTATCCTCGGTGTGTACCTTGGGGACTGTACCCAGACTCAACTGTGTGGGACTAGCCTGCAATGCATGCTTTAGGCACTGGTTCCTGCATTAGGTGCTCACCCTGGCATCAAATGCTTGTGTGTAGTTGGTCACAAGAGGCCGTAGTTCATTTCTGTGGTTTCCAGCCCTGAAGACCCCTTAGGGGGTATGCCAACCGTGGTGGGCCAAGCTTGTACTTCTAATGTTTCCAATATTGTAGATAAGGTAAGATAGAGTTTTCCTGTGTATTTACACAGGTTTCTGGCTTTTAATTAGGGTTGCAACTAACGATTATTGTTTCGATTAATCAGATAATAACCTTAAAAAAAGTGTGGTGTATAATTTAATATGTAAAGTTTAAAAAAAGGAAATGTATTCTTCAAAATCTATAAACAGTGGTAAATATAAATAATTAACTATATGATTAGGGAGCAAAATCTCTAATCCACTCTGAAAATAGACAGAAGAGATATACTGTATATACTATTGGAGGTTGAATCTGGTAAATATTATCAGATTCAGAGATCACATTTTTTATTTAGAGCCCATTCACACTGGGGCACATGTAATGTGCCCTGCTCCCACGTAATGTGCCCTGCCTCCTTGAAATGTGCCTTGCTCCCACGTAATGTGCCCTGCCTCCTTAAAATGTGCCCTGCTCCCATGTAATGTGGCTTGCCTCCATGTAAAAGTTTACTTTAAATGTAATAGTAATGCTTTCTATTACCTCCAGTCTATCAGCCTCCACCTTCTCTGGGTTCAGATGCTGATCTTCCCTGCACAGTCTTTAAAGTCATTTTTTTTTTAAACAAACATGTTATACTTACCTGCTCTGTGTAATGGTTTTGCACAGAGCAGCCCCGATTCTTCTCTTCTGGGGTCCCCCACCGATGCCTTTGACTCCTCCTGCCCTTAGAGTGCCCCAATAGCAAGCTGCAAATTATAGTATAATTTGGCCCTATAGCGAGGTAAAGAAACTTCTGCTTTTAGACCTACTCACTTCCTGCCCAGGACTACATGTTCCATGAGGCATTGCTCCTCCCACATTCACATTCACAAGTTCTCAGGCACTTCCTGACATGTATGGACGGTGTACTGAGCTGTATGTGTGCTGCACTGTATTTCCTGATATGTAAACAAATATTGCATTCTGTATGCAGGCCAAATAATCGCCTGGCCGATTAATCGATTATGAAAATAGTTGAAAACTATTTTCATAATCGATTAGTTGTCGATTAATCGATTTATTTTTTCAGCCCTACTTTTAATAAAACAATCTGCAGTGATTAACACCTATCATTTTGTCTTTGTTTCTCAGCATGAACGTTATTTCTCCTCCTGTCCAAACTTAGTCTCCGAAGGATGGAGTAACTGTGCCACACCTCCCCACCCATCTTCCCACTCACCTTTCTGCCAAAGATGCACATAGCACTTGTGCACTCCTTCAACCATCTTCTACAGGCAAAGCTAGAGGAACACAGTCACTAGCTGGGTTATTGGAGCAGCAGCTCTTATATCTGTACACAGACAAAACCCCATCCGCTCCACACTCCATAACCATGACTACCCCACTGGGGATCCCCTCCTCTAGCAATGGCAGATCACAACTGCAAGGGAGCTGGGACAAAAGGAGATGAACAGCATGTATTCCACGGCCAGCAGGAAAGTAACCACCGCTCGGGGTGATGGCTGTTCCCTTGTCCCAGAGCAGTGTCCTATTAGGGCACTATTATTCCTTTGTCAATTCCTTTCCTTGAGACCAAAGCTTTCCTTCCTATCCAAAGGTGGTCTCTTCTTTCCAACACAATGAGGACATTGTTCTTCCTTCCCTTTGTCCTGCCCCAAAACATGACAAAGAAATCGCCCCACGTTGCCTAGATGTGATCAGGCCCGTTGGGGTCTACTTGAAGGCCTGCTGCTTTTTCTTTTATTTCTGGCTGTGGGTCCTCGTAGAGGGCATTTTGCTTCCCGTTCCACCTTTGCTAAGCAGATCAAGTAACTGATTTTTAGGACTTGCGTCCTTAGAGTCTCACTGAACCCACATTTTAATCAAAATATTTACAGTGCCATCATCCACGTACAAGACTAGAAAGGACCATGTAAATTACAGTGTGTTTATTATCACTTTAAGGACAGTTCCTCCTTCCCTATTAGAACACATTCCACCAGAGCTGTTGGTGTTTCTTGGGCTTTTCAACATCAATCATCTGCTTCTCAGCTTTGCATGGCCGCCTTCTAGTTCTTTATTTTTCAAAGGTCTACCAGGCAGATATTTAGGCCTCAGCTGATGCAAGCTTTGGCAGCAAGGTGCTTCAGGTTGTTATCTGTGTTTTTTTTTTTTTTTTTTTTTTTTTGCTTTTGGTTACTTAACCCTTGTTTTCTTGTGGTCTTGTTGGCAGTTCTATTTGCTATTTTGTTATCCACCCCTCAGATTAATGCTTGTGGATGGTGCATGGTCCATGACTACGAGTCTTGTACTGTACAATTAAGATAATAGAAGGTTTGACTTAACTGTAAATTTGTGGAGAACAGTACAGTACAGGACCCAGGTCCTTCTCTGTATCTTGATCACCCTCTATTGCTTTCTAAAAAGCTGGAGGCTTACAGAGTGGGCGGGGTTATATAATGCACTCTGGGGGTGGCCCTAGCAAGTGCTTTGCCAGTGTTTTGATCTCCTGAAGTTAGCAGCACTAAACCCATGGTTTAAAGTGATACTAAAGTCTCAGTTTTGTTAAATAAGAAACATGTTATACTTACCTGCTCTGCGCAGTGATTTTGCCCAGATCTTGCTCTTCTTTGGTCCCTCTTCGGTGCTCCAGGCCCCTCCCTCCTGTTGAGTGCCCCCACAGCAAGCAGCTTGCTATGGAGACACCTGAGCCAAGCTGCAGCTCCCTGTATCCATTCAGACATGGAGTTCTGGCACCGCCCCTTTCTCTCCTCATTGGCTCACTGCCTTTGATTGGGAGCAACGGGAGCCAATGGCACTTCGCTGCTGTCTCAACCAATGAGGAGGGAGAGTCCCGGGCAGCTGAGTCTCTCGTGCAACATCGCTGGACAGAGATGGGGCTCAGGTAAGTATTAGGGGGGCTGCTGCACACAGAAGGTTTTTTTTTTTTTTTTTATCATAATGCATTCCATGCATTAAGATAAAAAAACACTTGCCTTTACAACCACTTTAAGAGTACAAGTCCTGTATCCTGTATTGTACACCAAGATGAGGGATTTACAGGTAAGTTAAAATCCCTATTTTTTCACGTTTTGGCTGCCCTTTCAAAACTGCACATGTTGTTGTAGTGTGCTACTGTTCACAGATCTCAGACCTGAAGTTTGTAATAAAGAAAATACAGGATCTGTACCCCTTTAAAAGTGATTAACCAATGGTAGTAATTTACCAAAACTGAATTTTTAGTTTTCAGAGGATTCCTATGACTTGTATCTTTGTGCAGAGTTCTGCGAAAAACAGCAATTGTATGTGATATATTATTTTCTCTCTCTCTCTCGCTATATATATATATATATATATATATATATATCTCGATCGATAGATGGATATATCACACTAAAGTGAAGTTTAAATCTCTGATTGTAGGCGTTCCCGGTAGTACTTTGGGTTAAGACTTAACAGTTTTTCAAATCGACACACCCAGCGTAAATTTGCTTGTTAAAGGAGTAAAGCCATCTAGCAACTTGAAAACTTCACTGGGCACCTTGTTTATTACTTTACTAGTCCACAAAAAAAGCCAGATTTTGTAACAATAATTGGAACACTAAAAACTTTTTTATGTAGTTGTGAACTACTGTATGTGAAAAGCACAATGTTCTTGTTTGGTTACATTTTAGAATCATTTTTTATTTTTTACATGACCGCTGTACTATTTTGAACAAACTTATTGGCATCCATATACAAACACAACTATATATTCTTGAGTTGTAGTCTTTGCTACTGATCTTTGTATTTTATTTTTATATTTTTTGTGTAAAGAGCCATGACACGGACTGCTATCTATGCATTTTATTGTATATGAACAATTACTGAATGTGTTATTAAGGATTGCCCATTGTAACTGAAGTGTTCCAAAAACCATACAGTTAACAAGTGAAAGGATTGACAACTCGTAATAAGTTTTATGACGTAATTGTCACTTTCTGTTGGTTTGTTTGTTTTGCTATTTTATTAAATTGTTCATTGTGTTTGTGCCTTTGTTAAATGTATGGAATATTCACAAGTATTATAATAAATGTAATTTGCCAAAGTTATGCATCTAGCTCTAATTATTCCTTTCAATCCTAGAGCCGGTCCTGTTTTAACACAGAGGAACCCTTGAAATAATGTTAAATCAGAATTCCGGACAAAATTTTTTACATTGCTAAAATATGTAGTCCATTTTTAGGTTGGCTTTGTAGTTTCTGAGATATAGCTGATGCATTTTTTTTAAATTGGAGGGTTACTTCCCTCTCTCTTCTATTATGTAAAACTGGTGGCTGCTTTGCCTTGTATTTCATCGACCACCGATCTTGTCACAACCCCGCTGTAGTTCTTCATACAGCGAGCAGGAAGTGATACAATCCCTCCTCGTTGTAGAGGGTGGGCCAGTGAGTCTGAGACGAGCGGTCTAATCTGCCCACGGAGGCAGTGTCTTTAGAATGACAGTCCAACAGTTAAAAGTTACACTCACAAAAGTCCAGTTGTGACAGGCACATCATCCACTGCTACCACTAGTTCTGGCAGCGCGGGGTACCCTTTTACATCCCAGTCAGAGTTGATATAGATAAGCATGATTGTGAAAAGTTCAATTGACCACATGATGGTACAATACACGGTATATATTGGCTTTACGCGTTTTGTGGTGTGTAACCACTTGTCAGGAGCAGGCACGTGATGGATCTACAATAGGAAATAAAATTAAAAGAGGGGTTTAAATAGTCTGTAATATAGCATAATGGGAGAGGGGGAACCCCCCTACCACATGTTACTTACACGAAAGCTGGTACTGGTGGTATAATACTGGGAATCGTGGGTCACCCAGGGGCATCATGGTCGGAAGCTGTGGTGGGGCCTGTCCAACAAAAACTCCAAATTATACACAGCCCTGCCAATCGGGAGACTGATGACGCTGATCGCTGGGCGAGTCACCGCCCAGGTGACGGCGCCTCCATTCCTCCCCCATTGTGCACACACACGTGGCCGTGGATTGTCCTGTGTTGGCGCCTACATATATGGCCTCCCTGGATGGGCTAGGCTTACATGATCTCACAAATCCCAGACTCCCTGCATCACCTTCGACTCTGTCCCTCCTCTTTTCCCATTACCAGATACTCTGGTTCCTAACAGTCACCTTCCCTTGTCTTCTCACGGTCCTCTCTTAGATCCCTAGTTTGGTTTTTGGTTTCTTGGTGGTTTTTCACATCATCACCGTTCTTTACCACCAGCTGACCTTTTGGTTTCGGTTTCATCCTTGCACTTCCCTCGTTCCCACCGGTAGGGCGCCTTTCTAACCACCTTCACCTCTCTTACAGAAACCCACTTGGTTACACATAGCATCCCCACTGCACCATGGATATGCCTAGAACCACAGTTTCCTGGGGGGCTGTGTATAGTTGGGCCTTTTTTTTTTTTTTTTTTTTTGGACAGGCCCCCACCACAGCTTCTGACCATGATGCCCCATAGTGACCCGCGATTCCCAGCATTATACCACCAGTACTAGTTTTTCTGTAAGTAATGTGGTAGGGGGGTTCCCCCTCTCCCATTATGCTATATTACAGACTATTTAGACCCATCTTTTCATTTTATTTCCTATTGTAGATCCATCACGTGCCTGCTCCTGACAAGTGATTATATGCCTTGTATTGCCATCATGTTGTCAACTGAACTTTTCACAAGCATGCTTATCTATATCACCTTTGATTGGGAATGGCAAGGCCATGGGCCATGCAGGCATTATCTTGAAATTATGTTGTGTATATACATTAATTCTGGTGATTTATTATGTCATACAATTGATATCCATATTATTATTATTATTGTTACTATGTGGGATTCATTTCCCTACTTTCCTTTTATATTTATATATATATATATATATATATATATTTATATATACATATATATATATATATATATATATATATATATATATATATATATATATATTATTTATTTATTTATTTATTTATATTATGTGTGTATATCAGTGTTTTGTACCAACAAATATCTTCTTGCATGTCCACCAAATTACTCATTTGCTGCTATGTGTTTCATTTAAATTCCCACCCTCTCTGCCCTTTTTTCTTGTACCATATTGACAGGGATGGAAGCACGTGGCCTTACCGGGCCAGGGCTTCGTTTAAGGTCCCATACTCCCCTTCCCCTTTCCCTTCTGATATGCTGCCGAGCTTCTCTGTATGCCACCGTAGAGATGACACTTCAGACTCCAGTTGCAGCTCCTCTAGCTGAACACATGCTCTCCTAGCAGAGACTACCTGCCGCTGTCCTCTCCCCCCTAGTAGCGCTGTGCACTGAGCTGGCTCTTCTGAGAGCACCTGCCCACGCTGCGGGCCTGGATACCTGTTAGCCTGGGATGTGTGTGCTAGAGGAGCTGCACCTGGAGCCTGAAGTGTCATCTCTACAGCTGCATACAGAGGAGCTCAGCAACGGCAATATACACAGGCAGTAAATTATGTGGTTGTCACAAGTGGACTTTTATAAGTGCAACTTTTAATTGTTATCACACAATAAACGGTTGCTGTACTAGGAGCCTGTGCGCTTTCTTTTTGCTGGCTGTCATTGTTAACAAAATAGGTTTGGATGCCCAGGCACTTTTTTTCCTATTTGGTTGCAGCCAGGGATGAGTCATGTGTCGCAGGTAAGTAAACCGGCAGCTGCCAGTGTTCTAGAACCTAAACGCATGGAGGAGGAAAACGAGTTTTATTTATATAGCCCTTGTATGTCTTTGAGGCTGGAGAATGTGGGGGCGTAATTTGCTGTACAAGTGGGCGAGTACAGAGGTAACATTTGTGGGCTCAGTGTGCCCACCCACATTCACTGCAATTCACAAAGCATGATGGGAAGTGTAGTTTCATTATAGTGTAGCGCAGTGGTTCTCAACTCCTGTCCTCTGGACCAACTAACAGGCCAGGTTTGCAAGATAGCTGAAATACATCACAGGGGATATCATTTGCTGCTCAGTGATTGCAGTATTCTAGTCTTAAAATCTTGCCTGTTAGTGGGTCCTGAGGACAGGAGTTGAGAACCACTGGTGTAGAGAGACAAGAGAGGGTATGATGTAATCCCTGGTGTAACACCTCCTTGGCAGAAAAGATGCTGCATTTATTGAATTACAGAGATGACTTTCTGAAAATTCTATTAGAGCCCTTGCACACTGGGGCGGTTTGCAGGCGCTATTGCGCTAATAATAGCGCCTGCAAACCGACCCGAAAGTGCCGCTCCTTGCATTCCAGTGTGAAAGCCCCGAGGGCTTGCACACTGGAGCGATGCGCTGGCAGGACGGTAAAAAAAGTCCTGCCAGCAGCATCTTCGGAACGGTGAAGGAGCGGTGTGTATACCGCTCCTGCCCATTGAAATTAATGGGACGGCGCGGCTATACCGCCGGCAATGCGCCTCTGCAGAGGCGCTTTGCGGTGGTATTTAACCCCTTTTTGGCCGCTAGCGGGGGTAAAACCGCCCCGCTAGCGGCCGCATACCGGCGGTAAAACGCCGCTAATAATAGCGGCGTTTTACCGCCGACGCCGCCCCCGCCCCAGTGTGCAAGGGCTCTTAAACTTTTCTCTTCAATGGTAAGGAATTTCACAAATGTAATAACTGTTTAGTGTTTTGTATAGAGGGTGTACTAATGGGGGATTTTTTTGGCCAATCCCGGAGTTCTGCTTTAACCACTTCAGCCCCGGAAGGTTTATCCCCCTTCATGACCCAGCCATTTTTTGCAATACGTCACTTTGTTACTGCACGGTCGTGCGACACTGTACCCAAATAAAATTGATATGCTTTTTTCCCACAAATAGAGCTTTCTTTTGGTGGTATTTGATCACTGCGTTTTTTTTTTGTTTGTTTTGTTTTTTTTGTGCTATAAAAAAAAGACAAACCATTTTGAAAAAAAAAAAAAAAAATTTTTACTTTTATGGTACATCATGGGACACAGAGTTAGGCTATTATTCCTTACTGGGTTGTATGCCATCTCTAGGTGAATGGACACTGGTAGACCAAAGTCTTTGACAGGAAGTCCGCCCCTATATAACCCCTCCCATATAGGAAATACTATAATAAAGTTTTTTGGAAAACAAGTGTATAGGTGCTCCAACCTTCTCACTTCTCTCTTATCCAAAGGTATTGGTTTCAGTAGCCGTAGGGCCCCCACTTTGCGTTAAATTTTGGTACCTAGTCATGTCAACTTTCATGTCATCAACAAAACCTGGCTCTCCTATCCAGGATCATTTCGCTGTGGGGTCAATACATGCAAACATTGTCGGGTTCATAGACCTAATAAGAATAATACATCTTTTGCCACAGGAGAAACAAAATTGCACAGTACATTTGTGGTTGTGGTTCGGATCATGTGGTATATCTAATCCAATGTGATAAATGTAAAGTGCAATATGTGGGCTGCACCATACGGCCCTTACGCACACGCATCTCGGAACATTACTGTGACAGTTTGAACCCCAATGCCAGAAATATTTCCAATGTGTCAAAACATTTTAGAGATGTACACAGGGGAGAAATGTCCTTTTTCTTTTTGTGGTATAGAGAGGATTTTGCCTGCAGTTGGGGGGGTGGGGGGGGGACAGACATCACAGACTTTTAGAATGTGAAGTTTACTGGATACACAGGATTCAGACCCGCACCCCACAGGGACTGAACCACAGATGGGATGTAGATCTTTTTCTTAAATTATTTTTTAGCAACTTAGTGTCCAGGCAGTATCATCTTTATGTAGCCCCCAACAATGTAACTATGTCCTGTTTTATAATCATATGAACCATACATGTTTGTTTTTGTGGATTGCTTTTTATATGCCCGGCTCTTCCTATGTCTACATTTTCTTTGATGTGTTTCATTGCACGTCATATTGGGCTTATAAACCACGCATGCTACTGTGGGTTGCTTTTCATATGCCTAGCTTTTTTTTTTTCTTTTTTATGTCCTGGTGGTGTCATCTTTATGAACCATCCACTGACTTAATGATGTTCTGTTTTGAGATGATATTGAATATGTGTGTTATTGTGGATTGCTTTTTATATGCCAGGTTTTTCATATGCTTACAAAAAAAATGTTTTATTTTTTGTTAGTATCTAGACAATATCATCTTCATATATCACCCACTATCTTTATGATGATCCATTTTGGAAAAAAATACAAACTACACATGCTTTTGTGGGTCACTTTTTATATGCCTGGTTGTTCGTTTAATTTTTGTGGTGTGTGCCATTGCACTGGGTCATGCCGGGTTTTCCCTTTTGCATTTTTAATTTACCTGTGCTGGTTAATCATGTGACTTTTGGAAATACTATATAAAGGAGAAGTATGGGAATGCAAAAATAGGTGGTACATGCTACCATCATACCTGCATTGCATTTCTTACTTTCCTCAGTCCTTTAGTTTTTGCAGAATAGTCTTCTGAAGATTCCAGAATCCGCCTCTAACTGTTCTTTCTCAGTTCAAAAGTTTGCAGAGGGTGGAAACAGCTCCACAATTCAGCCACTCTTTCACTCCCTCCCTCTTTAGGAAATGTGGGTTTGTTTGGTGAAGAGGTGCACACCCAGGCTGCTATCTAGAATGAGCACGTTCTTCACGTGCCTCTGTTTCCATGCGTGTCCCCAGCTAAAACCCGGAAGCAGCGTGACAAAAGCAGTGAAGTCCTCCCCTTTCTCTGGCTGTTATCAGTAAGCTCTCCTCTGTGAGACTCCAACACCTCTCCCCTGGGCTTTGATGTTTCTTTGTTCTCTGAATTCCCCCCTCCTCCCCCTCACTCAGAGGCTTTCCAAGTCTGTCGGCTTCTCCTCCACCCAATGGGGGGAGGGTGCTCATGTCCAGCAATAAACACAGGTAAGCTCTCTACAGTCACTGTGTTATTTCAGAAGAGGAGACCTGATAAGGAGCATAGTAACCTGTTTCCTGTGTCTGTTCTCTGAAATGAACATAGTGCTATGTGTAGAGAGCATACATGTGTACTGTACATAGCAGGTCTGCAGGGGAGATGAAAATTGACAATTCCCTGTTGTCTAAAGTGAAATATCCCCGTTTAGACCCCGGATATGTCCCCAGCGTCTCCTTTATTGTAGAGTGGTGTTGGGGATAGGGATGACAGTAACAGTAGTGGTGAGGATAGGAATGACATCAGTAATGGTGGTGAGGATAAGGATGACATCAGTGGTGGGGATAGGGATGACATCAGTAACAGTGGTGGTGAGGATAGGGATGACATCAGTGGTGATGACATCAGTAACAGTGGTGGTGGGGATAGGAATGACATCAGTAATGGTGGTGGGTATAGGGATGACATCAGTAACGGTGGTGAGGATAGGAATGACATCAGTAACAGTGGTGAGGATAGGGATGACATCAGTAGTGAGGATAGGGATGACATCAGTGGTAGGGATAGGGATGACATCAGTAACTGGTGGTGGGGATAGGAATGACATCAGTGTCAGTGGACTGATGTTATCCCTATTCCCATCACTGCTACTGATATCAACCCTATCCTCACCACCACCACTGATGTCATCCCTATCCTCACCATGTAGGCAATGCTGACAAAAGCCAGTGCTGGATTTTACTTTAAAAATGTATTCTTTGTATTGTAACTTTACCAGGAGAGTAGAATATAATATACAGAGCACTGCCTGTGCCTTCTACACTAGCTGAAGAGTGCTACTTTCCTGAACATGTGTTAGATCGTTCTGTCTGCAAAAGGGAGGGGGAGAGCAGCTCTGTGTGTTGTGTGAAGTCTCGGGAACGACATCAATCAAACAAGATGACAGGAAAGTGGGTGGATCCAGACTCCAGAGCCAAACCATTGTCGTATGACGCTGTATGAAAGTCTTTAGTCCCTCCTACAGGTAATTAACTCTGTTTTAACAGAAATGGGGCACTTCTCAGAGGAGAGGAAGGATTAGTAGATACTAGCAGCTCATAAGGATTAGGATTAAGCAAAAAAAAAGGAAACCCATACTTCTCTTAAATGTTACTTATTTTGTTTATCAGTCATGACTAAGGACTAATGTCTGAAACATGTAGACTGTTTTACAGCTCCGTACATGTATTTAATAAAGAAATACTATTTTGGATGTCATCCTGAGTGCCGACCATCCCTTTCCTACTTCAGTTTTTTACCAGTGTCTGCAAGGTGGATGGGCACGTTTGTTTGAGCTCTCTCTCGAGCTTAGGGTTTTGAGTCCCAAAATGGTTCTTAAAGAGGAACTAAACCCTGATGGATTTTGCTTCCTCTTTTTTTTCCCCTGCAAAGTAAAAGCATAATGGGCTAATATGCATTGCATACTAGCCCATTATGTTGCACTTACCTGCAAACGAAGCCCGCGATGTCCCCGCTGGTGGGTGTGTCCATCTTCACCCCTCTTCCTTCCGGGGCTGTGGACTCCGGCTCTGTGACTGGCTGGAGTCGCGTAACGTCACTCCCGCACATACGCGTGGGAGCTGACGGTCACAGCACGGACCCTTTAGAAATGGCACGATCATGCCCTTTCTTCAGTGCGCATGCGCCAATGACGTTGGCGCAGGCGTATATAGTAAATGTCTCCTAAACCATGCAGGTTTAGGAGATATTTCCAGTACCTACAGGTAAGCCTTATGATAGGCTTACCTGTAGGTAAAAATGGTGTGTAAGGGTTTACAACCAATTTAAATAAATCAAGGGATTGAACAATCGGATCCATTTGAAAAAAGCTTATATGATTCAATGGTACCCGAGCCTCACAAAGAAAGATGCAACGATCCTGCGAGGCTTCGCCTGTAACGCGACCTTCAGGCGCTGGAACCTGCGTAGTGGAATCCTGGACACTACAGAGCTAAGGCATTCCTGCAGGGTGCTGTACAGGTCCAAGGGAGTGGACTCTAAAACATGAAAAGGTTACCTTGTCCTTGAAGGTCCCCAAGTGACGGAACACGCCATGATGGGTGAAGATTGGGCTCTTTGTTTCTAAAGTTGCCCTGTGCCCGGACGGCTAAGTGAAACCCCCTTATTTACTTATTGTGAGGTGCTCCATGTATTGTAACAATCTGTCAAACTAGCAAGAGGCTGGACACCTGCGTGGCGGTGTCCGCAGCGGGAGCTTGGGCTAGCTGCTGGTGTTTTGGTAGAAGTACCTTTTCTCGCTGTCTTGGCTGCCTTTCTTATGGATGGGTCCATGAACGGGGGTTCGCCATAGCGCACGCGAGTTTGCAGCTGTGCTGGTCGGCCATAGTGCACGCAGCTTCGCCACTCAACGTTGTGCGCACACAGAGCTGGGCATGTGCTGTAGCTCTAAGTATGGCGCACGTGGATTCGCTATGGTGCACGTAGGACCTTGTGTGCGTACACAGCTGCGCACGTCTGCACGTATGCACAGAGCGTCCCGGCGCACAGCCATCTTATTTAAAGCAGAAGGTGGTTGACATGTGGTGCTTTCAGGGGACAGCTGTAGGACACATTGCAGGCTCTGAACCAGTTCACTTTCAGCAGTTGATTCCTCCTTACCCGGGTCACGTGAGTCACCAGGTGTTGGTTGGTACGCTAAGGTGCTTAGCAGGATTGTTGCATAGGGGCTTAGTGAGCCCTATTTTTTTTTTTTTTTAACAAAAAAGTTTATTCAGGTTTTTACAAAGCAAACAATCTATATTGGGTTGAACAGCAATACAGACATTTTAGAAAGTATTCCTACCATTCTTAACAGATGTAGATATTTAACAGCAAAAGCAGCAGTATATGAATATAAGTTTTGCGTCAGATTTCAGCAAGATATTACAGGCATACTCAGTACGATACCCATCTAAGGTAGAGGTGTGGGTTGTCAGCCTGATCAACCTTGGCAGATACACTCCCATACACTCCCATCTCACATGCACCAAAAGAGACCTAGAGAGATTTGTTGTTGGTGAAAGGGGGTTTGTGTCAGGTATAGTGGGCATTGACCCATACCCCTCAGTCAATAGTTAGATTTTTTGCCTTCACCCATGCCTCCCAAATCTTCCCAAATTTTTGGGGGCAATTTCTTCCCATGTATGTCATTTTATATAGTGGCAATGCTGTATTTACCAATGACTGCCAGAGCTGTCTGGTGGGTGGCTGAGATTGATTCCATTGCAGTAAGATTGCTTTCCTAGCATACAATGTGGTGTAGAAGACAGACAGCTTTTTCCCCCATGAGATCTCAAGGAAGTCGCAAATACCTAGCAGAAGAGGGATTGGGCTGTATGGGATCTTCAGTTTCCCAATAGAATTAATATCGGCAAGTACATTTTTCCAAAAGTCCTCCACTCCAGGGTAGGACCAGATCATATGGAAAAAATCAGCATTATCTGAGCCACATCTAGCACATCTCGCTGATCTATCGGGGTAGATTCTAGCTAGGCGAATTGGAGAGTAGTATGCACGATTGAGAAACTTCAACTGCATGAACCTATCTCTAGCCGAGATTGTAAGGGGTAAAAATTGCTGAATTCCCTCCTCCCAGTCCTCATCTGTCATCTCCCGAACATCCCTTCTCCACAACTCGCAGAGTTGGGAGACTCTAGATGTGTCAAGGGAAGCAAACATATTGTAGAGTGTGGACAGTGTTTTCCTCTTATCTGGGGATTTAAGTGTAACCTTCATAAGTGACCCAGCTAGAGTCAGCGGTCCAGGGAATTGGGTCCTGAAAGTGTGGCGCAACTGAAGGAACCTAAAAAACATGGGATTCGGGAGGTCTTTATCTCTTTTCAAGGCATCAAAGGAAATTAGTTGTCCCTGGGATACTATATCCCCAAGGGTTGTGACCCCATATCTAGCCCACATGATCGGGTCAGGGATGGAGCGAAATTGAGGCAAACGGGGGTTGCCCCACAAGGGGGTTGCTGGGGACCAATCCCTGGGCCCCATGAGCTGTTTTTGAACTGTATCCCACACCTTAAGGGTCGTTCTCATGGGGAGAGTCACATAGAGGTTGGACCTAGGGCCTCTATACACCAGATTTCCCAGCTCTGCATATGAACCAATCAATGCTGCTTCAGTGGTGCAAGCAGGGTTGGTCGGGTCCTCTGAGAGCCACCATTTTACTGTTACTAAGACCGCCGCCCAGTAATATTTCAGGAAGCAGGGCAAGGCTAGTCCCCCCAGTGTACCTGGTAATTGTAAAGTTGATCTAGCTATTCTAGGAGCCTTCCCATTCAGAATAAATGAGTTAATGATACTGTCCAAGTGTCTAAAGAAGGATATCGGTATAGAGATCAGGGTTTGTCTGAATAAATAGGTAAATTTGGGTAATACCAACATTTTTATTAAGTTAACTCGGCCGACTGGCGTTAGGGGTAGAGATTTTCAGGTGGCGCATCTTTGGGATAAGTGATGGACCACTGGGTTTAAATTAAGGGTTATATATTTTTTAAAATCCCGATGAATTTCTACACCCAAATATTTAAACTGGGGAACCCTACGAAGCTGGCTGTCTGTCTGCAAGGAGACGGACCTAGCATGAAGAGGGAACAGGACCGATTTTCCCCAATTTATACATATGCCAGATAATTTTCCAAAGCTGTTGATTACTGAAAGGGCTGCCTGTAGGGAAGTACCGTCATCTCTAAGGTACAATAAGGTGTCGTCAGCATACGACACCTTTTCTTGTATGGGCCCCCTTGTGATCCCCCGGATTTCAGGTGTAGCCCTGAGGAGGGCGGCCATAGGTTCAATCGCCAGGGCAAAAAATCCCGGTGAGAGAGGGCACCCGTTTGGTTCCCCTGCACAAGGGGAATGTTGGAGAGAGTACAGTGCCTGTGCGTACTTTGGCCGTCTGGGCCTTGTACACCATCTTGACCCAGGAGATAAAGATTGGACCGAAACCAAATCTGTGATGGACCTCCCACAAATAGCCCTACTCCACAGAGTCGAAGGCCTTCTCTGTGTCCAGAGAGGCCACAATTTCGTCCTCAGTATCTTCCTTCCCCGAGGCCAGGACCGTATATAACCTGCGGATGTTTATATCCGTACCCTTACCTGGCATAAAACCTGATTGGTCTTCATGAATAAGGGTGAGAATTACTTCCTTTAGACGCTTGGCAAGAATTTTGGTCGGTACTTTCACATCCGAGTTAAGCAGGGATATGGGTCAGTATGAGGGGCATAGTTGGGGGTTCTTCCCTGGCTTGGGTATAACCACTATAATGGCTTGTGCCATAGACAGTGGGAGCTCCCCAGTTCGCAAAGTCTCCGTTAGCATTGCATGCATCCTACTGGCTATCTCACCCATATACTGTTTATAAAATTCGGGAGGGAGACCATGCACTCCCGGGGTCTTTCCCGTCTACATAGAACGCAAGGCTCGTTGAACCTCCTCCAGAGTTATTGGGGCCTCTAGGCCCTCCCTCGCTGCGGCTGCAAGGTCCGGGAACGTTGCCCTATCTAGAAAGTTTGAGAGCTCTTCAGGGGAGTATTGTGTCCTAGAAGAGAATAAAGTCGAGTAGTAGTCAGCAAAGCAGGCATTAATGTTTACAGGGTCAGACACTAGAATCCCATCGCTTTTTTGGATACGGGCTATGGTGGAGATCGGAGACTGCTCTTTGGCCAGCCAGGCGAGAAGCATGCCTGTTTTTTCCCCTTGCTCGAATATTCTCTGTGTTTGAGCTAGCTGCCGTTTATTCGCTTTGGCCACCCTGAGCAACATCACCTCCCTATAGGCTACCTTCATGTCTTGTGCTATAATAGGGTTAGAGGTAAGAGTAAATCTCGTCTCTAAGTCTTGGGCCCTAGCTTCTGCTTCCTCTAATAATAACTTATCATTCCTACGTTCCCTGGCTATAGATGACATATAACAACCTCTGATATAGGCCTTAAAAGTGTCCCATACAGTCCCTGGTGTGGAGGAGTTGGCATTAGATAACCAAAACTGTTTAATCTCCTTGACCATCTCAACTTCTATGGTAGGATGTTCAATCCAAAACCGAGACAGTCGCCATATTGTATCTGTTTGTGGAGTTACAGTCTGCAGCGTACACAACAGTGGGGAGTGGTCAGATATCCCCCTCGGATGTATCTCAATACCAACAATTTTGGGGAGCATAGGTAAAGTGGCACACAGAAGGTCAATACGGGATAGTGTATTATAGGAGGAGGAATGATGTGTACATGCAATCCGATGGGTGTTTCCAACGCCAAACATCCTCCATTCTCAGGACCTGAGACCAACGAGACAGCGCCGAGTCAGTGGCAGGGTCTGGGGACAGTTTATCCAAAGAAGGGTTCGGAGGAATATTAAAATCCCCCGTAAGAATCACATTATCATTGGGGAACTGAGCAATCAGAGTAGTTATTTTTTGTAAAAGGGAGATATTAACCGGAGGCGGCAGATACACACCCACCACAACCATGGCTATCGTGTCTATGACAGCGTGTATCAGCACATACCTGCCTTCTGGGTCTATAAGAATATCAAGGGGTTCAAAGTTAAGAGATCTATGGATCAATATGCTAACCCCCCCTAGCATAACTAGTGTATGTGGCATGGTAATGATGTCCTACCCACGGTCTCTTCAGACCTAATATTCTACCTCCCACTAAGTGTGTCTCTTGAAAAATGCAAATATGAGGCGTATATTTTTTAAGATAATCAAAGACTAGAGAGGGTTTAATTTTATGATTAAGACCTCTGAGGTTCCAGAACAAGATCCTTAACGGAGCCATATCTCGGGAGGACAGATAAAATCAGCGGAGAACCATATATCCCTGGGCCCCCAGTGTGACCTCTACCCTCCCACCCACCAAAGGGGGTTCGTAAGGAACCCGCAGGAAGGGAGCATATGAGGAGATTTCACAGCGTAACCTGGTCTCTTGTTGTAAAACCGTCTGCATTGAGATACATTCAAGTATGCAAGTGAAAGAAAAAACCCAAAATTGTAACAGAACAAACAAAAAAAAACAAAACTTCCCTCCCATCCCACCCCACACCCCTTTAACTGAACTTTGGGGTGTTTGAGTACCCATTACAACCATAAACCAACTCAAACTTGGAGAAGTCTCCTAGGGGGGCAGTGTGTATCAACTGACAAGCCTAGGACCTGATCTCCTTATTGGAGTTCAGGGACTCTGCTGCACACATTGCCTGTAGGCCATTTCTGATATAATTTTTTTTTTTTTTAATTTTAGGGGAGGGGGAACAACAACCCTGCAGCGTTGAAATAACCACTTACACTTAGATCACTATAAGGGTACAAACTTAGTTTCAGGAGCTACTATCTTAACCTGTAGGAATTAAACAGTGTTAGTCAGTAGGTATTAAACAAGTATGCTTATAATCAAGACCTAGCCAAGGGAGAAGACATTTCACCCTTAACCCCTTCATCCGGTCATCATCCCCATATCCCCATTTTAAATAAAGATATTAGTGTCACTTATACTCACAAGTCTCTGATAGCAGAGGACAAAAAGAAAGGATAACCATCCGCCCGTGTCATCCCATCATCCACCTCCCTCCCACCCCAGCAGTATAATTCGATGTCCAGGGGGGTCATGTGGGGGGGGGGGGGATTTTTACCAGTAGAAAGTCAGATGTAGCAAGACAACCAAAAGATAGTATGTCCCCCCCCGACCCCTGAGTACAGGCCAGTTCAGCAGAGTAGTATTCGAATTTCCACAGTGACACCCAACAGAATATCAATGTCACATTAGAGATCCTGTCACCAGGGAGGTCCGGTGAGCCACCAACCCCAGGCACATGTTTTCATACATGAGCAGATTGCAAAGATAGAGAGCTGTGTTTCTTACCGCCAGACAATACGAGTCAAGTGAAGGGGCATTTGTGGTGTTCTCCAATGATTGCGTGGTAAGGACTTAAGCCATCTGGAAGCATCCTCCGGGGATGTAAAGAATTTTGTAGTTTCACCATCCACCACTCTAAGCCGCGCTGGGAATAGCATGTTATATTTGAGCCCCCTGGTGCGCATTTGGGCCTTGACTTAGTCAAATGTCCTGCGTTGCCTCTGCGTTTCAACCGAGTAATCAGGGAATAGCATGATGTTCGTATTTTCGAAACGCAGTTCCCCCACTTTTCTGGCTTCCCTGAGGATTAAATCTCGGTCTCTAAAGTTGAGCATGCAGAAAATAAAAGTATGTGGCGGTGCTCCAGGCGGACCTCGAGCCGATGGCATTCTGTGGGCGCGTTCCACCGCAAAGTGGGTAGAGAAAGGTGCCTGTGGAAGGAGGGTGCGCAGCAGTTGCTCCGTATAGGCCTCCGGATCTCAACCTTCCACTCCCTCTGGAAGTCCCACCAGGTTGTTTCTGCGATTTCTATTTTCTTGGTCCTTAGCACAGGATTCCAGCGTTTTCATTTTAACTTGCAGTATGCGAAGGGAGGCACCATGATCCCGGATCATATCTTTAGTGTCCCCCACCCTGCGCTCAGCCTCCGTCAGTCTATCTCGGTATTTGTCCATGTCTCGTCTTGTAAGGCCCATTTCGGATTCCATCTGCTCTATTTTCGTAGTGAGGCAGCCTGTGATTGCCTGCATTAGTGCTTGGAACTGGTCCATTCCTAACTGGGACGACTCTGCACATGTTTCTGTGTGGTCCGTCTGGGACGCCATGTTTACTTGCGTCGCTGCACTTGTGTCCCGGGCCGGCGGCGAGGTTTTTTGGGGGGGGTTGCCGTTTCCTTTGTACACCGGAGGTCCTACTTCGCATGCCCGGAATCAGTCCCAGCCTATCAGCTAGGGCAGTGTAAATGTATGACCCAGGGAACTGGGTTATGGTATCTGTGAAGCGTGGAGCGCCTGTCCCTCACTGTTTATCCACATGTATACAGCCGGGGGCGGTGTTTGCTGCTATCTTTATGCCCCAAAAAGTCTTACTCACGTGTCCGGGCACCTCCTCAGTACGGCAGGGCAGGCAGGGCGACTATAGATCCCTTAGAAGTGTTTGATGGAGCCTGTCAGGTGCGGAGCTCCCGACCCCCAGAGGAGTCTATGAGGGCGCCTGTTCCCCACTGCCTATCGGGACTCTCCCCTGGTATACAGCCGGTGGTGGCGTCTGCAAAGCTGAATGCCGCTATCTCAGTGTCCCAAAGTGTGTCACTCACATGTCCGGTCACAGCTTCAGTACGGCGGGGCAGGGGGAGCGTCCATAAAGCCCCCAGAAGCAGGCAGTAGATTCTGTCGGGTGTGGAGCTCCTGTCCCCCAGGAGGAGTCTGTGGAGCGCCTGTGTCTCACTGCTTGTCAGGACGCTCCACGTGGACACAGCCGGCAGCGCTCACAGATCCAAACGCCGCTGTCCCTGCGCCCCAAAATATTTCCTTCACTTGCCCAGTCACAGCCGCAGTACTGTGGGGTAAGCAGGGTGTCTGTAAAGCCCCCAAGAGCGGATAATAAGGCCTGTCAAATGCGGAGCTCCCGTCCCTCATGTCCTGCTAGGTCGCCATCTTGACCACGCCCCCCTTAGTGAGCCCTATTAAAGGGCCTCTCTTCTGGGGTGGTGTAAATGCTAAACCCAGGTACTCCCATTTTGTGGCTTGCAATGTCTTCAAAAAAGAGGAGTGGGGCTAACACTACAGGGAAATACACATCTGTTTTGTCAGCAGCTCCTGAGGAGCCTAGTCAAATCCCTAGTGTTGCATCTCCTGGGAGACCAGAGGCTTCCGGGCAATCTGAGCCACTGCACCTGTCTGGTATTGTGCCTAATGCCAATGCTGCTACTTCAGCCTTTGTCACCAGGGATGATTTGTCCTCAGCTCTAGCTGGGTTAGAGGACAGGATTTCTGGCATGATTGTCTATTTCTCGCAAGGTGGCAAGAAGCGTGACAGATCCCCCTTCCCTGATCCTCTGATCCAAATCCAGGAATTGGTTGATGATGGGGAATAGCGAAATGCTAAGAATTCTGTTGAGGGCCAGGCAGATGAGTCTGCTTCTAAGGAATCTGGGCCAGAACATGTCCAGTTGGTATCAGCCTCTCAGTCGCAGAGGCTTTTGATCCAGACTCTTACCGAGATGGCACGTTCTGCCTTTAGGTTACCTCCTGGAGAGGTTTGAGCCTCCCTGATCCTCTTTGGGGTCCCTGAGGACTCCTCAGGCTAAACAAGCTTTCCCCTTGCACCCACTGCTGGAGCAGGTGGTGTATGCTGATTGGGAACATCCTGACAGGATTTTCGTTCCTCCTAAGAGGTTTTCCCTTTTATATCCCATGGAGAAAAAGTTTGTTAAGAAATGGGGCATGCCAGCTGTAGATGCAGCAGTCTCTTCCTTAAACAAGAACTTAACTTGTCTGATTGATAACACACAGGGCCTTGAGGACCCCGTTGACAAGAAACTGGAGTCACTATTAAGGGATTCCTTTTCTTTGGCCAGTTCAGTCAGATGGCCTGACAGGCCTAACCAAGAGGAAGATCCTGCTAAAAATAGGGCGGATATACAGTACCTTGAGCACTGTGTTTCGCTGTAGATGCCTTGAAGGATACAGCAAGTCTCTCGTCAGGCTCTCCTGTCTGTACACATGCGCAGACTTGTGTGGCTTAAAAACTAGTCAGCCGAGCTTCCCTGTAATGCCGCGTACACACGACCGGACTTTACGGCATACTTGGTTTGGCAGACCGGAGTCCGTTGGACAATTCGATCGTGTATGGGCTCCAGCGGACTTTTTTTTCCCAAAAGTTCGACGGACCTAGAAATGAAACATGTTTCAAATCTTTTCGACGAACTCAAGTCGAACTCAGGTCGAAAAGTCCGCTCGACAAAAACCAACGCTAGGGCAGCTATTGGCTACTGGCTATGAACTTCCTTGTTTTAGTCCGGTCGTACATCATCACGTACGAATCCGTCGGACTTTGATCGTGTGTAGGCAAGTCCGTTCATTCGGAAAGTCCATCGTAAAGTCCGTCAAAGTCCGCAGGACAAAGTCTGCCATAAAGTCCGCTCGTGTGTACGAGGCATAAGAAGATGTTGGCAGGGTTCCCCTTCCATGGGGAATGCTTGTTTGGTAATGATTTGGACAAATATATCCAAAAGTTTTCCTGAGGGAAGAGCTCTCTACATTCTGTGAAGAGAAGGACTAGGCGTCCCTCGTTTAAAACCTCAGGGACCGCTTCCTCAGGTGTCTCAGCCCTAAGGCAGTCCAGCCGCCAACAGAGCGCTAGAGCCAGGGGATAGTCCCAGGACCAGAAGAAACTCTGGGTCCAAAACCATTCTAAGCCCAGCAGCAAGCTGGAATTGCAGGGGTTTCCTCTATAGAGGTTTCCAAGATCCAGCGTTCCTTCGGGCCTCCAAAAATAAAATTATTGTTTCAGGCACTAGATCATTTAGTGCATCAGGCAGTGATTATACAAGTCCCTGTATCCGAAGGGGGCGCAGGGTTTTATTTCAAACTGTTAACGGTTATAAAACCAATTGGGGACACAAGGCCCATTTTGGATCTAAGACCCCTAAACCAGTATCTATATTAATCCAGTCCTTTCGGATAGAGTTAGTCTGCGCTGTAGTAGCCTCGCTCCGGATGGGAGACCTTCTAGCCTCCATCAATATCAAGGCTGTGTATTTACACATACCTATCTTTCAACCTTATCAGAGGTTCCTGCGATTTGCAGTAGAGGAACATCATTTCCAGTTTGTGGTGCATCCCTTTGGGCTTGCCACAGCACCCTGGTTGTTTACAAAGGTCCTAGCACCAGCACTGGGTCCTTTAGGGCCCAGGGAATCTTGGTGCTCGGATACTTGGACAACCTTCTGCTCAGAGATCACTCACTGCAGGCCCTTGAACAGAGCGTAGCCTGCACAGTGCGGTATTTAGAAAGCCTGGGCTGGGTTATAAATACTGAAAAGTCAGCCTTGAGACCAGCTCAGAAATATTTAGGTCTGATTCTAGATATGGTCCGGGCAAGGGTTGCCACCCTTAAAGATCTGTGACCTGAAGGATCAGGTGCACCAGGCAACTTTCCATTCGGCTCTGTATGAGTCTTCTGGGAAGGATGGTGTCCTCTTTCGAGGCAGTTCCCTATGCCCAGTTCCATTCAAGGCCTATAAAACAAGACATCTCGTCGGCTTGGAACAAGAGGATGCAAGCACTGGATTACCACATGTCCTTATCTCGCTTAAGCCCAAGCTGGTGGTTGCAGGATCAGAACCTACAATGGGGAAGATCCTTCCTCCCAGTGTCTTGGAGAGTACTGACCACAGATGCCAGTCTCTCTGGCTGGGGAGCGACCCTAGAAGGGCTCACAGCTCAGGGGAGATGGTCAAGGGCAGAGCAGAGCCTGGCCATCAACAAACTGCAGTTGTGGGCAGTGCGTCAGGCCCTAAGGTCCTGGACGGAGGAGCTTCAGGACTCCCCTATCAGGGTTCAGTCCGACTATGCCAGTGCGGTGGCCTATATCAACCACCAAGGTGGTACCAGGAGCCGTTCAGCTCAGGAGGAGGTGAACCACATATTAGCCTGTACAAAGGGACATGTGCTGGTTGTATCGGCGGTCCATATCCCGGGAGTAGAGAACTGGAAGGCAGATTATCTCAGCCGCCAGCAGATCTGCCCAGGGGAATGATCTCTACACTTGAACGTGTTCTGGGTAATTTGCCAGCAATGGAGATGGCCAGATGTCGATCTGTTGGCATCCAGGTTCAGCAACAAGCTACATCAGTTTGTGTCTCGAATGAGGGATCCACTGGCAATCTGAGCAGGTGCTCTGGTAGTCCCATAGAGCCAGTTCTCCCTGGCTTATGCTTTCCCCCAGATAGCTCTCCTTCCACATTTGTTGCGCATGATTTGGAGAGAGGGGGTTCCAGTCATCCTGGTGGCACCGGCCTGGCCCAGAAGGCCCTGGTTTCCAGAAACCGTGATAGACGGGCCACGGACTTTTCCACGCTGCCCCGACCGATTGTCTCAAGGTCCTATATTCCACCCCAATTTAGTCTCTGAATTTAATGACATGGATATTGAGCCCAGGGTGTTGAAGGTTAGTGGCATCTCGGGACTGGTGGTGTCTACCTTAGTGAATGCCAGGAAAGCCGTCACTACAAAGATCTATTATAAGGTCTGGAAGACTTGTATTGCTTGGTGTAAAGCAGGAAAATGGCATCCTCAAAATACGTGATTGGAAGAATTCTCTTTTCTACAGTCAGCTGTGGCAATCAGATTGGCTTTGAGTACAATTAGGGGTCAGATTTCAGCCTTGTCGGTATTCTTCCAACGGCCTTTAGCCTCCCCTTCTCTGGTCCGATCCATTATGCAGGGGGCAACTCATTTGTTTTCCTTTATTAGGTCACCTATGTGTCCGTAGGACTTCAATTTGGTGCTGTCTGTGTTACACAAACAACCATTTGAGCCTATCAAGGAAATTCCATTAGTTTTGCTGTCACACAAGCTAACCTTCCTGATGACCATCACCTAGATCGGACTCCCTTTTTATTTTACCAAAAGGACCCAAGAAGGGGTAGGCAGCTTCCAAAGCTTCCATTGCCCATTGGGTCTGCCAATTGATCATTCAGGCCTATGGTCTGAAACGTAAGGCTCCTCCCTTTAGGGTGAGAGCTCATTCCACCAGGGGTGTGGGAACCTCCTGGGCTTTTCGCCATCAGGTATTTGTGGCTCAGATTTGTAAGGCTGCTACCTGGTCTTCAGTGCATACGTTCACAAGATTTTATCAGGTGGATGTTAGAGCAGCCAAGGATTCGCCTTTCGGCCGTAGTGTACTACAAGCTGATGTATAAAGTCTAATGGCTATTTTTTTGGCAGGGTGTCTCCCTCCCCTCAAGACTATTGCTCTGGCACTTCCCAGTAGGGAATAATAGCCTAACTCTGTGTCCCGTGATATACGATAAAGAAAATAGCATTTTTTCATCATACTTACCTGTAAAATCCTTTTCTTTGAGTACATCATGGGATACAGAAGTCCCTCCCCTCTTTTGAGGAAGCGTATATTGATTGGTTTGCGCAACAGTTATAGCGTCTACAAACTATGGGATATATGTATGGAATTTTTTTTTTTTTTACTAGTAATGGCGGCGATCAGCGTTTTTTTTTAAAATAATTTTTTTTCTGTGGGACTGCGACATTGCGGCGGACAAATCAGACACCTGACACTTTTGACACTTTTTGGGAACCAGTGACACCAATACAGTAATCAGTGCTAAAAAAAATGCACCGTCACTGTACTAATGACACTGGCAGGGAAGGGGTCAACATCAGGGGCGATCAAAGGGTTAAGTGTGTCCCTAGAGGATGCTCTCTAACTGTGAGGGGGTTGCGTTGACTGGGGGAAGACAGAGATTAACAGAAACACAAGATCTCCATCTTCCCCTCTGGCAGAACGGCAGTCTGTCTTGTTTACATAGGCAGACCGCCGTTCTGCATCTCCTCAGAACGATCGGCGGGTCCTCGTGGACATTGCATCCGCCGGATCCGCTGTGTCTAATCACAGCGAGAGCGGGTAGCCGGTGACGCACACACATGCGCCCCAGACCCTGGCCTGCCCTTCCGCAGTATGGGGATGCCCTGCCGCTGCGTGGGGTGGTCCAGAAGCAGTTATAACTAAAGGCAAACTTACTTTTTCTTTTTTTTAGTTAGAGCAACTGTCAGGTTTTTTTGTTTTGTTTATTTTTTGCTGTCGGTGCCCTTGCCCTCTCTAATTGTCATGTTTACCATTATCATTGAAAGAAAATTCAAAATTTTGGGTTGTCCCCAGAATTGTAATAAAGGGGATACCTTCAATTTGGGACACTAGTTCTTACACTAGTATTGCCCTCATTAACCAGAGATTCCCTCACTTTGGAGGGATTTCCACTCACTTCCTGTTTTGAGAGATGAGATGTGAAAAAAAAAAACCTGATGGGTTTATCCCTCCCTTATGCTATCCACCATGAAAATAAAAAGTTTTGCCTTTTAGTTATACTTTACGGTCTTAGAGAACCCCTGTTAAAAAAAAATGTGTTTACACAGTTTACAGTACATATGCACGATTAGGAAATTTGTAAATAGTATTACCATTTGCCGAACGCTGCACGCCGATATACGTTGGCACAATGGCAGCGGTGGGCAAATGGGCGTACCTGTATGTCCCCTTTAATTGGCGGGGCTAGCGGGTGCGTGCGCCCGCTACATACAGCGTGACTGTGCCCGCTGGTCCCGCGGACTCGATGTCCGCCGGTGTCCCGCGATTGTGTCACGGAGCCGCAGAACGGGGAGATGCCTATATAAACAAGGCATTTCCCTGTTCTGCCTAGTGACATGACAAGGATCTACTGCTCCCTGTCATTGGGAGCAGTGATTGCTGTCATGTCAGTGGTAGCCCATCCCCCCCACAGTTAGAATCACTCCCTAGGACACACTTAACCCCGTGATTGCCCCCTAGTGTTTAACCCCCTTCCCTACCAGTGTCATTTACACAGTAATCAGTGCATATTTATAGCACTGATCGCTGTATAAATGACAATGGTCCCAAAATAGTGTCAAAAGTTTCTGATGTGTCCGCCATAATGTCGCAGTCACAATAAAAATCACAGATCCCTGCCATTACTAAAAAAAAAAAATGAATAATAAAAATGCCATAAATCTATCTATTTTTATAAAATAGGAATATATGTTACATTAGACACTTACAACGTGGCAGCTATAGTACAACAAGTGGATCGACCCTAATCAGTGAGGTTGGTATTCATTCCTGGGCGCAGTGGTGGGGAACCTGGTATAGGGAGACGTATTATACTGTGGAGACCATTTATTTGCATAAATCTATCCCCTATTTTGTAGACACTAACTTTTGCGCAAACCAATCAATATACACTTATTGTGATTTTTTTTTTTACCAAAAACATGTAGAAGAATACTTATCGCCCTAAACTGAGGAAAAAAAATTAGTTTTTTTATATATTTTTGGGGGATATTTATTATAGCAAAAAAGTAAAAAAAAATGCTTTTTTTTTCAAAATTGTCGCTATTTTTTTTGTTTATAGCGCAAAAAATAAAAACCGCAGAGGTGATCAAATGACACCAAAAGAAAGCTCTATTTGTGTGAAAAAAAGGACGTCAATTTAGTTTTGATAAACGCCGCACAACTGCGCAATTGTCAGTTAAAGCGACGCAGTGCAGAATTACAAAAAGTGCGGTTAATATAGGCATAATTTAGAAATAAAAGAATGTGAAATCTAGTGTTTTTGACACTCACAGCAGATACATTTTACCACCCCCAGCTTTACATGACAAATATATTTTCATTTTTTTTTTTATTGATATCAAATAAACAATAATGGTCAGAACACAAATGCAGGTAATGAATATTGTAGTACTCCCTTTATATTGGAAAGAGGAAGATGCCCCAAGGGATAGTGTGGGCCGAGGACCAACACAGGATAGATAGAAAATGAGTACAAAATGTATAAAAATATACATTTTATTCGATGTACTCTCACACTTTGACAATTACTCAGTCATGTAATACTGTACCCAAATGATTTTTTTGTCCTTTTTTCATACAAATAGAGCTTTCTTTTGTAGGTATTTGATCACCTCTGGGTTTTTCATTTTTTGCGCTATAAATGAAAAACAAAACGAACATTTTGGAAAAAAACGCATTTTTCTTAGTTTCTGTGATAAAATTTTGCAAATTATTAATTTTTCTTCATAAATTTTGGCCACAATTTATACTGCTACATATCTTTGGTAAAAATAACCCAAATAAGTGGATATTATTTGGTCTTTGTGAAAGTTAGAGAGTCTACAAGCTGTGGTGCAAATCATAAAAAATTGATCACACCTGATGTAATATCTCATTTCTTGCGACCCTAACAAGCCAGGAAAGTACAAATACCCCCCAAATAACCCATTTTGTGAAAGTAGACATTCCAAGATATTAAGTAAGATGCATGGTGAGGTTTTTGATGTTGTCATTTTTCCCACAATTCTTTGCAAAATGAAGATTTTTTTTTCCCCACAAAATTGTCATTGTAATAAGTTATTTCTCTCACATGGCATGTGTATACCACAAATGACACCCCAAAATACACTCTGCTACTCCTCCTGAGTATTACGATACCACATGTGTGGGACTTTTTCACAGCCTAGCCACATAGAGAGGCCCAACATGCAGGGAACACCATCAGGTGTTCTAGGAGCATAAATTACACATCTAACTTGTTGACTACCTATTACATTTTGAAGGCCCTGGAGCACCAGGACAGTGACACGTGACACTGATGACAGATGGCACTAATACGTGGCACTGATGACACGTGACACTGATGACAGATGGCACTAATATGTGGCACAGATGGCACTAATACGTGGCACTGATGACACATGGCACTGATACGTGGCACTGATGACACATGACACTGATAACAGATGGCATGTGACACTGACAGGTGGTACTGATGACAGATGGCACTTATACGTGGCACTGGGGACAGATGGCACTGACAGATCGCAGTGGGGACAGATGGCACTGAGGTACTGTGTTCACTTTTTTTTCCGTTTTTTTTTTTTTTCTGACACTCACGCTGCAGCATGCTTTCTCTGTGTGAGGAGGGAGAGCCGGCGAAGAGAGATGATCTCATATGTTTACATATAAGATCATCTCTCATTGGAAGCTCTGATCGCGCTGTAAACGGCCGCTGTGATTGGCCATTTACAGCGATCCGTGACTGGCTGTGTCCCAGGGGCACGACCAGCACAGAATTTCCCCGATGCACGCCCGCGGGAGAGTGCATCGTGGAAGTAATCAGGAGGACGTCCAGGGACGCCCTCCCGGCAATCGGCTATAGCGCGGGTGCGAAGTGGTTAAAGACCTTAGGTCAAAAGAAAACTGTAGCAGCAAAAACCCTACATGTTTTGAAAAACACAAAAAGATTTGTTTCTTTTTATGGTAAATGCACTTCCTTCAGGGGTTCAGGCAGAGCGTGCTGTTATATTTCTATCAAAAAAGATATATATATATATGTAAAAAAATCAGTAACCAAGCAGTGAATAAACAGTAAATTTGCACATATAGAAGTTAATTTCAGAAAGGCAGGCATACATAAAAAGTATACACTATACAGGTGGGTACTCACAAATCACATGTTCCACTACACAGAGGTGGTACACAGCAATATTGCAGGTAGTTGGATTCCCACGTCCGGAGGTCCACTAAGTTAAATTGGAACCATGAGGTGACCCCAATCAAAGGGGTCTCATTACCCTCTTCAATATGAAATAAGTCAGGTGTGAGACAAATCTTTATTTGAGGTTGAAAATGGACTCTGTCTCTATAGTGGAGCGGAAAGTCAGGGCTCACAGGAACCACCAAAAAGACATGGAGGGTGCGAATCGAACAGGCAAAAAAAAAGAAATATACATATATACAATAAGTATGTATGTATACAAAAAAACTGCTGGGACATGAGCAAGAGGTCATCTCCCAGTATTAAATCAAAAAGTCAATTAAAAATCACAGAATCAAAAATCAGAAGAAATCCCTAAAGGGCAGTCAGAAAAATAAAACCATATAGCAAGAGGTAGATGGTAAATCAAAAAGTGAGTAAGCGGTGTATATTAAAAAAAAAAAAAAAAAAAGGGACAAAAAAGTGCCATGGTAGTGACCATCTCGGGTGTGCAGCAATGATGTGTTACACATACCGGTGTTAAATAGCCCAGGAGTGGGAGTGGTGAGAAAAAAAACAACCAATCCCAGCAGTTTAAATATTTAGTACGTTAAAAAACAAAAAGGTGTAGCTTGATGACTCCTCTGATGCCTAAAAAGGCATATCCAGACACCTGGGTAGCAAATACACCTCTGTATGGAAAACCCTCCATCAGTGGTTCCTCAGCCGATGCGGCGCCTGGCGTCACCGCGTCAAATGACGCGATGACGTCGGACGTCTACACGGGCCACCGACACAGAAGGTGAGCGGCAACTACTGGTGAGAATGAAAAGGGCCAGTGCGCAGGTGCAGGGAACAAGAAAAGTTCCGGTGTCTTGTCAAATACAGTCCCCTATCATATAGTGTCCGCCCTGTACTGCGCAGGCGCAGTACGAAGGACAAACGAGACGCCGAAAGTCTCTGAAGCTTAACAGCTGATCATCAGCTGTACACGGCGCCTGCGCTTTTATTCTCACCCTATGTCCAGGTTCATTCCCTACTATCCAAGTGGACATAGAGTGAGAATAAATAATTGCCGAGCGCAGCGAGGCGAGCGAAGCAAGCCCGCGAGGGGCCCTCTTACACAGCCATCGCTAAGAAGTGCCGAAGCGCCGTGTACAGCTGATGGTCAGCTGATCAACTTCGGACACTTTCGGCATCTCCTTCTGCTCCGTACTGCGCAAGCGCTGCGCCTGCGCAGTACGGAGCGGACACTATCCGATAGGAGGACAGTATATGTCAGAACACCGACACATGCGAAAAGTCCCGGCACATGCGCATAATTGCCACAAAGCGAGGCACGGAGGCCCCACTGTGCCGGGGAGCACCGACGAGCCACATCACCACAAAAGGAGAGGGGCACATCTAAGCCAAACAATCTCAAAAGGTCCGGTATTTGAAAAAAATTAAAAGTAACATAAATAATAAATGTAAATATAAATGTAAAAAAGGGAAAATGATGCAAATAACTAAAATCTCCAAAAGCTTGGACTGAAGGGACGTGGGATCGCCATCTGTACATGTTAATACTGTTCAAAGAATGAAGAACAAAGCCTGCAAAAGAGAAGGAACATAGATGATGTCGAGATAAGGAGAACCATACATAGAAAACATAATAATGGTATAGCTATAAAATTTTATTTTCCTTGAACTCTGCTCAAGGAACCCCTAGTAACCTCTGGAGGAACCATAGGGTTCCATAGGGTATATTCATCAGCGGTGTTTTAAGCAGTTAGTCCTTTGTACGCTGCAGCTATATGACTGAGCTGTAATTGAATCATAAGTCATGTGGCATAGGATAACATTTCCTGACTTGACCTTTCTATCCAGACTGGGTAACGACCTCATGTCTAAGGTCAAGCGGACAAATGCCAACTGACTGCATTCAGGTTGGAATGCTGATCCCAAAGCAGTTCCAGTTACTATTGTTCCTTCCTGATAAGCCTTCTGGGTATGGAAAACAAACTATACTTGTAACCTTGTAACTGACAGATGAGCGGAGCTGTGTAAGTGAAAACACAGAAACCCATGAGTGAAACATATGCCTCTGGACATGATGTTAACCCTTCACAATCTTCTAAAAGTGTTTTTAGATTGGTTTTAAAATAGAAAATAGGCTAGGTGGAGAAAATTCTTATATATTTTTGGGTATTAAAAATGATCATGGTCATTTTTTTTCATGTTTATTAGAGGAAGCATCTCAACAGGAGACCATTTCATAACTATTCTATTCTTATGCCCAGAGTTCAGCTTTACCACTTGCCGGATGGACGGCTCACTCCTGAGTGTGGGAGGGTGTATGAAAACGTCTTCCTGCTTCAGCTGCTCATGCACGCCCTGTGATTGCTGTGCCTGCTATGCCTTTTGTACACAGCGGCTAACCGATTGGGGTGCAGAGCCAATGAAATTGGCCTTGTACTGTGTATTTTCTGTGACCAATAATAGCGATCACACTTTTAAACCATGGCTGCATGTTGCAGGCAGTTTTGCTTCCTCTTACAGCGATAGGCTGTGACAGAAAACAGAGTGTTTCCCAGGAGATATGCAATTTTTTTTTTCTTAAAAGTACAATGACACCAAAGCAGCCAGCCAGTGTCCCTGATCACTAGCCACCCCAACACAGTTTCACTATGCTGATACTTGATGCCAGTGCAGCCAGCCAGTGTCCTTGATCACAATCCTCATCAGTTCAAAGTCACCACAGCAGCCAGCCAAAGTGTCCCTGATCGCTGCCTCACCACTCACAGTAGCACCAGATCAGTGCAGCCAAAAACAATGATCTGGTTTACTGCAACAGTGTTCCTATTTGTTGCCACACCAGTCCCAGTGTCACAAGACCAATTTAAGCCATCAACAGTGTTCCTGATCACAGCCACACAAGCCCTGTGTCACCAGACTAGTGTAAGCCATCAACAGTGTTCCTGACCACCGCCACACCAGTCTTCCTTTCACAAGACCAGTGTAAGCCAGCAAGAGTGTTCCTGATTGCTGCCACACCAGTCCCTGTGTCACCAGACCAGTGTATGCCAGCAGCATTATTCCTGGTCACCATCACGCCAGTACAGTGTAAAAAGACCAGTGTAAGCCAGGAAAATGATAGGAGATAGATGCGTATTTCTACAGTGCCATTCCACCATTGTACATAAACGACCGGACCACTGCTTCCTAAGAATGAGAGGCTGTTTTAAAATGGCACCCTCTAGCGTGCCCCATTGGATATAACATTGCAGAGCCGGATACAGGGCCAGTTTCATTGTACCAATCACAGCATTTACAAAGGTAACAAAGGCTGCACGCTGATTGGCTGCGAAAGGAAACCGAGTATTTCCTACAGTGATTGCCACACCACATATTATAGTGCACCAAAGCCAGCCTGATCGCTAGACATAACAATCACATAAAGTCACTAGACCAGTATAAGCCAGCAACAGTGTTCCTAATCACTAGCACCCCAGTCCCACTGTCACCAGATCAGTATAAGCGAGCAATAGTGTTTCTGAACACCTCCAGACCAGTGTAAGCCAATAACAGTGTTCCTCAACACTAGCTACACCAGTATTAGTACCAGACCAGTGTAAGGCAGCAACAGTGTTTCTTATCGTTGTCACACCAATCTCAGTGTCATCAGACCAGTGCAGCCAGCAATAATGTTCCTTATTGCTGCCACACAAGTCCAAGTGTCACTAGACCAGTGTAAGCCAGTTAGTGTTCTTGATTGCCACCACACAAATTCCAATGTCACCAGACATCACTACCACGCCAGTGTTTTCAGACCAGTGCAGCCAGCAACAGTGTCCCCGATCACTGCCACACAAGTTCCAGTATCAACAGACCAGTGTAAGCCAGCAACAGTGTTCTCGATCACTGCCACACCAGATCAGTGTAAGCCAGCAATAGTGTTCTGATTGCTGTCACACTAGTCCCAGTGTCACTAGATCAGTGTAAGCCAGCAACCGTGTTGCTGATTGCCTCCACGCCAGACCAGTGTAAACCATCAATAGTGTTTCTAAATGTTGCCACAGCAGTGCCAATGTGACCAGACCAGTACAGCCAGCAACAATGTCACTGACTGCCCCCACATCAGTATAGTGTCCCCAGTGCAGCCAGCAACAGTGTACCTGATAATTGACACACCAGTTCAGCCTATGTTCAGAATCCTGTACTTCCCGGTGTCTTGCCGAATAAGTTCCTTCGGCGGATAGGTTCCCCCCTGTACTGCGCAGGCGCAGCGCCTGCGCAGTACGTACTACTGTTGGCCGCCGGAGATAGCCGAAGCTCAAACGCTTCGATCAGCTGTACACGGCGCCTGCGCTCTGGGTCCAGATTCCTTCCCCTCTATCCAAGTGGACCTAGAGGGGGAATCTAAAAGTGCCAAGCGCAGCGAGGCCGTGCCCGAAGCGTGGCGAGCGAAGCGAGCCCGCGAGGGGCCCTCTTACAGTCGCCGTGTACAGCTGATTTTCAGCTGTTCCGCTTCGGCTATTTCCGCCGGCTTCTACTGCGCATGCGCAGTAGAGGGGGGAACTAATCCGCCGAGCGGAACTTTCTCGGCAGAACACCGGCCAGTGAAAATGTAATTCCTGAGGGTAGCCACGTACCAGTATGCTAGGTTTGCTTGGCTTATAGATACAAGGAATGTTGGTTGATTTTTTTGATATACAAGATACAATGTCTGGTGCATAATCAGTCCAAACATTGAAAGTCTCACAAATGTGGTATATACTTGGCAGGAGTAGCAGAGTTTGTTTTGAAGGGAAATTGCCCCTGCTGTGTATTTGCAAAATATCTTATTAACCACTTGCCGCCCGCCCACCGTCAAATGATGGCTGGGCGGTGCAGTTCTCGTTCTAGGTGGACGTCATATGATGGCTTCCCAGAACAACCGCTCTTGCGCGCCAATTGCGGCTGTGTTGCTAGGACACAGCCTGACCCCGATCTGTGTAAAGAGCCGTGGCCTGCGGCTCTTTAACCATGTGATCGGATGTGTCTAATCACAGCCGGTCACATGTAAACACGGAGAGCAATCGGTGCTCCCGAAAAAAAAAAACTCTTTCCACATTTTCCAAAAACTTGTGGGAAAAAATTGTGGGAAAAAATTAAATCTTAGAAATCCCCATGCCTCTTAAAAATATCTTGGAGAGTTTATTCTCCAAAATGTGTCTACAACGTAGAAATTACAATGTAGATGTATAGTTTATACCCTTTGAAAGCCTAAGCCCAGGGTTCACACATGTGCGGTGCGAATTGAAGCTCAGGTTTTACTGGGAAGATAAAAATCCGTTGTTCAAAGGCTTCTCTGTGTTGTAGCAGCGGATCAGTGAGCAGGGAGAGGGGGAGGGAGGGGGGGGGAGGGGGAGGTGTAGTGAGGAGAAGCAGAAAATCCTTGTTCATAACGCAATGCATCTGCGAATCAGATGCGTTCCCATAGGAGGTAATGGGCTTGTAATTCGTACCACAATGCCCAAAAAACACACACCATTTTTTTTGCGCAATGCGCAGTGCGAATGCAATGAACATATGTGAACCATCCTCATTCAAATGAACCTAGTTTAAAATGTGCTGCGAATTGGATGCGTTGTAAGCCGCATCTAATTCGCATAGGTGTGAACCGGGCTTAAGGTTACATCTTGGGTCCCTCTATGTGGCTAGGCTGTGAAAAAGTCTTACGTTTATAGGATCCCCGTACTCGGGAGGAATAGCAAAATGTGTTTTGAGGTGTAATTCTAACTATGCCCATACTCTGTATTAGGACTATCTTAAAGTGTAACTCCACTTTCGTGGGAAAAAAAAAAGCAAATAAAGAAAAAATAATATAGCGTGTACAATTGCAATACAAGTCAACATGTAATTTAATGTTACTAAAAATTACATTTCCTTTTTAATCTGCAGCCGGTGTAATATTCTATAAATGTAATGCGATATGGCTACATGGAGTTGTTCTGTAGACAGAATGTGTACTGACCACTCCCCAGAAACATAATTTCCTGCTTGTGTGATTGGCTCACCAATTTTCACAGAAGTCTGCCTAAGATGCAAGTCAGATTTCAGGCATGCCCTGCAACAAAAATGTCATTTTTGGTGAGATATTTCCAATAGGAACATGTCTAAAGGGATGCAGGCCCAGCAGCTTTCCTCATTAGTGCCCTGCAGCTGCCACAGCTGACTGATAATTATGAAACCACTCCCATAAATCCCACTCAGCACAGAGGCACAGACAAACACACATGGATTTCTTCAGAATAACAAAAGGTAGGAATTACTGATTTTGTTTTGCATACTCTTCACACTTAAATGATTCAGATCACAAATTTTAATATTACACAAAGATAACCCAAGTAAATCCATGATGCAGTTTTTTAATTATTATTTCATTTATTAAGGGAAAAAAGCTGTTCAAACCTGCCTGGCCTTATGTAGAATCATGAATGAACTGTGATTAACCACAATTTTTTGGAAAACTTAAATTTCACTTGCCACACCCAGGCCTGATTACTGCCAGACCTCCTGAATCAAGAAATCACATAAATAGAAGCTGTCTGACAAAGTGAAGCATGCTAACAGATCACAAAAAGCCACACATCATTCCACAATCTAAAAAAAAATCAAGAACAGATTAGAAACAAAGCAATGGACATGTATCAGTCTAGAAAGGGTTTCAAAGCCATTTTTAAGGCTTTGGAACTCCAGTGAACCACGGGGAGAGCCATTATCCACAAATGGAGATAACTTGGAACAGTGGTAACCCTTCCCAGGAGTGGCTGGCCTACAAAAATTACTCCAAGAGCATGACGACGATTCATTAAGAAGGTCATAAAAGAACCCAGAACAACATCTAAAGAACTCCAGGCCTCATTTGCCTCAGGTAAGATCAGTGTTCATGATTCAACAATAAGAAAGAGACTGGGCAAAAATGGCATCCATGGGAGAGTTCCAAGGCCAAAGCCACTGTTGACCAAAAATAACACAAAGGCTCATCTCACTTACCAAGAAACATCTTGATTATCCCCAAGACTTTTAGGCAAATATTCTGTGGACTGATGAGACAAAAATTTAACTTTTTGGAAGGTATGCTTCCCATTACATATGGCATAAAATGAATACAGCATTTCATAACAAGAACATCATACCAACAGTCAGACATGGTGGTGGTAGCATGATGGTCAGGGGCTGCTTTGCAGCTTCAGGACCTGGACGACTTACCATAATTGATGGAACCATGAATCCTGAGCTCTACCAGAAAATCCTGAATGAGAATGTCCGCCCATCAGTTTGTGACCTCAAGCTCAAGTGCACTTGGGTTATGCAGCAGGTCAATGATCCGAAACACAACAGCAAGTCCACCTCCAAATGGTTCAAACAAGGCAAAATTTAGGTTTTGGAGTGGTCTAATCAAAGCCCAGACTTAAATCCAATCGAGATGATGTATCATGACCTTACACAGGCCGTTCATGCTGGAAAACCCTCCAATGGGGTTGAATTAAAACAATTCTGCAAAGAAGAGTGGGCAAAATTGCTCCACAGCAATGTGAAAGACTCATTGCCAGTTATCGCAAAAGCTTGATTGCAGTTGTTGCCGCAAAGGCTGGCACAACCAGTTATTAGGTTTAGGGGACAATTACTTTTCCACATAAAGCCAGGCAGGTTTGGACAGATTTTTTGCCTTAACCAGTTCAGCCCCGGAAGAATTTACCCTCTTCCTGACTGGGCCATTTTTTGTGATACAGCACTGCGTCACTTTAACTGACAATTGCGCAGTCGTGCGACACTGTACCCAAACAAAATTGATGTCCTTTTTTCCCACAAATAGAGCTTTCTTTTGGTGGTATTTGATCACCTCTGCGTTTTTTATTTTTAGCGCTATAAAAAAAATACAGACTATTTTGAAAAAAAAAGCAATATTTTTTACTTTTTGCTATCATAAATATCCCCAAAAAAATATATTAAAAAAAAAAAAACATTTTTCTTCCTCAGTTTAGGCCGATATGTATTCTTCTACATATTTTTGGTAAAAAAAAATTCACACTAATAGTATATTGATTGGTTTGCACAAAGGTTCTAGCGTCTGCAAATTAGGGAATAGATTTATGCCATTTTTATTTATTTTATTTTTTTTACTAGTAATGGGGGCAATCTGCGATTTTTAATGCAACTGCAACATTGCAGCAGACAGATCGGACACTTTTCACACTATTTTGGGACCATTGACATTTATACAGCGATCAGAGCTATAAATACTAATTGATTACTGTGTAAATGTCACTGGCAGGCAAGGGGTTAACACTAGGGGTGGTCAAGGGGTTAACTGTGTGTCCTTGGGAGTGATTCTAACTGTGGGGGGGGGGGATGGGACTACCTGGGGGAGGAGACCGATTGTTGTTCCTAAGCAGTAGGAACAACAGATCGCTCTCCTCACCCCTGACAGAACGGAGATCTGTCTATTTACATTGACAGATCTCCGTTCTCTACTTCTCAGGAGCAATCATAGGTAGCCGACGGACATAGCGCCCTATATTCCTTAAAGGGCTGTCAATCGATGGCAGGCGGTCGCCAAGTGGTTAATAAATGAAACCATCGTTTGAAAACTTAAACTGCAATTTGTATTTACTCGTGTTATCTTTGTGTAATAATAACATTTTTTGATGATCTGAGTCATTTAAGTGTGACAAATATGCAAAAAAATAAAAAATCAGAAAAGGGGCAAATACTGTTTCACAGCATTGTAGATCACCCAGGGGGGAATGTTTTTTCTCAACAAAAGTAAAATAAGTAAAACTGACAAATGTGAATGTGAAAATAAGTCATTTTCTTTCTTTATTTTCCAAAAACTTGGCAAAAAAAGGAAATATTCAAAAGACCTATTATGCGTCTTTGTGTGCTCTCCAAAATGTGGTAATTTTGTGGGTGTTTCTATGTTTCTACTGTCCTGGTGCTTGAGGGCCTCCAAAATGAATGGTAGTCAGTAAATTGCATGCATCATTTTTGCCCCTTGCAAGCTTGAAGGTGCTGTTTGAATTTTGAGCCCCTGTATACAGCTAGGCTCCAAAAAAATCTCATGTGTGGTATCCCCATACTCAGGATTATCAGAATGTCTTTTGGGGTATAATTTTGAGTATGCCTATGCTGTTTGTGAAAAATATCTTATTAACTGACAGCTGTGTGTAAACATTTTTTTTAATTTTCCAGAAATTTATGGTTATGTGATCATCAAAAGATTAATCATGCCTCTAATTAAAGACATTGGGGGATCTGAATTTGCAAAATGGGATCATTTTGTTTGTGTTTCTCTTGTTCTGGCACTTCGGAGCCTCAATAAATGTAATAGGTAGCCAGGAAATCAGAATCTTTATATATGTCTCTTAAAAGCCTAAAGGTGCTCATTGGATTTTGGGCCCCCTCTTTGCATCTAGGCAGCAAAAAACTCTTATATGTAAGAGGAGGTGTATAAGAATGTGTTTTGGGGTGTAATTGTAAGTACACCCACGCTATGGCCAAATACCTTAAATTTACAACTTTGTGAATTTAAATTTTTTTATTAATTGTCTTCATTTTCCAAAAAATAAGAAAGATCAGATAAAAAAATAAGAAATGGTGCTCTTCTTGGAGACATCAGTGACCAATTAGACCCCTGATGCACCATCTACCTTTAGGCTGGGTTCATCCAATTCGCATGTCAAGAGACTGTGACCGTCTCTCAATGGAGCCGATTCACACAGCTCCAGGACGGCTGTGGAGTGGAAATGCACAGGGGTCCTGTGCGTCTTCTGGTCTGAATTCAGCCAAAAATTTGGACTGAAATCAGGCCTGAAACAGTGAACAGGGACACACACCGGACCCCTGCCGTGAGCCGCTCCGCACAACTGTGAACCCAGCCTAGTTCATGCAGATTTGGGACAGATTACCCGATCGGCTGTTTACTCAACTGTCATATTACAAAAATTAACAGGAGAAGTGGGACTCCCTTGCTTTGTGATGGTTCCAGGAGGGAAGGAGGGCCAGGAACTGTTAGGGATGAGGTCCCCAACAGCTACAACAGCTACAGAACTTTAGCTGGTGATTAAATCACCAGCTGGTATCAAAAACTGGGAGCAAATGCCTTTGTTAGTATTGACCTTAAGCCTAGGTTCACACTGAATGCAGGTTTGAAATCATGCGAGTTCAGCTGAACTTGCACGATTTCAAACCACCATTTCAGTCCAACTTCTGGGGCGTTTTGAGAGACATCTGTGTGGGTTCATGCACAGATGTCTATTGAAATTGCCCCTGAAGTTGCCAAAAGTAGTGCAGGAAATACTTTTGGGAGCCGCAAAGTCTGCATCGCACCTATTTGGATGGTGCTGTTGCCGGCAATAGGCTCTGATTTTGCATGCGATTTGACATGTCAAATCTGCCCGATGTGAACGGGGGCTCAAATCTGAATCTGGCTTCACAATGAATCCCTTTGCTTTACAATGATTAACTGTGAGGAGCATTCCTGAAGTCCAAGTTCTGAACCACACTCCATGCTGCTGTTTGTTTTGAAGCTGCAACGGGATGTAAAAACCTACGCTTTTCCGACAACTATTAACTACAAAACAAAACCAACAGGAAGGCAGTGGTCATTACCTCTTCCCTTTGTTTTCTTGCTTCTCTAAACACTGCGCCACAAGCTAATATGTTTAAGGTATGTCGAGTGTTTTCTAACAATGGCTGATACTGTATTTGAGGAAAACAAAAGTCAGACTGTGCCAAAGCTAAATATTATTCTAATGGAATGTCTTCCTATCTATTCAGTGTCAAACAGATGCTATTCTTAACATCTGAAAATCTAAATATTTGCCTTATCCATTCTCTGAACATAGCCTGTGTTTGGCAGGCAGGGCATGCTGGGAAGTTTTAGTTATCCAACAGCAGAGGATCCCAGGATGTCCACGGTATGGCCAATAAAAATGCTAGCGCACATCCACCATTTGTAAAGCTATCCATACAGAAAAATTAGATTTAAGAATGAACATTCGTACAAAAATGTTCGATGACTTGATAAAAGTAAGGGGCTGTCTATTCAAGATCTGGTTTGGTATCACTGGTATAGAGTGTCACTTGGAAGTTGGAAGGAGGCTTCCAGCTGTCCCTGGACATTTTGTGAGTACAGGAAACCTAAAAGATCTATAGACTTGTGCTTTTAACCCCTTCTGATTTGTTATATAGTCAGTTGAGGGTCTGAACAAGGGAACACTGGCTAGTGTTCTAAAGAGCTTGTCCAACTGTTTGCTACTGCATAGGACTTTGCTCAGTTCTACTACTTTTGAACTGCCAAGCAGTCTGCCGTAACTGGCTTGTACCTGAGGAGCGTTGCCCTGCTACCACTACTACTACTGAGGGACTTTGCTCACTCCTGAAACTACTTTGTGCTATTTCTAAGGAGAATATTGTTATCTGCTTACAGCAAGGACTTCACCAGAGCTTAACCGAGAAATCAGCTAGATGTTCTCAATTAGTAATTAATTAATAGTTCTATTTCTTGTAGTATCCCACAAATTTCCCTTCCCTATCCAAGTTCTCCAAAAATAAAACAAAAACAAAACCCTTAGACTGGTCATTGAAGACAACAAGTGAAAGAATATGTGCACCTGGCTGTGTGAATCTACCTTGTGCCTAGGGAAGGCCTGAGCAAACTACCAGTGGCCCCTATAATGGCACGTACACACGAGCGGACTTTTAGACTGGACTGGTCCGACAGACCGAGTCCGGCGGACAATTCGACCGTGTGCTGGCTTCATCGGACCTGCAGCTGATTTTTTCGGTCGAAAATCTGACGAACTTTAGATTTGGAACATGTTTCAAATCTTTACGTCGGAACTCCGCCGGACCCAGTTCCTATCAAAAAGTCCGCTCATCTGTATGCTAGTCCGACGAACAAAAGCCGACGCTAGGGCAGCTATTGGCTACTGGCTATCAACTTCCTTATTATAGTCCGGTCGTACGTCATCACGTACGAATCCGTCGGACTTTGGTGTGATCGTGTGTAGGCAAGTCCGTTTGTTGCAAAAGTCCACCGGAAGTCCGCCCAAAGACCGTTGCATAGACCGTCGGACCAGTCCGGTCGAAAAGTCTGCTTGTGTGTACGCGGCATAAGGGTAGTGCTACATAGGCAATGACACTGTAGACAGGGAACTCTCTGAAGAGAAGAATGACAAAAACAGCAATAAGCAAATTTTTGGATTGGTGTTTTTGTCTCCAGGTTGTAAGGGCACACTTTATACTCCAACACAAGGTCTGCTTACTGTATACACATGTTCAAACACTGCAGATTTTTTTTTAAAAAAAAAGGCCTTTATGGGAGTTTGACATCACCATCCTTCCAGCACGATCACGGGGACTGCTGAGAAGACCTAATCTCACGAGAAGACGCTCCTGCACTGTGCTGGCCTGGGGCATCATTATGCAAGATTCAAATTTCTTAATATCCTCATGGTGATGATACCTTCTCCTAGGTGTTATAGGTGGAAGCCGGGTGTAGGGTAAGCATATATAACATTTGTCCCACAGGTGTTTTTCTTTTACCTTGACTGCAGCATTTTAGGTTGGGAAGTTTGGGTGGGGTCAGCAATTGGTCTCAGCAAAAATTACTTTTTATGTGCTAGGCCTACTTTAAAATATAACTTAAAGTACATTTTTTTTTTTTTAGTCTTGGATAGAGTGGAGAGGGATTAGAACACCTGTCATCTCTTTAATGCTGTTTGTGCCCGCCTTTAGAGAGATTCAACCTGTTTCTCCTGATGACCATTATCACAAAAAAAGTGAAAGAAAATTCCAAATTCTGGGTTGTTCCCAGAACGGGATTAGAAGGAAAATGTTCCAGTGGGGATACTAGTTCTGGAAAAAAACAGGGATGCTCCCACTCTGGATGGATTTCCTCTCACTTCCTGTTTTGGCTATGAGAAAGGAAGTGAAGGGAAATCTCATACATATACGGGGTTCCCTTTAAGAGCCGCCAGAGGGGATCCAATGCACGTGGCCGACGGTCGCGATCGTGTGCACGAGAGCCAGGCACGGGGATTTGTGTGTGTAAACACACAAATCCCTGTGCTGTCAGGGGAGAGGAGACATATTGTTTGTTCCTACTAAGTAGGAACAACAATATGTCTCCTAACCTAGTCAGTCCTATCCCCATACAGTTAGAACACACTGAGGGAACACACATTTAATCCCTTGATCTCCCCCCTAGTGTTAACCCCTTCCCTGCCAGTGACATTTACACAGTAATCAGTGCATATTTAAAGGCACTGATCTCTGTATAGATGTTAAAGCGGAGTTCCACCCAAAAATGGAACTTCTGCTTTAAGGGAGGTGATTTGGCATGTCATTTTTTTGGGGGGGGGAGCCGATACCCTGTTTTTAGAGGGTCCCAGCTCCCACTTTCTCCCGGCGCACCGCGGCACCAGAAGGGAGATCACCTCACCCCCCTCCCTCTCAGCAATCATCTGGAACACGTCAGAGCGCGTGGCTCACGCATGCGCAGTGGGTGCCCGGCTGTGAAGCCACAGCCGGGTGCCCACAGTTACAATGCCGGCGCCGCAGAGAGGAGGGGGAGACGAGCGGGGCTTCGTTCCCCGCATCGCTGGATCCTGGAACAGGTAAGTGTCCAATTATTAAAAGTCCGCAGCTGCAGTAGTTGTAGCTGCTGACTTTTATTTATTTATTTTTTAAGCAGAACTCCGCTTTAATGGTCCCAAAAATGTGTCAAAAGTGTCCCATCTGTCCGTCGCAATGTCGCAGTACCGCTAAAAATCGCAGATCACCGCCATTACTAGTATAAATAAATAATAATAATGCCATAAATCTTTCCCATAGTTAGCAGACGCTATAACTTTTGCGCAAACCAATCAATAGATGCCTTTTGTGATTTTTTTTTTTTTTACCAAAAATAGGTGAAAGAAATTCGTTTTTTAAAAAAACATTTTTGAGGATATTTATAATAGCAAAAAGTAAAAAATATTGTTTTTTTGTTTTTTTTAAATTGCCGCTCTTTTTTAGTTTATAGCGCAAAAAATAAAACCTGCAGAGGTGAACAAATACCACCAAAAGAAAGCTCTATTTGGGGTAAAAAAAGGACGCATATTTTTTTGGGGTACAACATCGCACGACCGCGCAATTGTCGGTTAAAGCGACGCAGTGCCAAATTGTAAAAAGTGCTCTGGTCAGGAAGGGGGTAAAATCTTCTGGGGCTGAAGCGGTCAAACTGCTATTTCCTCAGAGCAGAAACAGATAGGAATCTTCTACACAGTTTGTTAAAATCCTTGTCATGTACAATAATCACCCAGAGGGGATTGTTTTTTTTTTCTCAGCAAAAGAGGAGTTACGCTTTACACTCCTTGTGCAAAGAGAAATGTTCCTGATGGCTGGATGCATTCGTTTTTTTTTTTGTCTCCCAGGGATTCAAATATGGCGCAATAACTGCAAAGAATGCTGGAGTTCTAGAACATTCCTTGTAATCATTGGCCTTGTATTGCCACTCTGACTTGAGAAACAGCGCTGTGTTGCTTGGAGGTTCCCTTCCTGAAAAAAAAAAAGAAATAGTAAAAAATGTATTTTAAAATTTTTACAAACCCTGTATTCAGAACAAAAAGGTTACACGAGTATATGACTATTATTTTTTTATTGTTTTGCGTTTTTTCTATGATATGCAAGCATAAACAGGAATCATATTTACCTTGGATACAGTTTGTTTTTTGCAGAGAAAACTAGAACCTGTTGTTAGGTCTACCATTCCACTTACACAAGCTACACGTCCCCTCCCACACATAGCGTCTACCTGTGATATACCGTTCTGGCATGTTATATATTTACTAGCAGGAAGGAAACGTAATATTTGTAAGACACAGCCGCCTCCTGACCAAAGGCTACACAAGTCTCCAGCTTGGTAAGGGAGACATTCAAAATCTTTTCATAATAGACTTCTCCTTGAAGATTCTTCATAATCACACACATATTCACATAGTCCAGTTGTGTGAGGGGAATGCAGGAAGACTAGGAACTACACTGCAATTTGTAGTCACAGAATCTCAGTAAGTCACTGTGTAGTAGAGTTGCCGCCTCATCCCTTTTAACCCGAACACCTTTGAATTCCACAGGTTCTGAGGCTAATTAAATGCAGATAAGGCACCAAGTGAGTTTAATTACCACCTTAATCAGACACAGAACCTGTGTAATTCATATGTGTTTGGGTTTAAAGGGATGAGGTGGCAACCATACTGTGTAGACTTATGACAGAGGCATGTAGGCTGCCATAGTTGACTTTTTCTTTTAAAACGACTAGTTGGTTTGCTGTCATGGTTGTGCTTTATCTTCCCTACTTTTTTAAAGGGTAATTCCACTTTTGTGAAAAAAAAAATAACAAATAAAAAAAAAAAAAAGCATAGCATGTACAATTGCAACAGAACAGAAGTGGTATTGTAATTTAGGGCTCATGCACACACAATGTTTTTAACGCTGTTTTTAGGGGCATCTGGTGTTTTTTATTTGCCTCTAAATGCCCCTCCATTTTAGCCTATATGTCCATGCACACATTTAAGCCTGGCACACGCGATCGGATTTCCTGCAGACAAAGCGTCAGATTTTTGTCCGAAGGGCGTTGGCCAGGTATTTGTCTTGCATACAAGCGGCACACAATTGTCGGCCAGCAAACATAAACGTAGTGACGTACTACGTGGTTTTTCATCTCTTTAGCGCCACCCTTTGGGCACCTTCAGCTAATGTCACGTTTGGTGAGCATTGATTCCGAGCATGCATGTTTGTACTTTGGACGTTTGTCCGACGGACTTGTGTACACACGCTCGGAAAATCCGACAACACACCGTTGTTCGCGGAAAATTTATAAACCTGCCATCCGACATTTGTCCACGGAAAGTTGGCCAACAATTGTCTGATGGAGCATACAAACGGTCGGATTTTCCAACAGCCTGTCATCACACATTTCCCGTCGGAAAATCCGATCCCGTGTACGAGGCTTTAGGGCCAGTTCACACCATAGAAATGCAGTCCGGATGTGCTCCAGATGCTTTTTTGCATGCGCATTTTTGATGCCTTCCAGTGCGTTGGTGATGCGTTTTTGGTGCATTTTTGATGCAGTCCAGTGAATTTTTCCCCCTTTTTTTCCCCTTAACCTTAAATAAGAACATGGGTGTTCCAGTGCGTTTTTGGTGCGTTTAGGTGCGTTCCTGTGAGTTTTTGATGCTTTCTACAGCGTTCCAGTACAGTCCAGTGCAGGAAAATAGACATGTGCGCCGTCAATAAATTCGTTTCACTTCGTTCCGTTTCGTATTAAAATTAATTGTAATTCATAATTCGTGTCCGAAATTCAATTCGGATTCGTAAACTTTTCGTAACAATAACGAACGTTCCTTATATAAATTTATCATTATGAGGGGCTCCCACCATCCCTGTGCTGTGCTGACTTCCTGGGTTTTTAACTTTTAGTTTCGTTAACTTTTTGTAACAATAACGAAAGTTGGTTAAGATAAATTTATCATTATGAGGGGCTCCCACCATCCCTATGCTGTGCTGACTTCTTGGGTTTTTACCTTTTTGTTTTGTTAACTTTTCGTAACAATAACGAAAGTTCGTTGTGGTAAATTTATCCGAAGTTTGTAAACCAAATTTCGTATTTCGTACAAAATTTGTATGCATAAACATTCGTATTTCAGATACTTACAAATGTAAAAATTTTCGGAAATTCGTACGAAACTAATCGCACATGTCTAAAAATGCAGCATTTTCTTCTTTTTTTTCTGGAACTGGAACGCACTGGAACTGCAAGCACTGGTGTTAGCTATGTTATTGAAAACCATATAACCTACTTTCCATGCGTTTTTGATGCAGAAAAAAAACGCATTGGACTGCATGTGGTGTGAACTGGCCCTTAGAGTGTTTAGAGGCAACCCCCCCCAACCTGACCCCCTCCCCCACTGCCAGTGTGTCCAGAAGCAGCTGCGTCTTGGCAGAAAAACTCCAAATGCCTGTTAACACTAGGCGTGCCAAGCGCTTGAGTGTTAATTCGTTTCAATGGCCTGTTTCTATGCATTGAGGTGAAAAACCTCTTGTAGTGCACCAGCCCCCCTTTTACTTACCTGAGCCCGATCGTTCCTGCACCAGGGACGAGCACACCTGATCCAGCAGGTGTCTTGGGTCCTGATTGGATAGATTGAAAGCAGCGCAGCTTTTGGCTCCTGCTGCTGTCAATCAAATCCAATGACAGGGGAGCCAGGGGCAGAGCTACCCTGTTTCCCCGAAAATAAGACCTAGTGTGATTGTCGGTGATGGCTGCAATATAAGACCTACCCCCCAAATAAGCCCTAGTTAAAGTCCTTGTAGGTCTTATTTTCAGGGTAGGGCTTATTTTCTGGGAAACAGGGTAGGGCTTATTTGGGGGGTAGGGCTTATATTGCAGCCATCACTGACAATCACACTAGGTCTTATTTTCGGGGAAACAGGGTAAGTCCTGCTCTCTGTGTCAATGGACACAGCAGCAGAACACAGGAGCGTGTCCGCACGGGGGCCACGAGGGACAGCACTTCTCTGACGGGGCACTCGAGTAGAAGAGGAGCCAGGAACATCCGCTGAGGAACCCCAGAAGAGGAGGATCAGGGCCACTCTGTGCAAAACCAACTGCACAGAGGAGGTAAGTATGACATGTTTGTTTTAAAAAAAAAACAAATGTTTACATATCCTTTAAAATGTCAATAAACCCACATCATACTATCAATAGATGCTGTATGTCATGCTGTTCCTACTCAGTCACTATGAGATTTTTTTTTTTTTATTCTGCAAAAAACCTGCTACTATCTTCACCTTCTGTTCATGTCCCCATCTCAGCTAGGGATTTTGCAGCTGTGGTGGCAACTCTGCACATGCTCAGTTTTCAGTAAGCTTCTATGCTGAGACTTTCATCTGAGCAGCCCATGTGACTATAGAGTCACACATGTGGGCGTATACACAGTGGTAAATGACAGCCCACTCCCTCCTCCTTCATGCCCACTAACCAGCTAAACACAATGGGGGTGAGGATAATACATGTATAAATGGAGGCTTCACCTCCCTCTTATCCTTTTACTACGTACACAAGACAGAATTTTCCGACAACAAAAACGTGGATTTTTTAAGAAGGATGTTGGCTCAAACTTGTCTTGCGTACACACGGGCACACAAATGTTGGCCAACAATTACAAATGTGGGAACGCGGTGACGTACAACACGTACGTCGAGCTGAGAAAAATGAAGTTCAATAGCCAGTGCGGCTCTTATGCTTGATTCCGAGCATGCATGGGCTTTTGTTGCGTTGGGATTGTGTACACACGCTCGGAATTTCCGACAACAAGTTTTGTTGTCGGAAAATTTGAGAACCTGCTCTCAAACATTTGTTGGCGGAAATTCCGACAACAAATGTTCTATGGAGCATACACATACAAGTTCACATCCAACAGAGCCTGTGACTGGCACAATTCCACCCACACCATGTTATTGCCAAAAAATAATAAAAATTTGATTTCAAATATATATTTGTATGACAATTTAAAACAGTTTATTGATATTATTTATTTTTACTCTATATTGTAAAGGCTCTTTTTTTTATTTAGAACATGTGGCCAGCAGCAGAGGACTAGAAGCTCCTCCTGCTTATGTTTCCCTGCAGACAGGCTGGGAGAGATCTGGGTCATGTGTCAGCTGTATATCGATTAGGAAAAAGGGTACTTAGATTTTTTTATTATTTAAAAATTACAGTGCATCATCCACATACAGAAATAGAAGGGATAATGTAAAATAAACCATGTGTGTTTAATATCACTTTAACCACTTAAGGACCAGGCCTATTTTTTACACTTGGTGTTTACAAGTTAATATCAGGTTTTTTGCTAGAAAATTACTTAGAACCCCCAAACATTATATATTTTTTTCAGACAAGCTAGAGAATAAAATGGCATTACAATTATGAGTATTGTTAACATTTACATATTGTTTATACTGTTTAAACATTGATTGTAATGGGGTGTGGCTTTGTGAGTGTGGTTAAATGTGGGTGTGGTCAGCAGAGCATCCCCAGTTTTTATTTTGAAAATCTGATCACCTTAGTGATTGGCTACAACCATCACATGATACAGATCCGCTTTCATTGCTGCTGTACCTTTTTTTCTGTGATCTACACTGTTCAATGACACAACCGCTGTGCTTGTGCTTGCACCCGAGAACAGAAAAACAGGTGTTTAAAAACAGCTTCTCTGAACAGCAAGTGTGCCGACGACCATTTCATTACAACAGCCAGTCCTGAAGAAGTTAATAGGGTGTCTACCAACTCTGCAGGAGCATTGTCACCCTTCTGTGTGAACTATAGGCAGCTATGCATTTTTGTCCAGTCCACTGTAGTAAATGCCCACAGTTGGTTGATCGACTGCTGAGACTGGGACTTTATTTTTCCTCTTTCTGTAACAGGCCAAAGTGTCTAGCAAAAGTGGCAGCTACAGCTGAAACAAAGGAGAGGGTCATCAGGTCATAAAAATATAATATTATATTACATTACAGGACTCCAAAAAACAAACACTGTTGTGTTAAGGGTAATGGAAAACTATAGCATATGTTATTTTTTCTTTGGCACATAATTCCACTTTTAGGCCACATTGAAAGTGACAAATATCAATTATGTGTACATTTTTTTACCAAATGCATAGCCTTAATTTCATACATATGATCAGCAATATTTATATTATACCTGCCAGCCTGCCATACCTTACACTCTCCATGGACTCCACCTTCCCAGTCCTCACCGCTGGCATTGTGGTGTCTTTGTGTGCTGGAGCGGCCTGGGTGTTCTACAGATCCCGTAATCAGCCACGGTCCAAATGGACCATAGATGAGAAGACACAGCAAGGCCTTCGTCGATATGTGCTGATGGAATCTACCCATGGAAAGCCTGACAGTGTACTGCATACTTTTAGGGAATATGCCATAAAGAACAGCATGATAAAGAGGATGCTTTTTACTCCAGATCAAGGTATGTGTGGCATGCACATTGATAGAAGTGTTGTGAAAACCCGTCTTGCATACTAAAGCCAGGTGCATGCTTTACAATCTAGTTGTACAATATTTTTAAGATATACTAAAATCTATGTAGTGTGAGGGCTTATTTGATTAGATATAAAGTGATTGTATTGTTTGGTTAGGCCTTTTACAGTACACAATTGTAATTCTAAAGGAGGTTGTAACATGAATGGCCAGCTTATTATTATTGTCACACAGTCACACTTTAGATAAAAATTGTCGTGGAAAAAGCTGCAGTCTAAAGACTAAACTGTAATAGTTGTTGTTGGGAGCAAAGTAATACAGTATACTCAGTACTTTCTAGGTATGGAGAGCACTCCCCTTCCTCTCATGTGACAGTGCTGGCCTGGCGCTTGGCACATAGGAGCAGGAGTATAGTCAACCTTGTGTAAGCTGTAAGTTGTAACTTGTGGCTAGGGCTTCCTGTCCTCAATCCCAGTAGCTGAACAGAGCAATAAAGGAGAAAAGAAAAGGCAAGTGCTGTGGATTGTGTAGCTGTTGCTTTGCATTAAATTAGAATTAAAGTACACCCCCTATAAAAACCTACAAACTCAATGCTGAATGCTTATACAGCACTAGCCCTGCAAGGGTTGCTGGTATCTGGCTCCCCTATTCATGCACAGCCAGGCAACACACATTTTACACTTGCACCCAGACACAAGAAGTCAGTTTCTTGGCTTTGTTTTTGTTGTTTGATTAGGGGTAACAACTTGGATGGGCTAGAGGAATTTATGGAATGCCCAACTTGACAAAAACAACAGATGGGTGACAACTTCCTTCCTATGTACATAGAAAAGATCCTGGACTGTTCACCTTCCTGGATACACTTTGTTTTTAAGGATCAGTAGCAAAAGTCCTTTACGGACTAGGAGCTAATAGTCCCCTTTGGAAAATGTGCCAAAATGCTGCAAAACTGCATGCAGGAGTATTTCCTTTCCTCTGTAGAACTGCTACCAGTTCCACTGCTTGCGAGTACTACCATCCCTCCTGGCTGCTGCTCTGAAGATTTCCCAGGGTAAGGCATAAAAAGGTTATGCTCCCACTGCTCTCAGGCAAGATTCCTTCTCAACCGATAGGATCTTCCTTAGCCAGCCCGTGTCCAGCCTTGAGGCAAAGGCCCCCTTTAGACATAGGGGACCCCTCCTAGGCCACCGACAGCCTCCTTAGTACTCCATTTTTCACTCGATTCCTCTGCTGGCATGGCTTCACTAGATTCAAGGGTTGACCTACCCACCCTGCCAGGACATTCTGCCTGGGGATTGGCCAAGTTCTCTCCAGTATGCAGATCAGCACCTCCTGTCCTCCACCCACTAACTTCTAGAAGCTCTATCAGCTTGCAGATCCAGGGGGAAGTACCAAAGATCTGCCTCTGCAGAGCGATTCAGCCTGACCTGCAGTAACCCTGTCCCACAAAACTTACCATGAGTGATAACTTACATTTGCCTGCACTAACACTAGTAGCACTCTAGAGGGTGCTACACTTACTCTCTCACGTCAATCTCTACCTATGCCCACTAGGACTACTATACCTATACACTGTTTGATCGGTTGTTATGTGAGCTGAATTGGCCATAATGTATTGCTGTCACAACTTCCAGAAATTTCTGGTTAACTTTTTTTTTCAATCTAATTTATAAAGTAAATTTATAAAATGGCAGCCCAGATGACTGGTGCACTTCATTCTGATTTATTACTCCCAATGTTTTGTCCAGACATTTTTCTAGCAGATGCAGTGAAGCAGTCTTCCTCACTAATAGTTCTTGTGCTCGGCACACAATGTGGGTATTCAGCTATAAGGGTGCTTTCCTTACTGCCTCCAGATGGGAAAGTGTATGCTGTGGAGGAAGAGGACAGCATGGCGGAATCAGCAGAAGAAATGATCCTAGTTTCTGGATTCAAAAATAATCAGGTATTGACAAATATTGTAAAAAAAATATTCTAAATATATATACTCGCACAAGTAAAACAATTGTGAAAAGATTTTTTACAAAATATCTTGCAGCTGCTGTACACAAGGTGCTATTCACTTGACAAAACAGAAACATATATTTATTACAGCACTCGCAATAATAAACAATAACCTAAATAATCACGTAATAATTCATTAATAAGTGAATGTCCATATATTAGTGAACAATGTGCTCCAGCCCATAAAGTGCAAAGTGCTCCAAAATTCAAGGTGCGCAACACCCCCTCCTGTGTCCCCACTCACCGGATGGAATGGACCCTTAGCTTTTCAGTCTAGGGGTTGTTTCAGGCTTAAAATGGTGGCCAGGGAAGGCAGATTTACATCGATTCACAAAGCACATCTCACATGCTCATCAAGATAACCATCCATGGATAATAGTACCCAAAATGACACAAAAAGGAGGGAACTATAGTGAAGTACCGTTTGGCAATATCTTTATTGCGCAAAAAAAGTAAATACTTATAAAATGCAGAGTAAAAACAGACATATATTATCAAGATATTGCTAAAGGACCGACAGCCGGAAGTGACGTCTATTGGACTCGGAACCGGAAATTGCGTCAACGCGTTTCGTCCTCCCACAGGGCATCATCAAGGACCTAACTTCCGGTTAGAAGAGCCATCTATAAATACAGGGAGAAGGACACCTCCCCTTTTTCTCAGCCAATCAAATTCCATATGGCGCCCATTTTGTCGGTAGGACAAACAAGTCTCCTCTACCACACGGTTGATTCCTATGTGGGAGACTGGTGGCCATGATATTGGTCAGATATGGATTCCTTACATGATTCCTATAATACTAATTGTTCCAACTGACCTCAATCCAAGTAAGAACATTACATCATGGCAAATCCCTATAAAAAATGTATATAAGCATTCCCTTTATTAAAAAACATTAACATTTAATATTAATTCACTCAATAATTGCGGACATTAAAAATAAAAAACGCATGACTATGAAAACTAATAATACATAAAAATTAAATGAAATAAAATAAAAATAATTATAAATGAAAAATAAAATAAAAAAAAATAAAAATTAAATTAAAAATAAAAATAATAATAAAAATAAAAATAAACATTAATGAAATCTCCAAAAAATAATAATAATGATGATGAAATATTGCTGATAATAATACTTTAAAGTAACATGGTTATAGGTAATTACATTGGTAGCTCTGTACACGTCTAGCTGAAAAACACTACCCTAGCATCTGATGTGGTAATATAAACCATTGTTTTAATTTTGAGGTTCATCAACACATGGATATAGCAAACCGTATGTTCTCAATGCATGAAGCAATCCGCCAGAAACTTAGTAAAATCATTGCCTAATGTGCTCTGCCCTGTTTTAATAGCAGTTGTTGGGTTCCGCAGATCTGGGTCCAGAATTTTCTCAGAAGAGTTTTAGGAGTAGCCATGACTGAATAGGAAGCCTACAGCCAGGGCCAGGAGAAGGGGTGGGCAGAAGGAGCTGCTGCCCATGGTGCAGCAAACTCATGTGAGAAAGGGGGCACAGCAAGGCGGGATTCCATCCCTGTAGCATTTTCAGTTTGTAAGTTTCGCTGAGGTAGGGGGAAATTGTACTAAGCACACAAAGGGTGGGTGAGTGGGATTGGACAGAGGTATTTGACAGGCGATTTGTGCCAGCATGGGGGATAATTTGTGTCCTGGAAGGGGATTTGAGGAGGGGATAGAATTTATGTTGGGGGGGGGGGGATTTAGGGGTATTATGTGCTAAGAGGGAAAATTGGAAGGGAGAGGATTTATGCTAGGAGGGGTGTTTTTGGGGGGGAAGGAATTGTGTTAGGAGTGGGAAATTGAGGAGGCAAGGATTTGAGTTACAAAGAGGGAGAATTGGTTCATTTTTATATGGTAATCATATTGGCTTTCAGAGGGAGATTATGCTTGGGAGAGGGGGGAGTGAAGGGAGGGGATTTTTGCTGTGACATGATGCTAACACTTTGTCATTTTTACCCTGAGCCAGGGCCGGGACAAGGGGTACGCAGGAGGGGCGGCTGCCCCTGGCGCAATGGTTTATTACAGGGGTGGGGGACACCCTGACCCTAACCCTAAGGCAAAGGGGGGCACAGTTTGGCATCTTTGAACTGGGCGCTGGATGACCTTGTCCCAGCACTGCCCTGAGCGCTAGCCTAGGTGACCTTGTCCCAGCACTGCCTACAGCCAGGAGAGTCAGATCATCAAATTTCAGCCTACCTATATATTTTTAGGTGGAAACTTATGCAAACAGAAAGCAGACAAACTCCACGCATATCCCAAGCTGGAAATAAACAACAGGCCCAGTATTGAAAGAATGCTAGCTATAGCCAAAATAACAAAATGTCATATATGATTCAGACTGTCTGTCAATAGCATTAATCCCCTCCTGTAACATTGTTTTATTACTTGTTGATCCTGCCAGTAGAGGTGTTATTTTTCAACTTTTTCGAAAGAGTGACAACACTGCAGTGAAATCACACAGCAGTGTTGCCACCCTGTGGGACAGAGTAGACTTAGAAGAACATGTAGTGTTAAATAGACTTTAAAAAGGAACTCCATGGTAATGGAATCCCCCCCCCCCAACACTTACCGGAGTCCTTTATCAATCCAGCGCTGTGTGCTGGGCTGCGAGTCTTCTCTCTCCTCTTCCTGCTCTCACAAGCTTTGCTCATAGCAGTGGAAGACATTGGCTCCTTCTGCTGTCAATCAAAACCAATGAGGAGGGAGCAGGGGGCGAGGCCAAGCCGTGTTGTGTGTGTCTTTGGATGCACACAGCCTGGCCTAGGAATGAACCCGCATGCGTGCCCCCATAGCAAGTGGCTTGCTATAGGGGCACACACAGAAGAAGAGGAGTGGACCCATGAAGAGGAGGTAGGCAGCCTTAGCAGGTAAGTGTAAATCTCTTTATTATTTTAATTTTAAAAAAATGATTTTACATGAATATTTCATTTATATCATAAAAACTACCTGTTGAAAATCAATATATGTAAAGTATTTTTTTATATATATTTTATAATTATACGTCTACAAATATTTTCAATTTCTCCTGTTCCCCCCCATTTTAGTCCTCTCAAGACAGGTTTTTCCTGGTTTGTTTTGTCCATAACTGCATTTTTTCTGTCTTTTCAGTTTAAACTATTGTGTCAACATCCAGTCAATGCAATCCACACCTTACACAGCAAGTTTGATCTGGAGAAGGTAGACTTAGTGTTAATGGACTTTCAAAGTGATGGCTACCTTGAAGGACTGAAGTCTTTGACAGAACTTGGACTTCTTTCCCCTGGATCACTAATACTTCTCAATAACATGGGTCCCCTGGTCGGCAAAGACTTTGTAGGACTTCTTGAGAAAAGTTTACATTATAGAGTGGTGAATGGCTGCCAGTCTTTACTGAAAGTTGAATATGGCAGTCAAGCCAAAAAGAATTAAAAGTAAAAACATTTAGTGATGAATAAAAAATATAATTGTTGTGAAAAGCACACAAATGTTATTCTTTGTCTTCGCCTTAACTAAATGTTTACACCAGAGAAACCCTTAAAGTAATTTTCAGGTGCAGGAGAATTCCTGCTAAGGTTAGCCTATCAGGGGTTGTTAGGTAAATGCCCCTTAATTTTGGGTAAGTGGAAAGAATGACCACTTATAGTGGTCATTAGAATGCCAGCTAAAAAGGTCATTGGTGTCATGCCACTGGCTCTACCAAGTGGAGCTGGACATGGAACTATGTGAACAATGTGGTAGGGTAATTAGCCAGAGCTCAAGGAACCCCTTCCCCAGGACCCTGGTTGAGAATGCCTACTCTATCTAATCACAGTAGTAATACAAACATTTAAGATAATTAATGCAAAGGGCAGCATCATGTAAACTGTAAATACGACAAAGGGCAGCATGCAATTATCTTTTATTGCTCTGTCCACTTTAACATGCTTAAATATAAACTATTAAGGCTCTGAAGGGCCTAAAAATAAACAGTTCTGTTGGACAGCCATTGTGTTAAGCCTTTACAGAAGGGAGGGGGAGGAACTGGAGAGACAACATCAAGTGAATCCAAGTGAAAACAATTATCAAGTGAAAACAATTGCAATTAGATTTTATTCTAAATTTGTAGTGCCAGAATTGTCTGCATGCGACCAATAAATGTTATTTCATTATCCAATCTACTCAAAAATGAGGCTGTTGTCTATGTCCATAGACAAAAGAGGGCAGTTCTGGGTAGCTTAACCACCCTCCATTGGGCAGTTGTAGTTTAATGGCAAGACAGCACACACATGCTCTGATTCAATTATAGTCTTCAGACAGGAATAGGGGTTGTTGTGATGTCTCTCTTTCAATTGTGATGAGAAAGTCCCTCATTTCCTTCCATACAAGCAGTAAGAATGTTCTCTAGTGCAGTCTGATCTCACCAAGCATCCAAATCATACCTCACTCAATACCAGGGAGAAGGTTCTTGGTCTCTGAGGCAAGTTCTTGTGATGAGCAGTATTTTTGCTTCTCAGCCAACTGCGGTCAGCTATGGTGGGGTTCCATTTGGCCAGCAGCCCAGTTTTTTTGACCCTCTGCTAGCTTTAAGTCTGTTCTTTCCTTTCCTTTTAGCAGGCTGAAGACACACTACTCCTTTCTTTGTTGCATTAGCCAATCGCCATCTTCCAAGCTTGATCCAGACCCAGCCAAGATGGCTGCTGCCTGCACTGGAGAATCTATATAGACAAGCATTGCAAAGTGGTGTCAGTTGGCTGCTGCACTTCTTGCATTGATGAATATTCAGTAAATCCCTGTACGTATTGCAGAATGTTAATACAGCAGCAACAAAGGAAGAAGTTATCAGCTACAGTCCAAGTTACACCAGCATTCAGTCTTTTTAGCAGTCCAGGAAATTGGCATTGCTTGTTTGCCCGCTTTTAGGTTTTAAATCTCTGCTGTAATGCAATTTTCAGTGGCATCCAAAAGATCACCACATGGCATGCATGCATGCAATGACTGGCCCACTGTAGGATCCTCCATTGAGCCCATGTTCCCTACAAATACAGCACCACTGCTATAGGCTGTAATTGACAGCTCATCAAGCTCTATATTACAAAGCCTGGCCTGCCCACCTAAATTTCAGCTTAGATCATTAAGAGCACGGTTTGGGACTTTTTATGAATCATACAGCCAGGGAGGTAGCACGGCACAATGATGTCTGGTGAATATACCGTGATTGTGACCATTTATAATGCATAATGACATAATACATACAATATAATAAAATAAAAATAAGGAAACTTTAATTCCATAACATAATAATAGCATGTTGACATAGCAGCATAATGGTATCACAATAGTAACATCATAAATTTGCCAGACTCATTGATACCTGTTTCCACAGTAAGGTGTATAATGTATTCAAATTGGTAGAATCCAAAAGACCATATACTAGCTAATATATGATGGTAACATGATGGAGGTACATCTCAATGTCCTCAACTCAATATCCTCACATAAAGTCACAATCTTTTGTTTTTTCTCTCTTTATTGTTCAATTTCAGCTTACCCACCTCCATTTCATTTCAGAAAGGCCCCCCTAACACCACTGACATTCATGTACCAGCCCTCCTCATAGTACCAATGTAGGTACAGAAATCAGGCCCACCTGCCTACCCTCATCCTCCTCCTAGTGGAACCATCAGCGGCAGCATGTATGAGTATAAAACCCTATATTTCTGAGGGTGCAGGAAATAGGGCTAATCTGAGGTCTGAAGGTGCAGGAATTGGGGTTGAACTGAAATGTATGGAATTATATTGTTCACTATCTCACCAGTTGTCCAATACTTGTAACCTTTTCCACATTACTTTAGAAAATCAGTCATTATTTAATGGACTTTTCTCGTCCTGCAGAGCCACTATTCTACCTTCTGGTAAGTAGATGAGGTCTTATCAGCATTTTTGAATAGGCACTGATTGTATTTTGTATTTTGCCATCTGTATTGTCTATTTGTGTGTTGTCTATTTGTGTGTTGTCTATCTGTAGCACCCTCTAGTGTGTGCTAGAAGTAATGTTAGCGTAGTTGTTAGTCTAGGAACATTTTAGCTTGGCTGAGGGCCAGGCTTGGGCTGTGAATCTGGGCCAGGGTTCAGTGACTCAGGGGTGGATGACTCATCTGGTAGCTCTCTTTGATACTTCCCCCTGGTCTGGAAGTTTATAGAAAACTACCACCGCTGGAGGGTGGGAGTAAGGAGGGGCTGCCATGCATATTTATGTGGCCTTAGCCAATCACTGGCTTTGGGCTGGCAGGGGGTAGAGCTTACCTCATAAATAGAGCAAGGGGAGTCATTTGGAAAATGGAGATAGAGTTCTGAGAATGCTATCAGTGGCCCTTGAGGGTGCCCTCTAATCTGGGGAGGGGGGTTAACCTCGGGCCTGGGACTCAGGAAACCTTTCCTGGAGGCACAGGAGCAAGTAAAGGGGACAGCAGGAGCAGGTCAGCACATCTGGGAGATCTCCTGAGAGTCAGCCGGGTAGGCTGGTGAGTGTCAGTCTGGAGAACTGTGGGGAAAAGTTAGCCTGGAGGGCTAGTGAAAGGGCCAGCTGCAGCCAGGTGGATTCTCAGTGCCTGAAGAGGTGGTGCTGGGATTAATAGCCACAGGAGGAATGTAGGCAGGACACTGAACCTTTGCTACACAACCGAGGGGCCTCAGGTTCATGCCTGTAATGGGCTATTGCTTCATCTGACTGAGTGACTGTTGGATAATTCACAGTGGTCCAGCTGGGTTCTGTAAGAAAGTGTGTGCTGAAGGAAGAATAGGAGCTGTATATAGACACTGTATATAGATACTGTATATAGGAAGAGTTGTCCCTGAAGTTGTTCTGAAGTCAAGTGGACATCCCTTAATCTCCCATCACTACCTAAGTTATTATTTCTCAATAAAAAACAAAAAACAAAGTCACAGACTGTTCTCTGACTCTGGAGTGCCTGTGGAAATTCGGTGTGCCTGGCTGTACAGGGTGGGTGATCCCATTCTACTTGCAGCTCCTTAGAGGGTGCGCTATATACCTTTGTGCATATGACAATAAGTGTAAACCTTGTTGCGTTTCTTCAAAGGGTCTCCATTCTACAGACGTAATAAATACCAGTTAGTAAATCAGTTTGGGATGGTGAAAAAACAGAACTCCATTTTAATGCAAAAGGCTTTGAGCTTCAGTAAGAATGTGCAATGTCTCTTTCTTAGATGAGAGCAGAAGGGGGTCTAATGGGGAAGCCCAGTAAAGTTTTAAGTGACTGAACTAGATATTGATGATCCCTACCTCATATATTATTGGGGGACAACACGTCTTATTTTATCCACTGTCTAGGTGCCTCCAGCATTTTTTGTTAATGATGCTGTCTCTTTAACCACTTAAGCCCCGGACCATTTGGCTGCCTAAAGACCAGAGAACTTTTTACAATTTGGCACTGCACTGCTTTAACTGGTAATTGCGCGGCCATGCAATGTTGTACCCAAACAAAATTTGCGTTTTTTTTTCCCCACAAATAGAGATTTCTTTTGATGGTATTTGATTGCCTCTGCTATTTTCATTTTTTGTGATATAAACGGAAAAAGCCCGAAAATGTTGAAAAAAATTATATTTTCTACTTTTTGTATTCAGCCACATGTCTTTGGTAAAAAAAATGTCAATAAGCGTATATTTATTGGTTTGCGCAAAAGTTATAGCGTCTACAAACTAGGGTACATTTTCTGAAATTTACACAGCTTTTAGTTTATGACTGCCTATCATTTCTTGAGGTGCTAAAATGATAGGGCAGTACAACCCCCCCCAAATGACCCCATTTTGGAAAGTAGACATCCCAAGGAAATTGCTGAGAGGCATGTTGAGCCCATTGAATATTACATTTTTTTGCCCCAAGTGCTTGAATAATAACAAAAAAAACATTTTTTTACAAAAAGTTGTCACTAAATGATATATTGCTCACACATGCCATGGTTATATGTGGAATTGCACCCCAAAATACATTTTGCTGCTTCTCCTGAGTACGGGGATACCACATGTGTGGGACTTTTTGTTAGCCTAGCCGCGTACGGGGCCCCGAAAACCAAACACTGCCTTTAGGATTTCTAAGGGCGTAAATTTTTAAATTCACTCCTCACTACCTATCACAGTTTTGAAGGCCATAAAATGCCAAGATGGCTCAACCCCCCCCCCATGACCCCATTTTGGAAAGTACACACCCCAAGCTATTTGCTGAGAGGCATGTTGAGTCCATGGAATATTTTATATTTTGCCAGAAGTTGCGGGAAAATGCCAAACTTTTTTTTTTTTGCACAAAGTTGTCACTAAATGATATATTGCTCACGCATGCCATGGTTATATGTGGAATTGCACCCCAAAATACATTCTGCTGCTTCTCCTGAGTACGGAGATACCACATGTGTGGGACTTTTTGGGAGCCTATCCACGTACGGGACCCCGAAAACCAAACACTGCCTTTAGGATTTCTAAGGGCGTAAATTTTTGATTTCACTCCTCATTATCTATCACAGTTTTGAAGGCCAAAACATTCCAAGATGGCACAAAACCCCCCAAATGACCCCATTTTGTAAAGTAGACACCCCAAGCTATTTCCTGAGAGACATGATGAGTCCATGGAATATTTTATATTTTGACACAAGTTGCGGGAAAAAGACAATTTTTTTCGGTGAAATCTAAGTCATGAAATGCTCTTGGCTTCTGGTTTCTTAGGCCATAGAGATGATTGGAGCCATTCTGGTCTCTGATCAGCTCTATGGTCAGCTGGCAGAACCACCGCCTGCATTCTCAGGTTCCCTGTTGGGACAGGAGAGCCAGAGAAAACCATGGAAGGCGGTGGGGGGGGCATTCCCTCCCACTGCTTCTAAAAGCAGTCTAGAGGCTAATTAGCCACTAGGATTGCTTTTACATGAAAGCCAACTGCTGGCTGAAAAGAATGATACCAAGATGATACCTAAACCTGCAGGAATCATTCTGGTATAACCACTCAAAGTCCAGCAACATACCAGTACGTTGTTGGTCCTTGTTGGGCATATATTGTAATATTTTTTTCATGCAGCCTGTGGGCTGAACGAAAAAAAGAGATTGATCGGTGAGTATGCCCACCATTAGAATACCTCCCTTCATCCACCCACTTCTAATGATGGGCATACACGCACCATTTTGTTTTTAACTGTGGTGGTGAAATCACCTCCTACAGCGCTGGAGTCACTGCTTTATATATCGTGGGAGCAAGCGCTGTTGCTGTCAAGATAAATAAATCCGCGCTGCAACTGAATGGCGTACCTGCTAAGCAAATGATGGTTAACAATTAAACAAAGTAACATTAAAGTATAACAGTAAGACATATACCATACCTGCAAAGCAATAACATAAAAAAAAAACATAGTAAAAAATAAACATTTTTTTAACGCAACCTGCGCACCAAAAGTTAGGAGCAAATCGCTCCTCCACCCCTGCTGCTCCCATGCTTCAGCATATATTCTCTTTCTTTTAACTGTGGTGGTGAAATCACCTCCTACAGCGCTGGAGTCATGACTTTATGTATCATGGGAGCAATTGCTGTTGCTGTCAAGATAAATAAATCCACGCTGCAGCTGAATGGTGTACCTAAAAACAAAAAAATGTTAACAATAAAACATTGCATAATAGAATACAGTAAAAAAAAAGAGCAGAACAATAGAGAGAGAATAGAGAGAGAGAACAATAAAACGACAACTATTTTTGTTTTTTTTTATTTTATTTTTTTGTGTGTTTTTTTTATTTTTTACTTTTTTTTTTTTACACTTTTGTAACTGTAACTGTAATGCCCCGTACACACGGTCGGATTTTCCAATGAAAAATATCCGATTGGAGCATGTTGTCGGACATTCCAACCGTGTGTGGGCTCCATCGGACATTTTCCATCGGATTTTCCGACACACAAAGTTTGAGAGCAGAAAAATAACAAAAATTACCGCGCTTCTCAATTATACAGAATAAATTGAGCTGCAGTTCTAGTTGTAGGCATAAAAAATACATAAATCAGAATAATCTAAAAGAACCGCGCTACAAAATTGAATAAATATGTTAATGTGAATAAACCCACAAAATTATTAAAAAATAATCATTGAGAGTGACCAAACAAATTTAAATGAACATAATGTAATAATAAGTCCCAACCGAATCGTGGTAAAAAAATCAATAGTGATTTGAAATATAAAAATAAAAATAAATATAAATAACGATGACTGAAGAAAGATGGATCCCTGAAGCCAAATAAATGTTCAAATGGTGATAGTTAAGAGTTCATTGCCAAACACCCAGTGATAAATCCACCACCTATAGAAATGCACGCTTACCAAAGGCAAGCTTTAGATCAGCTTATATGTAGATATCCACTTAGTGGGGACAACAACTTCGATCTCTTCACAAAGGAAGGACAAACAGGAACTCTCCATCCAGTGAATCCAAATAGTCAGCAGGGGGAACCCAGAGAGATAAAAGATACATTCTCCATAGTGTGAATCAGTATAAAACGATTTATTAAAAGAAGGGATAATTGCACTTACATCAAAAAAGCACGATTAAAAGCGTGTAAGAAGATGGAACAGCCGGCCGGCCTGCATCCACCCGTTGAGATGAAAACGATGACGTCAGCGCGTCTGCCTTCCGACGTACATTTCGTCCTATTGGACGTCGTCATGGGGGAGCAGGCTATAAAATTTTCCGACAACAAAATCCGATCGCGTCAATTCCGACCGTGTGTGGCCAGAAGAAATTCCGAGACGGAACAGCGCGGTCTGGTAAAATTAGCGTTCGCAATGGATACAGCACTTTCGTCACGGTGCAATGTAAAAAAAGTTTTAATACAGCGCACTCTCTTCTTCTTTATAATGTGAGAAGAATGAAGTAGTTTTGCTGCTCATATTCACACAGACTTCTCACAAACTTCTTTCTTTATTATTATCGGGATTCCCTCAATATATTTTGATTTGTCACATCCGACAAAATTATTTTTGGGTTGTTTTCTTTCTTTTTTTTTTTTTTCAAGGCTGGTCTTTGTTTTTTTTTTTTGGTTAGTTTTACTCCCTAATATTTTTGTGTGTGTTTTGTGTGTCAAGTTACCACAACACCATTGATATTTTATATTATTTAATCTCAAGAAGGTTGCTTGGTGTTGGTGTCCCTTGTTAATTTCACATAGTATTTTTAAAATGTACCTGAATCCTCACAAACCAACTGTCCTTTTTTAAGGAAAACACACATAGGCAAGTATAATTGAAACAAAAAATCCTTTATTAAGGGCTCAGAACCAAACAAAGAGGGAGGCAACGCTGGAGAAACAGCAGAAATTGGCAAAGCCTTGGACCCCCAGAGCAGACATCAATTATTTAACATCAAAATTGGTGGCCTGAGGAGTCCATATCTAAGGGAGTGCAGTCTGGTCCAGAAGTCCCAGAGATCATGAAAGCAGCAGATGACATCTATGTCCCCAGGCTGTGGTCATACAAGAGACTGCATCTTTTGCCAGACCAGACTGAACCCAGGGTCATCACTTTCTGGTCTTCTTTCCACGCTTCTTTCCCGGCTGTGGCTCTGGTGTTGGAGATGTGGCAGGAGGAGGAGTAGGACCTGGAGGAGGAGGAGGAGTAGTAGTAGGACCTGAAGGAGGGGGAGGACCATGTGTGAGGTCACAAATGTGGGTAGCACATGTTATTTGGCCCCTCAACCCCTTATTGAGAGCTTTGAAAATTAAGGACTCACACAGGAGTCGTTGGCCCTCCTCCATCTTCAGCATTTTGCAGGCAGTTATGCAAGCAAAGTCCTCCTCCACAGTGTGGGGGGTTCTCAGGGCCTCTGTAGCCTTCCAAAAGAGGCCTATGGCAGCCTCCTCAAGGTTACTCCTCTTCCTGCCACTTTGTCTTTGAAGGCGGATGGGAGGGACCTGGGTATCAGGCAGCCTGCTTGGCCCAGCCACCTCCTGGCTGAGACTTCCCTGTGTATGAAAAAGGGACACGGTTTTAGTTTTTGCATCATCAATCACAATCATAAATTAGTACTCCAAACTAACATCTAGTTAACATCATTGATTGGACAAGCAGAAATATTTAGAGGAATGCTATACCTGGCTCAAGCTGGGCTCCTCCACATGTTGCTGCCTGGAAGGCCCAGGTTGGGCGTCAGAAGCCTCAGCTGGGGGGGAAGGAAGCCTGGAAGGAAGACTGGAGAGTGATGACCTGGGTTCAGTCCGACCTGCCAGAAAATGCAGCCTGTCATAGTAACACAGCCTTTGGACATAAATGTCATCTGCAGCTCCTGATCTCTGGGAATCCTGGACCTTCTTGTGCTCCCTTAGATATGTACTCCTCAGGCCACCAATTAGGATCTTCAAATAGGTGATGTCTGCCATGGGGATCACCGTCTTCACAAATTCCAGCAATTGATCCAGCGCTGCCTTCCTCTTTGTTTGGTTCTTATATTCAGGGTGGTTTATCTGCCATAGACAAGGCAGCTCCCTGAACATATCAATGAAGATTGGCATAAAGTCCTTATCTTTCAAGATATCCATTTTCACTGCAAGACACAACACAAGACAAACCCTAATGTCAGGCAAAACTCTCCTAATCTTGTTACAATATAGGCCTCAATCTAGAAGCAGTATTGGCCCAAGTTTAGATCTTACCTTCGTTATCACGATCGGCGCCTCCGATACTCCTTCCTCCGCTCACAGATCGTACGTACTACACACGCTGTTACGTTTTATACACACTGCGCATGCGTTTAACTCCGCCCGCCCCTGATGTTCTTTCTAGTCTATTCCCCGCCCCTTTTCGTTAGGCGCAGTGGGTGAAGAGCACATGGCGGAGACACAGCAGGTGCGTGCTAATTATAGCAATGAGGAGGAGGGGGAGGAAAGCCCGGAGCCAGAAACGTCTGGATCCAGAAGGAGAAGATTTAAGGCATCAAATATGTCCTTTGGGGAGATGTTGGAGATGGTCGACATCCTGAAGAGGGCCGACTATGATGGGAAGTATGGACCTTACCCCAACCCCATTGTCCGAAAGGCCAAGATAATGGCGAAAGTGGTCAAAAGTCTGCACCGGAATTTCGGGGTACGACGATCGAAAGATCAGCTCAGGAAGCGGTGGTCGGACCTCAAATTAAGAGAACACGAGCAGTACAGAAAGATCCGGAGAGTGCTGCAAAAAAGTAAGTAGTTGTCCTGTGTTCTTATTCTTTTTGTGTTTATTATGTTCGTGCTGCTCCATGTGCTTTTCTTAACTGTTGTACAGTTTAAAATGGCAACTTTCATGTTCATGGGCACATTATTCGTTCGTATCAAACATTTTTCTTTTGGCCTATAAAACACCATTGTTTTGGCCATATCCATTTGCCCACATTTTTTAGGGCCTACTTGTATGAAAATAATTTGGTTGTGTAGATGGGTTTGTTACTAGAATGAAATGCAAACTTGATTCTGTGTAAGGAGAGGACACTCAGCAGCAGTTTTCACATCTGCTCACTGGAGCACTAGTGTGGCACACAAGAACACAGGTGCACCAGTGTATACTATAGGGGTGTCTCCATCTGTGAAGCTTGGACAAAACAGGTAAAGTATTACAGCTTGATAAAGGACACTCAAAATTCTACATCTTGGAACTCTGCCCAAACAGACAATTGTACCCCACTTCCCAGCAATGTTTCATATTTATAGTTCTGCCATCAAATATCTGTGTGCTAAGTATACCATTTTTTTTTTACATAGGGGAGAAAAGACTCGGAGGACACCCCTCATCCGAGGAGACCAGAGACCCCCCACCTCTGAAAGAAGGGGAAATCCCACAAAGACAAAAAGATCAGGAGGAGGAAGATGTGGTGGAACTAGTCACCACAACAGGTGAGTGTCTGCGACCACAGGCTCAGGAAAGAGATGGATGCCGGCATATTTATAATACATGTTTTTTTTGGTTTCTATCTTTTTAGGTGATCATGATGTTGTGGATCCAGGGCATTTCACCTCGGAAAGTGCACAGATCCTGATTGGGGAGATCATGGGGTGTAATGTTGTATTGGAAAATATCAAGAAAAACATCAATGATGTTATTCAAAAAAATAAGAACATCATTGATGTTTTGAGGAGAGTTTAAAACCCTTCCAAATCCCTTTCTTTTATGGTGTGCTACAATTTTTTAATTTTTTGTCTAATTGTAGAAAAGCCACATTTTGAAGAGGCACACAGTGTGTGTCAGGAGGCACAAGCCAACTCCATCCGCCGGGTTCCACGGCGCATGCGCGGAGGACTCACGCTGCGCCGTACACCCGTTCGCGGCCCATTGGTGTGGCGCGCGCGGGTGCACGGCGGTCCCCGTGTGTGCGCCGTGACCGTGCGGGTGCACGGCGGCGCGTCACTGTGACGCGCTCGCCGGAGGGCTACTTCTGACGGCTCCAGCACCCAGTCGGGTTGCTGGTTTGTCGTCAGCTGTACCCTGTCCCCTGTGCCTGTCATTTTCCTGCTTCCAGTGTGTTACCAGTACTGACCCCTTGCTTGTATAAACGGATTACCCTTTGCCTGCCTAATACCCTGGATCTCTGCTTGTATAACGGACCACTCTTTGCCTGCCTGATACCCCAGACCTTTGCTTGTATAACGGACTACTCTTGCCTGCCTGATACCCCAGACCTCTGCTTGTATAACGGACTACTCTTGCCTGCCTGATACCCCAGACCTCTGCTTGTATATAACGGACTACTCTTGCCTGCCTGATCCCCCGGACCCCTGCTTGTTCAACGATTACTCTCTCTGCCTGTCTGATACCCCTGATCCTTGCCTGAATAACGGACTTGCTCGAGCTGATACCCCGGTTCCATTTAACCACTTGTCTTGCAGCTTCTCCAGTGCCCAGCGGCCACACGGACTTCCTTCAGGAATTCATTCACCACCGGAAGCCCGTGCCTCCGCGTGCCCCCAACTCCCTGTATCACCTCCAGGGGTCGGGTGCGCGTGGTCGTAAGGGCGAGCCGCTCTCGGCATCTCGGCCTTGGTGAGTATAGTCCTTGACAGTGTGTCAACATGTGCTATCTGCCATCACGGGAGATCAATGGATGCATTTTGGGGGTGCAACCCCTTCCTCAATAATAAAGTAGCTGAGGGGAAGGGGTTGCTCCCCCAAAACACGTCTCTTGATCCCCCGTGATGGCAGGTAGCACATGTTGACATTCAGGTATTTGTGTGCATCTTCAAATTTGGCTTTTCCGGGGGTGACTTCACTCCATCTGAACGCAATATCAAACATAGTTCCTAAATACTCATGTCTGATATTGCCTTCAAGTTCTACCAAATGTAAACTTTGTAAGTTCAAAAGATTTGTGTCTTGTGTGTTTTTAAACATGACTGTTTTACCTTAAATGGATATTTCTACTTTTTCTAATGCCACCCCAAACATTTTTATACAACAAACATGTTGGTTTGTTTTAAAAACCTTTTCTAAATGCACATGTGATTGTGCAGGTATTAAAAAGTTTGTTAATCAAGAATGTGTGGATTATTGTCTCAACTCTACAACACTTTTGTGGTGCTCTAATTGCTGTTTTCTGTGACAATGGGTGTTATTTCCTAAGGGCAAATCCACTTTGCACTACAAGTGCAGTTTCAGTGCAGTTTCAAGTGCACTTGTAGTGCAAAGTGTCTTTGCATTTAGTAAATAACACCCAACAGTGCTTTGTATAAGGTTACACAATCACGCCATTTTCAGGACTCACCACATTTCTGTCAGGATCAGCTAAAACAAACACAAGCAGGAAATGTCACCAAAGATTTGCTTAATGTTTTTTTTTATTTGATAAAGGTTTCACACATTGTCTGGCATATTGATAGCCCCCCTACCTGCAAAGAATTCAAGGTATCTTAGCCGGACATCACGGGCACTCAGGGAGAGCAAGGCAGGACGGCCACTTTCAAGCGCCGTCAGGGTTGGTTCATTTTGAATTCCGGCCTCAGGCCCAACTGAGCCTGCATAGTTGGCAGAATGTTGCCGTAAAAAGTTGTGTAGAACACAGCACGCCAGGATAATATGATTCAGTTTATACTCCGCCATATGTATGGGTGTAAGAAATAGGCGGAACCGGCTGGCCAGGATTCCAAACATGTTCTCCACCACTCTTCTGGCTCTGGCCAGCCGGTAATTAAAAACCCTCTGGTCCGGGGTGAGGGTCCTCATCGGGAATGGCCGCATAAGATGGTCCCCCAGCACAAAGGCTTCAACCGCAATGAAGACGAATGGGAGTCCTTCCACATTGTCTTCTGGAGGTGGCAAGTCCAAGCTGCCATTCTGGAGACACCTGTAGAACTCGATCTGGGTGATGACTCCACCATCAGATATCTGACCATTCTTCCCCACGTCCACATACAGGAACTCATAAGTAGCCAACACCACCGCCAACATCACAATACTATTGAACCCCTTATAATTATAATAGTACGACCCAGAGTTGGGTGGTGGGATGATGTGGACGTGTTTCCCATCAATTGCCCCTCCCCAGTTAGGAAAGTCCCACCGCTGGGCAAAGTGGGAGGCCACAGTCTGCCATTCCTGTGGCGTGGCAGAAAACTGTTGAGGAAAACAAAAAAAAATTTTTTTCAGATTAGACACAAACATTCTTGGCCAACATCAAGATAACATTGATTTATGGGAATTTTTAAAGACCAAAGTATAAGGTACACCTATCATATTCCCCCTCCCCCCTGTCATGGGCCATTTCTAACATTATAGGGGGGGGGGGCTTTTGGACAGGTAACCTTCTCCACTTCATTGAGAGATGAATGCCTAAAAAATGGGTACTACTTTGAACAGCCCCTCTGTAGTTACACTATTGGTAGCCCACTGGACAGGTAAGAACTGTCATAATACACAGATATAAATACACACTGTACACATTTGAGCACATTTGGACATTCTACTATTACCTATCAAGATAATAATAGGATACAAAAACTTGAAACAGTACCATTTGAAAGCATACAGGCAGGCCCTTGCACTACATGCTTTGGGGAATTCATCCATAAATCTGACCACTAAAGAGATGGGTATAGTGTGCATGGGTTTGGCAAAGTCAGCAGATAGATGATTGAGGATAGATAGAGAATTGCTATCAGCTGACTTAGCAGTTGGGGGGAGGGAGGGCTCCAAATGATTTGGGGAGCCCCCAAAAAAGCCTCTGGCACCTGAATTTAAAGCACAAATCGCATTTCAAAAAATTTTAGGGGGTGTTTGGGGTAAAGCACTACTATGGAGCTGATAAAATACATTGTTAAGTGACTACATGAGGTGATTATAGGGCCAGGAGAGCATGCTGGGGAGGTAAGTGAAGGCAAATATGTATGAAGGACAAAAAAATAATTACATAAAAATCCAGCATGCATGAGGACAAAGGGGACATTCACAGCATATTACAATTATGGTAATTAGGGAATGAGGAAAGAAATGCAATATATTAGCAAACATTAAATACAATAAAATGTGATATTAAAGGATAAAATTCTTACCTTAAAGCGGAGTTCCACACAAAAATGGAACTTCCGCTTTTCGGAACCCTCCCCCCCTCCGGTGTCACATATGGCACCTTTCAGGGGGGAGGGGGGTGCAGATACCTGTCTAAGACAGGTATTTGCACCCACTTCCGGCATAGACTCCCATGGGAGTCTATGCCTCTTCCCGTCCCCACCGCGCTGTCTGCTGGGAACACACAGCTCCCAGGAGAGAGCAGGGACCACTAGGGACACGCAGCGCGACTCGCGCATGCGCAGTAGGGAACCGGGAAGTGAAGCCGCAACGCTTCACTTCCTGATTCCCTCACCCAGGATGGCGGCGGCAGCTGCCGAGAACCGAGCGGGTTCTCGGCGTCCCCTGCCGACATCGCTGGACCCTGGGACAGGTAAGTGGCCATGTATTAAAAGTCAGCAGCTGCAGTATTTGTAGCTGCTGGCTTTTAATATTTTTTTTTTTGGCGGTGTGGGTGAACCCCCGCTTTAATATACTCCTTCTGCAGGACCTGGATGATGGCAGAAAAGGTCTCTAGGATAATGATCCCCAGAGCCTGGGGGGAGATGCCTGTCGAGAACTTGAGGTCCTGCAGGTTTCTCCCCGTCGCCAAGTACTGCAGGGTGGCGACTAGCCTCTGCTCCGGAGTGATGGCTTGCCTCATGCAGGTATCCTGCCTGCTGATATAGGGGGTCAGAAAAGCTAACAAACGGTGAATTACGGGGTCCGTCATCTGGAGAAAGTTCCTGAAATCATCAGGATTATTCTCACGGATCTCACGGAGCAAAGGCATATGACAGAACTGGTCACGCTGAAGCAACCAATTCTTGGTCCATGAACTCCTCCCCACCCTGTTCATGGACTGGACCTGTGTCAAGGTCAGGACTCCAACACCAAGCCCCCGCACAGCAGGAACTCTACGAGGAGTACGTATACGCAACATGGCTAGAAAACGGTTGGCTGCTCAGAACGCAGTAACAGAACGCACTGAAGAACAGCAAGGCCTGTGAAGAGCGACCTGAAAAACAGTAACGAACGAAGAAGAACACAATGACAAGTCACGCGTAGCTTGCTTGCACACACTGAAGAGCAGATACAAACCCACAAGCACAAACTGAATAGCAGAAAACGATCTGAAAACCACGAGTCTGAAAAAGCGCGAATCGTCTCTCACCAAACTTTTACTAACATGAGATTAGCAAAAGGAGCCCAAAGGGTGGCGCGCTTGGTTCTGAACTGGCCTTTTCTAGTCTCGTCGTACGTGGTTTACGTCACTGCGTTCTTGGCGACCGGAAATTCCGACAACTTTGTGCGTGTTTACACAAAACAAGTTTGAGCCAACATCCGTTGGAAAAAATCCTAGGATTTTGTTGTCGGAATGTCCGATCAATGTCCGACCGTGTGTACAGGGCATAACAGTTCGGCTCCAGGTTCGGGTCTCTCAAAATGCGATGGCATCTTGGGAGACCCTGTGAAAGTGTGTCCTAGTCTGTGCAGTGCAATACCCTACACTAAAACTCCACTAGTGTATGGTAGCGTTCAGAAAATGCCTCTCATGCAGCCGGCTTACTGCATTTGGATTGGGAAGGTGAGGTGAAGCACCGTCTGGAAACAAAAGGGCTCTGACAATCTCTTCCTGGAATTTAAGGAAGGATTCAGTTCGTCCTGAAGCTCTGTATAGCACATGAGCGTTCAGCAAAGCCAATTGAAATAAGTATACAGACACTTTTTTGTACCAGCATCTGGCAATTAGGTATGGCACCAACAGCTAGTCGTTGAGGTCCACCCTCCCATATTTTGGTTATATTCGTGGACACAGAGGGGTTTCTCCACAACACCAGTCGCGGTAGGAATTTGGACCGTCGTGTCTGCATGAAGGGAGGTAAGAACGAAAAATTCTTATTATCCCTCCACTTCACAGTGAGCAAATTTTTACACTTGAAGCAGGCTCTCTCCCCCAGCCTAAGACGGGAATCTACAAGCCGCTGGGGTAAGCCCCGGCGATTAGGTCGCACGGTGGCACATGCGCCAATCTGATGATCAAACAAGTGACTAAAAAGTGACATGCTCGTGTAATAATTGTCCACATACAAATGGTACCCCTTTCTGAATAAGGGTGACACAAAGTCCCACACAATCTTGGCAGCGCTCCCTGTGTAATTTGGGCAGTTCTCCAGCTCTACGTGACTATCTCTTCTCTCGTAAGCCCTAGAGCCCTTTCACACTGGGGCGTTTTGCAGGCGCTATTGCGCTAATAATAGCGCCTTCAAACCGACCCGAAAGTGCGGCTGCTTTCATTCCAGTGTAAAAGCCCCGAAAGTGCACTGGAGCGATGCGCTGGCAGGACGGTAAAAAAAGTCCTGCTAGCAGCATCTTCAGATCGGTGAAGGAGCGAAGTGTATACCGCTCCTTCACCGCTCCTGCCCATTGAAATCAATGGGACGGCGCGGCTATACCGCCGGCAAAGCGCCTCTGCAGAGGTGCTTTGCGGTGGTATTTAACCCTTTCTCGGCCGCTAGCGGGGGTAAAACCGCCCCGCTAGCGGCCGCATACCGACGGTAAAACGACGCTAATAATAGCGGCGTTTTACCGCCGACGCCGCCCCCGCCCCAGTGTGAAAGAGCTCTTAAAACTACATGTATAGCCTGTAGTCCTGTCACAGAGCTTATACATCTTGACCCCTTATCTGGCACGTTTGCTGGAAAGATACTGTTTGAAAGACAAGCAGCCAGAAAATGTAATCAGGGACTCATCGACGCAGACAACTTGATCGGAAGTAAACAAGGCTGCAAAACGTTTGTTGAAGTGGTTTACGAGGGGCCGAATTTTGAAGAGCCGATCGTATCCAGGGTCTCCACGAGGACGACAGAGTTTTTTTTGTCGTTGAAGTGAATGAACCGCAAGATCTGCTCGTATCATGCCCTGGCCATGGAGACAGAGAACAGGGGCATATGGTAAATTGGGTCAGTGGACCAATATGACCGCAACATACTCATTTTAACTATGCCCATGTCGAGGGATAGGCCCAGAAAGGTCTTAAATTCGGAAACCGTAATTGGTTTCCAATCTCTGCCAAGGGACCACTGGGGATTAGTGGCGATGAATTGACCAGCATACAAATTACTTTGGTCCACAATAGATCTATAGAGATCTTCCATGAAAAACAGCGAATAAAAATCAAGTGACATAAAATCAACTGTTTCCACCTGAATTCCGGGTTGGCCAGTGAATGGGGGAAGAACGGGTCCTGCAGAAGTGGTGGGTTCTTCTCAATTACAGTAGGATTGGCGAATTCTGTAGGAAGGACACTATGGGCATGACGGGCCTGTCTTTGTCTTCTTGGTGGCGACGGGACACTACTTGTGCTTGCCACCTCGCCAGCTTGAACTGCACTTGTGGGACTCGCCACGTCACCACGTGATACTGCAGTGCTGGATGTACGACCAGGGTGTACTAGGCCGCTGGTGCTTGCCAGTTCAACAAAAGGATCAGCGGCACTAGTATTTCTCTGCTCCATACGAGAGCCCTGCGATTCTTGCACCTCAACAACAGCAGAAGAAGATTGGGGTCTGGTACGCCTGACCTTGGCAGGGACCACAACTCCGTCGAGCTATCTGTCATGGAGCCCCTGTCGTCTACAGGATCGTATTCTGAGCCTGAATCTGACAGATGAGTGGCTTCCTCTTCACTATCTGTCATGCTCAGAAACGTGTAGGGATCAGGCCTGGTGTTTTGTAAGTGACAGTGATCGATCGATGCTGCACTTAGGTGGGCTGGGCTGGGCGGATGGGCAAAATGCAGATGCTAGCAGGTATCTGGGCTGATCCTGCTAACACTGTGTTTTTGGGAACCCTAAACTGCTGGGGACGCTAGTATAGATCTGATCAGATCAGATATTGATCCGTTCAGATACTATACCACTAAGGGAGGTGTATGCTGCGTGCGTGGATGTTAGCGCTACTGGCACTAATCTGACGCTGCCTGGGGCAACGCAGACACTGACTGACCCTAAAACCTAACTGATATCACCTGCTGGGTGATCAAGGGGTTAAACCTTTATTGGGTAATAAAAGGCAGGTGCCCTGACGCTATAAAAAACAAACTAACCAGCGTCACCCGTAACACTTATACGGTGATCACTGGTGACAGGCGATGAAAGGGTAAACTAGAGGGCAATCAGGGGGTTAAAACCTTTATTAGGTAGTATATGGGGGTACCTGATGCTATAAAAAGCTGACGATGAACCTAAATAACTAACTGGCTACCTAGCGTCACCCGTGACACTAATACGGCGATCAGAAAAAAGATTGCTTAGTGACACTGGCGACAGGGTTTGAAAGGGTTAACTGGGGGGCAATCAAGGGGTTAAACCTTTATTAGGGGGGTACCCTAGACCTAAAGTGGCCTACCGCTAACTGCCCTAACACTTTTTACAGTCACAAATGACACCAAATGCAGTGATCAGTAATAAAATAAACACTGCAATCGGTGACACTGTGACTGGGGGGGTGATTGGTGGGTGATTTGTGTGCCTATGTGTACTGGTGTTAGTGTGCTGTTGGTGCAACTCACTTTTCACGTCCTTTCTCCACGGCTCCTGAATGCAAAAGGAAGCGCGAGGAGAAATGACATCACTTCCTCTGACCTGTGTTTACAGTTCACAGGCAAAGGAAGCCTCCCATTCGCCAGGAGCGATCGCGAGGGGGTGGCCATGAATCGGGGTGGCCTCCCCTTCAGCACAGATCGCTCCTGGAACCAAGCCGACTGCTGCAGGCACCGGTGGGGGCCCGACTGCCCCCCCCCCCCCGCTGGGAGGCAGGGTCGTATAGATACACCCATATGCCTGCCCGTGCCATTCTGTCGATGTATATTGTCGTGCGGCGGTCGGCAAGTGGTTAAAGAATAACTCTAGGTGACCAACTAGATACACATATAAGACCAGTTTTACCTGGATTTTTATTTATTTTTTGTCACTCAGTCCTAGGATTAGGGATGAGCCGAACACGCGCCCCCCGGTTCGGTTCGCTGCAGATAACTTTGTCGGAAATGCCGACAAAGTTTAGCCCATTGGCAAGTCCGGCCATGTGTACGCGGCATAACACTTACTAGCTTGCTGAGCCTTGTCAGCTTCATACTGCAAAAGGTTCTGTGGGAAGGACCTTTTATAGTGTGGGGTGGGATTATGAGCACTGAGCCATGATTGGGAAAAGTCATCATGATTTTATCAAATTAGGGCTCTCACAGTGGTCTGTGGCCCGATTGGGCAAAGCCTTGCACTTGACCAGTGGTCAGGTGCATAGCTTCAGGGCTGTTACAATGCACTGTGCACTGCCGAGTGCCCTGAAAATTTGGGTGTTCTATGTTCCTGAATGGGGGCTGTTCAGGGGCGAACTGATGCTCAGCCAGGACAGTTCGCCCATCTCTACTTGTCAGGATAGATAAAAAATGGATAGGATAAAATACCATCAAATTCTTGAGGAAAATCTGCTGCCTTCTGCTAGAAAGTGGGAAGAAGGTTTACCTTCCAACATGACAATGACCCAAAGCACACAGCTAAAATGACCACATAGTGGTTGAAGGAGAAAAAGGTGAGTGTCCTTGCATGGCCTAGTCAGAGCCCAGACTTAAAGGGGTTGTAAAGGTAAATTACCTTTCTATTTCTGTCTATACTTACCTACTATGTGCAATGGAATCGCACAGACCGGACAGGAACCTCCTCTTTTCGGGTCCACTGCCGGTACTCCTGGCCCCTCCTCTCTGGCCAGTGCCCCCATGGCAAGTGTGCCTGCTCACACCCGAGTCCCTCTGCTGCGTCCATTGACACAGACACCGCCCCCCGATTCCTCGTCACTGGCTTTGATTGACAGCACTGGGAGCCAATGGCTCCCAGGGCCCCATCAAAGCCAGCAAGACCCGGAAGTGAGGGGAGAAAAGATTTGCAAACATGTACGGTGCTGGATCGAATGAGATCTCAAGTAAGTAAAGGGGGGCTGAGGGGGCAATGCTGACACCTTAACATTTTTTAACCTCAATGCAATGAATGCATTAAAGTGGTTGTAAACCCCAAAAAAATGCAAAAAAAACAAACCCTATAAGACAAAGGCATAATAAGCTAGTATGCATCGCATACTAGCTCATTATGAAATACTTACCTTAGATCAAAGCTGTTGCAGTGGCCCCGCACACTGCTGTAATCGGCGACATGTCTCCCGGAGTTATTTTGCGGACTCTGGCGCTGTGATTGGCCGGAGCCGCGATGATAGTAAATGTAACTGTACTTGAGCTAGGGTTGCCACCTGTACGAGTTTCTCCCGGACAGTCCAGTTTTTGAATGATGTGTTTGGGTTTCTATTGGCCTCAGACTCAAACACGTTATTCAGATCGGACTGCACCGGGAATGACATGACTACCCGGCCATCAGATGTTTGTCTCCCCTCCCTGCTGTCCCTTGAGCCTGTCTCATTCACACAGCAGAACGAAGCTGCCTCCTCCCTCTCCTCCTCCTTCTCTGCTCTGTATATACACACACAGGAGGAGGAGGGGGAGCAGGGACACGCACTGATCTCAGGTCTGTACAAAGTTTTTTATGCACTGTTGATGGACAGGGAAGGGGGGGAGAGTGGCTGGGAAGGAGGAAACTTTAAAAAAAGATGTGAAGTGATTGGGGGGCTAAGAGGATATGTGCTGGGAGGGGCTTTGGTATGAGAGAGGACATATGCCAGAAGAGTGGGATGAATTTGAAATCTGATAACCCCTTCTAGCACTAGCCCTCTCCCTCCCAATGTGCCTCCCAGCACATATGCAACCCCCCCTTCTAGCACTAGCCCTCTCCCTCCCAAAGTGCCCCCCAGCACATATGCAACCCCCCTTCTAGCACTAGCCCCCTCCCCTCCCAAAGTGCCCCAGCACATATCTGACCCCCCCTTCTAGCACTAGCCCCCTCCCCTCCCAAAGTTCCCCCCAGCACATATCCGACTCCCGCCCCTGATAGCACTAGCCCTCTCGCCTCCCAAGGTGCCTCCCAGCACATATCTGACCCCAGATGCTAGCTCCAGCTCTCTCCCCTCTTATAGAGTCCCCCCAGCACATATCCGACCCCCCTGCAAGCACTAGCCCTCTCCCCTCCCAAGGCACCCCCCAGCACATATCTGACCCCCCTCCCCGGCACTAGCCCTCTCCCCTCCCAAAGCACCTTCCAGCACATATAGCGCATATCTGACCCCCCCCTCCTCAGCACTAGCTCTCTCCCCTCCCAAAGCATCATACAGCACATATCTGACCCCCCAGCACTAGCCCTCTCCCCTCCCAAAACGGCCCCCTAGCACATATTCAACCACTCATCCCCCTGCTAGCACAACTACTCTGCTCTTCCAAAGCACACCCTAACACATAACTTCTTACCCCCCTCCCCCAAAACAAAGAGATGACAGCTGCCACAGAGGGGATGATCATGGCATCTGGGACCCCGAAACCCCAAGAGATGAAAGGCATTTGTCCTGGATGCCCACAATAGCGCCCTCCTGTTCGGCAAGTTAGTGGAGCCAAGTGCCAGAACTTGTTCCTGCACTGGGCTCCAGGGCTCAGCCCGGATTCATAGGACGCTGGGATTTTGTTCAAATCTCAGTAAAGGCCCATTAAAACTGTGACAGTTTGAAGGTATGAATTTGTATTAGAAAGGGGAGAGGATTTGTGTTCGGGGGAAAAGTTTGTACTGGGGATCATGTTGTGCTGGAAGGATGGATTTGAGGGAAAGAATCTGTACTGGAAGGGAGATTTATACTGGGGGGGTGTTTGGGGTGGGGTATTTTGTGCTGGGATGAGGAGCTGTGCTGGGAGGGGGATTTGTGGGGTGGAAGGAGATTTGTGCTGGGAAGGGGGAAAATTTTAGGGAGAGCTTTGTGCTAGAAGTGGGATTTCTTTTTTTTTTTTTGGGGGGGGGGGGTTGGTGTGGGAGGAGGAGAAAGATTTATATATAAGAAAGATTTTTTTTTTTGGGGGGGGGGTGTTTTTACTGGTTGGGGAATAGGATTTGTATTAGAAGGGGTAATTGAGGGGGGCAGGGATAAGTGCTGGGATGGGGAAGAAGGGGTGCTAGAACTGGGGATTTTGGGGATGGTGAAGGAGGACTTTTTTTTTTGCAGGAGAGGGAGTTGGAATTTTTGTTGAAAGGGTAAAGTGGGGGAGAGTATGGCTTGGGGGGGGGGGGGGGGATTTAGCACTCTTCTTACCCCTGCACTGTGTGTTGCACACCCCTGACTGCTCTACTTTTTGTTTTGTACTCTTGATTCCTACTATTAATAACACACTCATGTCCCCTGCATTTTGCACAGTAAATATTCCTAACCCCTGTATTCCATGCATAACACTCACAATTCAGCCACACCCACTGTTCCCCATGCCGCGCTAAATTACTGTTCTCCTTAAGGCAACCAAAAGTGTGCCAGGTTTTGTCTTTTACAATCTTATAGCATATACTCCAATAAAATGCTGTGCGCCGCTAAAGTTTTCAGGTTTAGCTTGAAGAAAAGGTGGCAACCCTAAGTTAGGCAGTTCTGCAAAGAAGAGTCTAGCTGTAATTAACCACTTAAGGACCGTTAATATTTACTCCCTTAATGACCAGGCCATTTTTTGTGATACGGCACTGCGTCACTTTAACTGACAATTGCGTGGTCGTGCGACGCTGTACCCAAACAAAATGTATGTCCTTTCTTTCCCATAAATAGAGCTTTCTTTGGGTGGTATTTGCTCAACCCTGTGGTTTTTATTTTTTGCTGTATAAACAATAAAAGAGCGATTTTGAAAAAAAAACTATATTTTTTACTTTTTGCTATAATAAATGTCCCCAAAAAGTATATAAAAAAACTAATTTCTTCCTCAGTTTAGGCCAATATGTATTATTCTACATATTTTTAGTAAAAAAAAAATCGCTATCAGCGTATATTGATTGGTTTGGACAAAAGTTATAGCATTTACAAAATAGGGATAGATTTATGACATTTTTTTTTTTACTAGTAATGGCGGGGATCAGAAAGCGGGACTGCGACATTGCAGCGGACAGATCGGACACTTTTGACACTTTTTTGGGAACAGTGAAATTTATACAGCAATCAGTGCTAAAAAAAAAAAAAACTGATTACTGTATAAATGACACAGGCAAGGAAGGGGTTAACACTAGTGGTGATCAAGGGGTTAAATGTGTTCCCTGGGAGGTGTTTCTAACTGTGGGGAGAGTGGACTGACTGGAGGAGGGGAAGTAGAAGAGAGATTGTTCCTAGTGATCAGGAACAGGGATCTCTCTCTACTTCCCTGACAGAACGGGGATCTGTTTGTTTACATTGACAGATCCCCGTTCTGGCTCTCTGTGGAGTGATTGCGCCGACGTACAGCTACGACGATTCGCGTAATAGAGCCAACCTGCCGCAGTATAGAGATGGCGGCTGGTCGGCAAGTGGTTAAAGCAAAATGTGGTCCATCAAAATAATGAGTTTATATGTATAAAGTATTATTATTTTGGTTACAATAAATTAAAAAAGGAAGGTTTTAAACAGTTTGGGGTGCATGTTAGAGTAATCTTTGAAAATGAATTGGTTCGCTGTGCTCTGAGACAAATTCTGAGATTACCCAAGAACAGGATTTCATAATAAAAACACCAGAAAAGAGGACGTCTTTAATTTTTTAAACTAATTTAACATTCTCAAAAACACAATAAAAAGTTCAAACAAAACATCACAAATGATAAATAACATAAATAAAAACTATGTTACAATTCAGCTTTCTCCTCAGGATGCTGCAGGCTATGAAGAATACTTTTCAACAGAAAACACTATATAGCAGTGTTATTTAAGGCTCGGTTCACACTGCCACGACCTGAGGTGCGACTTTGCCAGGCGACATCCTGGCGAATTGAGTACTACTTTGATAGAAGTATAGAATTGAAGTTGGATAGAAGTCGCCTAGAAGTAGTACAGGAACCTTTTTTAAAGTTGGAGCGACTTCAGTGATGCTAATTAGGACAGGTCTTATTGACTAACATGGGACTTCACATGTCACACGACTTGGGGTCTCACAAGTCGGATCCCAAGTCGCAGCAATGTGAACCGAGCCTAACAGAGTAGTCAATCCATCCTTCCAGCCACAAACAGTGACTATGTACTGTGCCAGTCACTCACCCATAAAACATGATTGTTTTTTACTCTCAAATCAGTGAAAGTTAATTGCTGGTGGCTGCTCTAGATTACTTCAATTTGTTTTCCTGGAAAAAAAACTGATAATGCTACCTATATTTAAATCTGACAATAATCTTGGCAAGTTTTTCTGTGAAACCTGATGGATTTGTTTAAAGCTGAGTGGCTGGACTCAGAAGCCAGTGGCAATCAATGGAGTAGCAGTGCTTATACAGTGATTTCCAGCATCCAGGGTGATCTTCCAGGTATGGCACATACATAGTTACTTTGGTCCAAGCTGTAACAATGCAAAATAGCCAAACCTTTAAAGAAGAACTTTTGGAAAAATGTTTATTTTCCTATGCAGTTGACTGTTCCTGACATCATTACACCCATAGACCGGCTCTGAACATGGGGACGACAGGAACAGTGCACCACTGGATTGTTTTCCTGGAGGATCAAGTAAGTATAGCCAGGGCCAGGACAAGGGGTGGGCAGGAGGGATGGCTGCCCTGGGCGCAATGGTTTATTGAAGGGATGTGGGCACCCTGACCCTAATGGGGGGGGGTGCAGTTTGGCATCTTTGCCCTTGGCACTGGATGGCCTTGTCCCGGTACTGAGTATAGCTTTTCCTTGCGCTCCTGAACAACACAAGCAGTTAACCCATGCAGTGCAGGCACAGCCCCACTGCATGGGATAATTAAAAATGTTGCTCTGAGTTCTTCTTTAGGGGAAATACATCTTTCAAGCTAGATCTAAACTTCCTAAGTTACCTGACAAGCTCTCCTGAACCTTTTTCTAAACACAATTTGTACATAATTTTTTGTGAAATGGCTGTATGTCTACTGATGATTGGGAAAAAAGGCCAAATGTTAAATCTAGCCTTACACTGGCCATACATGGTTCGAATCTCAGCCGGTTCAGCAGGAAATGGCCAAAATTTGAGCCATTATTGGGCTGGCTGAGTGTACAAGTTGATCGACTGATCAACTTGGGTACAACCACCCTGCCGCATTCTCGGATGCTATAGCCGCTAGCGATGATCACTATCTTCATCCAGCAGGGATGGCTTCACCCACCCGCCCCTGCCGAGAGATGACAATTGCTCCGCAGGAGCGATTCCCCTGTCAACACTGTCTGTGTTGATGGGGGAATCGTGAAAATGTCTTTCCTGCAACCCGTGGTTGCAGGAAAGAAATTGCCTCTGTCTATGGCCTGCCTCACTAAACATACTGTTTTTGCTTTATAATTGGCTTTTATTTGTTTTGTTTTTTTGTCATAGATAAACTAAGTGCTATGAGTGAAGAAATTTGAAGCAAAGCAAACCGTTATATCCTAGTCTCATCCAAAAGATGCTTTAAAAAAACAAAGCACATGAAGTCCAAAATATACACATAGTTGGAAAGATATTATACAGTGATATACTGTATACTGTGAAAATCGCAAATAAATGTAGATATGGAAAAATATGAATCCAGTAATTGGACATTTCTGTATATGATCCATAAGCTAAATTTAATAACTTTTCAAAATATACTGCAAGATTGCTCAAGCAGCAATCCTGATAGACTAATGCCCTGTACACACAACCGGTTTTCCCGTCGGAATAAACTCTGAAGGTTTTTCCGACGGAGTTCCGCTCAAGCTGTCTTGCATACACACGGTCACACCAAATTCCGACCGTCCAGAACGTGGTGACGTACGATGGGACTAGAAAAAGGAAGTTCAATAGGCAGTAGCCAATAGCTTTCTTCACGTACTTGCTTCAGAGCATGTGTTGTTTTTGGTACATCGGAACAGCATACAGACGAGCGGTTTTCCGATAGGAATTGGTTCCAGGGGAAAAATTTAGAACATGTTCTCTTTCTTGGTCCGTCAGAATTTTCAACGTAAAAACTCTGATGGGGCATACACATGATCGGAATATATGATGAAAAGCTCCCGTTAGACTTTTTCTGTCGGACATTCCGCTCGTGTGTACACAGTATGAGTCTACTATTTGTGGTTAATCCTTTCCTCTTTTGGATCCTACCATTGGTCTATTTTGCGAATGTTAGAAGAAAAAATGGGGCTCCAGGCATTGGCATAAATCCACCTACTCTTGGTAAGGATTATTGTACTGTTTTTTGCTGATTTGAAATATAATAGATGGATGATGTGATATGGGTGGATTCTGGCAGATTAGAAACAAAGTTTGGAGTTGCCAATCTCAAACTTCAGATAAAACACGAAGAATGTAAATACCTGTCCTGCTGCTTACGCTGCCAAATACTGCTCCATTAAAGAAAAACTGCTGAGTGAAGTTTCTTCTGAAACCAAAACTTCTAGGATTGTCCCCACAGTACTCTGTCCTGCATTGACACTAAAAGCTTTAGGGGAACACTGGAGATGGAAACTCCTTGAAGCATTGGTTTTAGCACAAACTTCTTGCAGCAATTCCCGTTCAATGGAACGGCAATTGATGGGCAGCCAAAAGGACAGGTATGTCTTTTTTTATTTGTCTTTAGAGGCAGCTATGTTTTTTTAAGATTGGCGACAGGCTTTCTTTAAAGTGAACTTGTGCTTTGCCCATGCATAGCAAAGCTATAGATTAATTCGAATCCCCCCTCTGAAGCAGCATATAATCAGCTTTCATTTGCTCTCCTGTTGTTTATCCTATATAAAAAAGTTGAAAAGTATAAACATACTTCTAATGCCATAAACCATATATACTTGCACAAGACCACAAACATGTATTAAAGGAAATGTATAATGGTTTTAAATATATTTTTTGATTATTCTTTCAGGTCAGTAGTAAAAAAAAAAAATATTTTTTCAATTAAGCAAATATGAAATATTGCTTATGAATATTTTGTGTATTCATATACAACCACTCCATTTTACATGTTTTCTGAATGGTCTTCTTCTGCTGTGGGGAAAGAAGGCTGCTGTTTACAGAGCTTGTTAGACAGATAGGGGTTGGTTTACTAAAACTGGAGAGTGCAAAATCTGGTGCAGCTCTGCACAGAAAGCAATCAGCTTCCAGTTTAAGCTTCATAGCTTAACTGAACAAGCTGAAGTTAGAAGCTGATTGGCTACCCACCATTCACAGCTACACCAGATTTTGCACTCTCCGGTTTTAGTACATCAACCTCACAATTACATGAATCGCAGGAATTCCTTAACAGCTGATATTTTCAATTAGACAGGGTATCTGAAAGTGAATAGATGCTGCTGTACTCTCGACTTGGAATGCTCGGGGATTTCTTTGTAACAAGTTCACCCTGTTTTAAATGTATTTGTTAAACAAATCATATTAAAACAGATATAAAACATCAATTTAAAGATTTAAAAAATAATAGACTTGACCTTGAATTTTGAGTTTTTCCATATATATCTGCAGTAATGATTTCCATCCTATTTGTGTAGTGTTCATCCATTTTTACAGCATTAAATTAGTTACTTATATAGCAGGATTATGTGAATGATTATACATAGCATTATATGGTTGCAGCCATCCTCATTGACAGTTCAAACGGCTGTTTGGTCATACTTCTGTTGAAAAATACTTAGAATAAAAAATATTGTTATAGAGATCCTTTGTAGAAAAAAAACACGGTTTTCAAAGTAGTATTTGATGTATCAACGTGCGCTGTATATTTATATTCTTGCTTTAGTGGTCAAGTGGAGGACATTTAGCACCATCAGAAAATAAAAGACATTATAAACGTCTGTTATGATCAGCCATCTTCTACCTGTTTAGAACACTCAATGAAAATACTCCAAAGTTACTAGTGAACGGTGCTGGAATGTTGCTTTATGTTCTTGCTGACTGCAGCATAACCATTCCACCAATCAAATGCATCTAAAACACTGCAACATGTCAACTTTCTGCCTGAATGATTGAATGACTTTAGAAACTCAATTGTCAATGATGGTTTTCATAATCTGCCATTAAGTTCCTAGTGCCATCCCTTCTACTATCCATTCCCAAACTCTTGCTGCTACCGGAAAGTCTCATTAGCACCTCTGAATCTGTATCCCCATGTGACTCGGCTTTCTGTGTCAACAACATTTCAAAGAGGGTGCTCATTTCGGAGAGAAAGGTGCTGGCCAATCTGTTGTCTTGTGAACCATCAGTAAGCTTGCCAAATGTTAGGAAGGTTCTTAGATCTTCTTTCTCTGTTGCTGATATTGGAGGCGCCAGAGCTATTTGATTATTGGGAGTGAATAGATTCTCCTTGTAGCTGTTGGCCAAAGGTAAAGAGAGCCGAGCAATCCATTCGGGGTCAAGATCACTCAAGCGGTTGCCTTCTGAACCTGTCATTAAAGAAAAAAAATTAATTCATACCTCTTTATATATTGTGTATTTCTTGCTCCTTAATTTAAAAGAACCTTACTTCATATTTTTTTACTGCCTTAATAAGTGCTATATTAACTTTGAATTCATTCACAGCTTAATTAATTATGCTTCAACTGCCATAGTGTACCATAGAAAAATCATTCAACGAAATATCAATCTTACTGTCATAGGTAACTTAATGCGAACCTACTGCTTTGCTGTGAATGAGTAAAGCACAAATTCACTTAAACGCCAACCTCCCCAACATATACTTACCTTTCTTTCACACCCCCACTGCACTATTCAGCCGCCGAGAAAAAAAGACTTGTGTAAGCTACCAGTCACTGGAGACTTAGCTTGCAAAGGGCTATGGCCTCCATGTTGGACAGCTCTGGTTCAGTGCTGTCAAATGCTGTGAATGACATGTTTATCCATACCTGGAAGTGTCAGGTATTTCCTTCAGCTCTGAGTACTTAAAGTGGGGGTCCACCTATCTATCATTTTTTTTTTTTGTTTTTGTTCATTCACAAACTTTTCTTCTCAGCATTACATACTCACATATTGTGTGTAATATGTCCGCCTGTGTCAGATTTCGTCAGAAAGAATAACTTATATTATTCACTGCAGGCGGTTTCCATCTTCATTGTGGGCATTTGAAGCCCACAAGCATTTATTTCCTGGATGTGGTGAATGCTGTGCTCCCAGCATTCACCGCTCGTTCCCGCACATGCTCAGTGGCATCCTGGGAAGCCTGAGACTAACTCCCAGGAGTCTAGGAGAGGCTAGAAACACGCCTACTCCCACGGGAGGAGAACCAGGAAGTGCAAAGAAGAATAGAAAAATAAAAGATAATTACGGCGATTTAAATTTTTTTAAACGGCATGTCAGCATCTAGGCAAGGAAGAGAATACATACAGATATTGTTCAAAATTTGGATGGAACCCCGCTTTAACAAAGTGGTAGTGAAGTGGTAGTGAAGAAAAATTAGGTATATACTCCTGGGGATGGGGGAATTTTTCAAGAAAACTTGTTTCGCCATTCGTGGGCAAATCAAAAGCTTGCTTTAGGGCAAGTCTATCTTTGTTTTGGGTGAGTTTAATTTCAAAGAAACAACAGTGTGTAAATTAGGAAAATTGTGCAGTTATGTCTGGAACTTGGGGAAGGAATATAGTACCAATATGAGCATAGCTGTACTGACTTAAACAGATTTTGGCTAGCAATAATGCATATGCTTGCTTTGAATTTTGCTACTATTATCACAGAGATTTGTTAGCTTGATACATAAGAATTAGGAACCAAGGATTTTTGTTTTGACTAGCATGCAATCTGGCCAAATGCAAAATCTGCATACAGTCAGGTCCATAAATATTGGGACATCAACACAATTCTAATCTTTTTGGCTCTTTGCACCACCACAATGGATTTGAAATGAAACAAACAAGATATGCTTTAACTGCAGACTTTCAGCTTTAATTTGAGGGTATTTACATCCAAATCAGGTGAACAGTATAGGAATTACAACAGTTTGTATATGTGCCCCCCACTTTTTAAGGGACCAAAAGTAATAGGACAATGGGCTGCTCAGCTGTTCCATGGCCAGGTGTGTGTTATTCCCTCATTATCCCATTTACAAGGAGAAGATAAAAGGTCCAGAGTTAATTTCAAGTGTGCTATTTGCATTTGGAATCTGTTGCTGTCAACTCTCAATATGAGATCCAAAGAGCTGTCACTATCAATGAAGCAAGCCACCATTAGGCTGAAAAAACAAAACAAACCCATCAGAGAGATAGCAAAAACATTAGGTGTGGCCAAATCAACTGTTTGGAACATCCTTAAAAAGAAAGAACGCACCAGTGAGCTCAGCAACATCAAAAGATCCGGAAGACCACGGAGAACAACTGTGGTGGATGACCGAAGAATTCTTTCCCTGGTGAAGAAAACACCCTTCACAACAGTTGGCCAGATCAAGAACACTCTCCAGGAGGTAGGTGTATGTGTGTCAAAGCCAACAATCAAGAGAAGACTTCACCAGAGTGAATACAGAGGGTTCACCACAAGATGTAAACCATTGGTGAGCCTCAAAAACAGGAAGGCCAGATTAGAGTTTGCCAAACAACATCTAAAAAAGCCTTCACAGTTCTGGAACAACATCCTATGGACAGATGAGACCAGGATCAACTTGTACCAGAGTGATGGGAAGAGAAGGGTATGGAGAAGAAAAGGAACTGTTCATGATCCAAAGCATACCACCTCATCAGTGAAGCATGGTGGTGGTAGTGTCATGGCGTGGGCATGTATGGCTGCCAATGGAACTGGTTCTCTTGTATTTATTGATGATGTAACTGCTGACAAAAGCAGCAAGATGAATTCTGAAGTGTTTCGGGCAATATTATCTTCTCATATTCAGCAAAATGCTTCAGAACTCATTGGACGGCGCTTCACAGTGCAGATGGACAATGACCCGAAGCATACTGCGAAAGCAACCAATGAGTTTTTTAATGGAAAGAAGTGGAATGTTATGCAATGGCCAAGTCAATCACCTGACTTGAATCCGATTGAGCATGCATTTCACTTGCTGAAGACAAAACTGAAGGGAAAATGCCCCAAGAACAAGCAGGAACTGAAGGCAGTTGCAGTAGAGGCCTGGCAGAGCATCACCAGGTATGAAACCCAGCGTCTGGTGATGTCTATGCGTTCCAGACTTCAGGCTGTAATTGACTGCAAAGGATTTGCAACCAAGTATTAAAAAGTGAAAGTTTGATGGATGATTGTTAATCTGTTCGATTACTTTTGGTCCTTTAAAAAGTGGGAGGCACATATACAAACTGTTGTAATTCCTACATCATCCTGATTTGGATGTAAATACCCTCAAATTAAAGCTGAAAGTCTGCAGTTAAAGCACATTGTTTCATTTCAAATCCATTGTGGTGGTGTATAAAGCCAAAAAGATTAGAATTGTGTCAATGTGCCAATATTTATGGACCTGACTGTAGGTGTCCCAGTCCCGCCGATGATAGTAAATCCTCGCCGCTGGACGTGCTCACAGGACTGGAGGAGTAGTAGAGGCGGTCTGCCCCCAAGCTGACATCACATCTGCCTTATACCCATGGGGTCCCAGAACTTCTTCAGCCCTGTGAGCACCTCTGTGATTTGTGATTGTTGGCGGGACCGGGACACATATGCAGATTTTGCATTTGGCCAGATATGTTCTATGAGTGCTAACATTTTTTTTAAAAACTGCCCACTAGATGCCGCTTTTCCCTTTCTATACACACACACACACAGCTGTGTGTGGAGCAGTGGGAGAAATCACATGTAATTTGGACAGGAATCGCACCGCATTCCTGTTCAAGTCGCATGCGATATTTTTTGCGGTGCGATTTTTCACCAATTTTTTTAAGCATTGATGCAAATTGCACTGCAAAGTATTGGTACTCAGTATCGGCGAGTACTTGACTGAAAGTATCAGTACTCATACTCACCGATAAAAAATGGTATCAGTGCAACCCTAATCAATTTTATCAGCCATTTTCTGCAGTTACAGTTAATTAGAAAGGCATATGCAAATAATTTTATGTTTATTTAAAGGTTTTTTAACAACCACCAAAGCTGAAAACACATCTCATCACTTTGCACAATAATTTTCACTTACTTGCATTAGGGCCCAGAAGAGCCTCAAAATTGTCTTCCAGGAAGTTAGGGCTAGAAGAGAAGTCACCCCCTGGCTCTGAGTCCAGATCTCCAGCTTCACTCTCACCATGGCCGCTGTCCTTTGTGCTTTGCCAATCAGTCTCCTGCCCAGCAGTTCTAAATATCAACAGGAAGTAATGGTTAAATAGGAGTTTGCTTTCTTTTGTCTTTAAACTGATTACAAAATTGATCAATTTATTAACTTTTATATTTAGCTGTAGTGAAAGAATGGGCCTATGAACAGATGTCAGACTTAATTATTACTGCCCACCTCCATCAATAATAATGGACATTTATTTGACTAATATTGTTATCATCATTATTATTATTAACTATAAATATTAAAGAATATGGGTTATAAATGTCAAATAAACCCAGTTCCCACTGGAAGTAATGGGTGTGGATTACAGGGAACTAAAACTCTTGGATAGAAAGCAACATGGATAAGAAGTTGAGTTGAATGAAATTTAGATTTTTACTATGCTGCAAGTTCAACAAAAAATTGGAAAATGTTAACAAAATTTGCCATTTTGGCATAATGTTTTGGAGAAAGGTGAAAATATGGTGTTTTTGGTGATTTTTATAGATGGAGTTAGAATTCCTGACTCCTAAGAGTTAGGGAATCACCTTTTATCTATCCTGGATTAACTGGCATAGTCGAACCTTAAAATGGGCAACAAAGTGAAATCAATGTTTGTTAGTTTGTTTACATATTTTTAAAATGTTATTTGTTTTTATAACTGGGTTTTGCCGTCTTTAGGAAAAAATTTTCTTAGGTGCACATCAAGGGAACATAGATCTGGATGTGTATAGGTTGGACGTGAGTTGAGAAATAATTTGAATGCAAAGCATTATGCCGCATTCAGAATGGAAACCAGCTAAGAGACTGACAGTGTGGTAAAGCACCTGATGAGTGGTAGAAGACCTAGGTCATGCATCACCATTTGTGATCAGTTATAGAGAGGGAAAAACTCTTAGTGAAAGCCAGAAAGGAGGATGCTCTATCATTCAAGGCAATAAACCTTAGTAGTTTCTAGAGTTAAGAACATGTATATATTAAAAATGTTAACTGTTGAGCTGTTCTGTATCTCAATCAAGAAATAGAAGAGGGTTTGGTCAATGCTTACACCAAACCCATGATCTTGTGAAGCAGCTAGAATGACAGCACTATGGGCAGTTTAATCCCTGGCAGGCCTGTGTGTGCTGTCCACAGTTCCACTCCTTCTAGGTACCAGTTCTATATAAAAGTAGGAACTTAAATTTGTTGGGTTCTTCTTTGCAACTGTGGAAAAGTGTCAAACTCTCTGAAACATTATCTAGAATAGATACTTACAGGTTTTATTGATGATGGCTTAAAAAGGAATGTTTATTTTTGGCAGAAAGTTACCTATTATCTAGTGTAGCAGAGCTTTCCTCTAAAGAAAAGAGTGACAGAATATGACACTATCTACTAATTGGAAGCAAGTTAACTACCATTACGTATTGTTACCTGCCAGCCTTAGACGAGTACTTGTTTCCTCTGTGAAGTGTCTTAGGGTGAACTTGTCCTTGGTGGAGCAGAGATAAAAGCTGAGAAATTTGCTGCAATGATGAAACAAAATAAAAAGTCCTTAGTTCTGAGAGAACAAGCAGATCACTGTCTAGTGAGAGATGTTAGTGGTATATATTATATTATATTTTAACGTTCAAAATCTGTCATCTTTACCTCTCATTTTGCAATGGAATATGAGAGGTATGAAATAATTTGACCATTTAATTCTAATTTAAGACTGAGCAGACCTAGAGTGCTTTCAAATAGTCTATGAAAAAGGCATCTCTTTCAGTCTAATGATGCCATAAGGACTTGTCTCAATTTTTATATCAGCTGTAATTAGCCTTACTGTTTGCATAAGATCAGATCTTACTGTTTGTATAAGATCAGATCTTACTGTTTGCATAAGAACAGATCTGATTAAATATCTCAGCTTTATCACTTTTCTTTGACCCATTGAAGTGGAAAGGCAACCAATCCTTTTTAGGGGTTCTAATCTTGCACCTTGCTATCCAAAAATAATTGGCTGTAATTCTGTTTTATTTTATTTGATTATATGCCCTCTAGTCATACAGCATTTTGTTTTATATACAATATTCTGCTTTTTTGTCATTCAAATGTGTGAGACATGAATACAGGAATTACAAAGATAAAAACTTTATTCAAAGTATACTGTCACAAGAAAAATATGTCGGCTGCCATTGCTGAAATGCTTCTGACAATGATAGTTGCCTGGCTGTGTGAGGCTTTTGAATCACTGAACCAGTACAAGCATGCAGCTAGAGAAGTCAGAATTCAGTGACTAAGAAAGTAATTAAGGCAACAGTATAACAACAGGAAACTAGCATTTTAAAAAGGAATGGTCAACTGTAGCAACCTTCGTGATTCTCACATGGTAGGTGTACTCTAGCTACCTGTTGCAATCCGGCCTTTATTTGTAGGCAGACTATGTAACCTAGATCTTAGGATGGCCAGATTGACTAAGATGACAGTGGATAGTCTGCCACAAATGCAGACAGAAATGATAATGGCAAGGTAAGGGATGTTAGTTACAGTGACTTCAGCCAAGGGCAGACTTCAGAACAGCCAAAACAGGCAATTGCCTGGGGTAGCACACCCAACCACACACTCAACTGGTTGCTAACTGAGTCCAGACACTTAACACCAAACTGCTAGTAAAAAAGGGAAAAGAGTTTTCCCTTCTTTTTCGTTCTAAGGATAAATTGTCTCCATCAGCCTCTTTGACCCCAGCCTGGGTGCGCTTTGTATAACTGTGATATATTATCCTCAATGTTACATAATTACATAGTAGGTGAGGTTGAAAAAAGACACAAGTCCGTCAAGTCCAACCTATGTGTGTGATTAAATGTGTGGTACTAGTTCTAGCCAGTCACTGAATTAGGACATAAAGACATAAGAAATTTGGCCTAGGAGGAAAAGGAAGTATAAAAGTCTGGTCCAGTTTGATCCTGCTATCATCTAGTACTGATAAAAAAAATTTAAGCTTGTTCTCTGTAAAAACAAAACGGCCACCTTACCATTGGCTCTAATTAGTAACTTTTTTTAAAAGGAATACGCACAAGAGTTTCCTATTTCCTCCTTAAATAATGTATGTGTTAATTTGGCAGCAAACTAGCTATATCATATGTTATACACTGATCTGCTTGGAAAATTTTTTTTTGGGGTATCATTCAGAAGCATCTGCAGCACCTGGATGCATACTCTGGAGTGCAGGGACAGGATATAAATGGGCTCCAAGAAACACAGGTCCTTCCACCAGATGTTCAGCTCAGCTAGGTATAGCATATTGGGATATGACAAATTTCTGCAGATACTAGCTGTAGCCTTTATTGCCATAAATGACACACTTTTAGTCACTGGTGTGATGCGGCACATCATTGTTGGGGGCAAAGGCTTTGTCTGCCAAAAAGGCAAGAAGAGAGTTTTGTCTCAAGAGATGCCCTCTAGGAGTTCTAAAAGGTCAGATTCTTACTTGCTGTCATCTGCTGCTATATACTGCTATATACTGTACACTGTGTCTACACCAGCAAGGATGAGATGATGATCACCCAATTCAGCTGTTTCATGCAAGAATATCACTGCAGACACCCTCAGCCAAAACCTGGTCTGTTAGCTTTTCTTTACCCAGAGATACTGCATATCAGTGTCTGGAGATGTTTACCTGCAATCCATCTTCCCTCATTTCTTTGAAATAAATAAATAAATATAAACATGTGTGCTTGGGCAAGCAGAGAGCATCCATGTTTATGAGACAGCTGGTATGGTGGTATGTTTGTACATGCACATCTAATTTGCCATTGTAAGTCAACGATTAGCTTAGCACTGGGTAGTGTTTAACACTGTAGTGAGAAGAGCAGCATTATCTAAACTTGAAAGTGTTTTATTTTAAAGGATTAGCCTTTGCCATTACATATTTTGATCTTTATCAGATTTGACCACAAGAACAGGTGGCATGTATGAATGTATACCATATGGTCACAGATACAGTATGTAAAGCCAGACCATCTAGCTAGATAAGTTGCATTTTTAAATGGAGGTTAGCATTGGCAATCCCCATATTTCTAACATGAAAGATTTATTTCATATGGGCTCTAGCATGCCCAGTGCACACCTTCAGAGTGGATATTAACAACTAATTTTAGCAAGAAAACTGTGTATTGGTCTCGTCTATTATTTCAAGACATAGAGAACTCCAGGGTATCTATGATGAATAATATAATAAATATAGTCTTTATTGTGTGATACAGTGAATGGAAAATCTGTTCACCACTTGTTACTTTTTAACAGAAATAATCATTATGTAACATTAATCAAGAACAAAAACAATGTTATCTCACAGAAACCATTAACTGCACACAATATAGTATAGTTGATGAATCTGTTATTTGGAAATCCATTTTTAAGCAGTAGTTTAGCCAGACTGGTAAAACATAACTCACCAACCATTGTCTCTTAAAATAAATGCACTGGCGTTGTTAAACTATAGTACAGTATGTAGATAGCAATGCATGCGCCAGTGTTATAATTTGGGAAAAATTATCCCAAATCACAAGGTAGGTCTTAAACTTTGTATGCTGGGATGTACCACCATTCACAGTGCTGCTAAGCTTCACGTACCAGGAATCTTTTGTTACATTAAAAGATAAAAGCAATGACTAAACATACTGGGTGATACAGAGGAATATAACTTTGCATACAGGTAACTGCACCAGCTGCAGTTCTATTGGGAGAGAAGGAATTTATCAACAAGCTAGTGTAATTTAATATATATTGTATGTGTCCCATGAAATAAATCATTTTTGTTACCAAAGGTTTTTTTTTTTTTCTTAAAGTGTATGCAAAGCCAGTTGTGGACAGAGTGTGGAAAGGTTAAATCCCTTGTCATATTGTTTTCTGTATGTGTCTCTACGACAGAGATTCAACCTCTCTATTTGTCGTGTGGACCATTGTCTTGTGTACAGAAAGTGATTGAAAATCTAAATTATTTTAGAGGAACATGAGGCTAGGGAAATCAAGGGATAACTGTCCCATTGACATTTGTCTAGGAGGGGACTTACCCTCACTTTGAATAGATTTCGTGTCACTTTTTGGTGTGTCTCTAGGCCAGGAAGTAAAGGGAAATCTTCTCAAGGGGACACTGACAGGAAAAAACCCTACTCTGACTAAAACAACTAAGCTCTGGCTTTAATGCACCTTAATCATGCCATATTTAAACGTGGTGGCTTAAAGCTTTAAAGCCTTATCATGATTTCTCTTATGCACTATACATCTATAGATTATAAGCATTATTTATACATAATACTACATACTAGTGGGGCAGGTGAATTCAAGGTGCATTGAAAAAAGTAGTAATAGTCATTGAAAACGTAAGCAGCAGAAATGTGGACACTAAAGAAAAACTAGACAGCTAAAGTTCAATTAATAATTAATTAAAAAGGCTTACCTGCACATGGGGTGACTGCATGGTAACATCCACACCTTCTTTCTCTGCTAATGCCACCATCGATAGTCTCACCAGGCTTCTCAAGATCTGCTCTTTAGATGACTGTTCTACATTCTTTTGTCTTCTTAGCGTAGGAGAAGTAGCTGGAGAAAAGTTCCCTCCGTTGTATACTATGGGTTCAGAAGGGCTGAAATTATCATGGACTCTTATTTGAGGGCTACCTGGGTTCTTTAAGGTTTTATTACTGACTGGAAGGGTTCCACTGGGGTCTTCAAAGTTCTCTCTAGAGTAGCTTCTCTGTCTCTGATATTGTAATGTTCGGCACACAGAGGGAGGTAATGAGAAAGACTGCTCTAAATCTGTAGTATCTTCACTTAATATTTCCTGGTTATGTTGGTGCCTTAGTGTGCGATATAGTGTAGGTGTGAGATGAAAAGGAGTATGGAGAGTTTGATCCTCTGGAACTTCTTTTCCTTCATCTGGCAAAGGAAACAACTTGGCCTCTTCCACTGGTGTCACTGGTTGTGGTTGTTGCCGACCTCTAAGTACAGGGACTACATGAATATCTGCCTTTTGTATCTGCTTTTGAGGCCTTCTAGGCTGCTTCCTATAGGCAGATTCTTCCTCTCTGCAGTTGTATGCTCTATTGTCTTTTCTGTCTACTCGACAAAAGGACATGATGAGAGCCAATATAAGGAGACATACAACTAGAAGAACAGCCAGGCAAATAACAATTACCACAGACAGGCTCAGCTTGCCATTGGTTTCGCTAGCTGAATTTTTCAAGTGGTCCAAGTGGCTATTAAACATAATTGAAAGTTGAGCTTTGGATTCCCGATAAGGAATTCCACAGTCTCTGACATTGACCTGTAAGTCTATGACACTACCTATTAGATTGCTGGCATTGCTGGAGTTTATGTATATATATCCAAGATGTTCATCCATAGCAAACAAGCCTAGGTAGTCATCCAACAAATGGTAGACAAGTCTAGCATTCTCATCTGAGTCTGCATCGGTGGCAATAACTTGAAATATTGGGTGTTTGTTAAGTTTGGCTGTTTCTGATAGAATCTCATCTGATGTGTATCCCAAGGCCTCTGAGCTGGTAACTTCTAAGGCAGAAAGAAAGTATCCACTTTCAGCATTCACAAGGATGATGATAGTGGCACGGCCTTTCTTAAGTTGAGGTTGCACAATTAATGGGCTATTATCATTTTGGTCTCTTACCAATACCTTGACAGAAGCATTACTGCTAAGTTGAGGGTCACCATTGTCTTCTGCTTGCACCAAGAACTGCATTTCCTTAATTTCTTCATAATCAATGGACTTAAGCACAACAATTTCACCTGTTTTGGAATGGACAGAGACAAAAGTTGATAGTGGTATCCCTGAAATAATAGAGTCAATAATCTTGTAGGTAACCTCTGCATTTTTACCTAAGTCAGCATCCTGAGCATTTACAGTGAGGAGATGAGTGAAAGGACTATTGTTTTCATGTAGTGAAACATCATATCTAGGCCTCTGAAAAACTGGAGCATTGTCATTGGCATCACGAACAAAAATTTTTAAGGATTTGTTAGATGTAAAAGATGGTTCACCTTGATCTTGGGCTTGGATTGTTATGTCATACACATCCCATTTTTCCCTGTCCAGAATCACATTGGTTGTTAGTATATAGCTGTTTCCTTTAGCTTTTTGAAGCCTAAAATGTTCATGGTCTTGAACTAAGTGACAATGCACATCCCCATTTGCGCCTGAATCTGGATCATTCGCCATAACCAAAGCAACAAAACTGCCCAGGGGAACAGCTTCAGACACAATGATCTCAGGAGAATCTGGAGAAGCCCATGTGACTTTAATATCAGGGGTGTTATCATTAATATCCAGAACTTTAATGACTACCTTGCAATGAGTAGGAATGGGATTAGGGCCTAAGTCCTTTGCTTGCACATCTAATTCATAGGAATGTCTGCTTTCATAGTCAAGTGGCTGCTTCAGAAATATTTCCCCTAACTTGGGATCAATGCTAAACATATTAAGAACATGGTGAGGTGTGTGTTTGCCAAATGAAAACTCAATTTCCCCATTTGGACCTTGATCTGGATCAGTAGCTGTGAGATTTATAAGAAGTGTACCAGGTGATGTGTCTTCTGAGATTTCTAAAATTACAGAGCTTTCCTCAAACATGGGGCTGTTATCGTTAGAGTCCAATACATTAATCCTAACCTGTCTTGTCCCAGTTTTTGGTGGGTATCCTCCATCTAATGCTGTTAAAACAAGCTCAAAAGAAGACTGCAGCTCCCTGTCCAGTTCTTTCACCACCACCAATTCGGGATGTTTTACGCCATCAGAACTGGAGATAATATCCAGGGTGAAATGTTCGTTTGGAGAGAGAGTATATAGCTTTACAGCATTGCTGCCAAAATCAGGGTCCCAAGCTCTGTCAAGTGGAATCCTAGTACGTAGGGAAGCACTTTCAGAGATCTCTACATCTAGTTCAGCTTTTGGAAACATTGGTTCATTGTCATTGATGTCCAGGACTTCAATTTCCACATGGACCAAAGCTAAGGCCTTGGTTGCTAGAACATTAAAAGATAGGATGCAGCGCCCATGAACCTTACAAAGCTCCTCTCTATCTAAACGATCTGTGGTGGTTATAGATCCATTCTTCAAACCCACTTGTACTGGAAAAGTGTTGGTCTCCTGTATAAGTTGGTATTCTTCATTCTTATCCTCTATCCAGCCTGATGCATTAGATATGTGTCCGATGACTGTGCCAAGGGGTACTTCCTCCTGGATGCGAAATCTCACCATTAAAGAAAGTGAATTTTGGCAACTTCTGTGGAAGTAGCAAAGTAGTAGAAAACTAAAGAGGTGCCCAATGACCCTTAATGTCAGAGCCATATTTCACAAGTTTTCCAACCTGCAGCAAGTATCCTTATTGAAGATATGAAGAAGAGATTAGTGGAAAGCCTTCAAAATCTTCTTTATCTTCTCACATTGGAGCTCCTGTTGAAGTAATCTTGTTCTCCAAGGCATGAAGTCTATGGCACAGACTAGTTCTGTAAGCACTGTCAGGGCTGCTGACATTTGCACACGACGGCGTGACCAGACAAAAGGTTATGTAGGAAGCTGGAAAAGAATAGAGAAGCAGAATAAGTTGGGGAGGAGCGACAAAAAAGTTATGAGTTGCTTGTTTTCCCAGGGAAACCAGCCATCCTCCTACAGGAAAAGGGATGAGGAAGGAACTATAAGTCGTCAATGGACAATGCTCTGTTTAACCTCTTATTCTCCAGCTAGAACCTCAATCAGCTGTGAAACACTTAGTATCTTGATCATGTGTCATGTAACAGTTAAGCCTTCATTCCCCCCCAACAATAACAAAAATTCTCAGGGTCCTGATACAGAATCCATCTAAGCAGTGAGGTAGTGATAGTGATAAGAAGAGTGGGAGTTTAGTAACAATCAGATAATGCTCCATATGTAGACAAATTCCCCAGGAGAAAATGTGGAGACTGTTAAGAAGATGAAGGAATGCGATATAATCATGTGCTCAGCTAAAGCCAGTGATAATAAAAAAAAGTCTGGAAAGACTACTAAGAAAGATGGCATTTGCTGCTGCAACATTGATGGATACAGAGAATGGATATGCAAAAGATAAGAAAAACCCCAATTATAACAAGGATATATGAATGTAAACACAAAGGATGACCTAGACCACCCCACAAAGACAGAACATTTGTTAAAGAATCTCCCTCCCGCACTAGTAGCAAAAACAGACATAAAAGAAAGAAAACTGATCTGCTGTTTTATAATTTCCTTTATAGCTAGTTTTGCTATTTTTTAACATTTTTTTCTTTTTGATCATTTATTCATTACTGTCTCTGGACAAACATACTTTTTTTAGCAGTATTCTGTAAGTAAAGTGAAACATCACATGCAATCCTTGGGTAGCATCTGAAAAACAATGGAAGTGTGAGCTTTATAATAATAACAATTGGTAAATTGAGCCGTGGTTAAATTGCCAGCACGCTGGATGTATTATAAGTACAAACATTTTTTTTTCCAAAGTAATAACCAGCAAGGTCGAAAGCTTTATCTCTAAATGAGTGTCAAACTATTACTGAACACACCATGCTTTGGCAGGAATTTCACTGCTTTATTTAGCAATTAGCAATCTTTGACATTTTTTAAGTTTTTTTCACTGGTCCCTTTCAAGGTTACAGTGTAAGAAAACTTAAACAATAAACTTCAGTTATTTACCCTCTTTTGGTCTGTTAAGTATACAATTGGAATAGTTTTGTTACATCTGTTTAATTAGTGCAAAAGAGTACCTGTTGATATGCCGGACCTGAGCTTATAACTTCCTGTGTTCTCTGCATGTGCTGACTGTTATCAGTAATCATTGTTTCCAGCTCCATATGTAGACTACAGAACATCACCATCCAGTGTTATGGAGAAAGGGAGAGGTAGGGGTGTTCTGTAGTTCTAACACACTTCCTGTCCTAGGGGTACAATGCTGCTTTCCCATAGTATGGTGAATGAGTGTTGTCACTCTAGGACAGGAAGTGTGTTACTGCCATGGTCACCAGGTGAAAATAAAGGGAAATAAAAAAAACTAATGCAGCTACCACATTGAATTAGTGTTCAGTTAGTGCACTGTCAGTTTATCAAGGGCCAAGTTTTTTTTTTTTTTTAACTTCACAGGTTGCCTGCAAGTTATCATTTGATTTTTGTTTATTTTTTTTTATAACAAAAAAAAAGAAATGTCACGCACTTTCAAAACATCTTACTGTCATATGACAAGGATGTAACACGTTTCTATTTCATTGCATTATGAGCTTAAAGCTGAGCTTCAGCCAAAAATTTTATTTTAACTTTTGTATGAGTAGGGAAGACTTACAATTTCTGTCAGTTTTTTTCTGTCTATGGGCCATTTATCTCCTTTTACAGTGGGGCAAAAAAGTATTTAGTCAGCCACCAATTATGCAAGTTCTCCCACCTAAAAAGATGAGAGAGGCCTGTAATTGTCATCATAGGTATACCTCAACTATGAGAGACAAAATGTGGAAACAAATCCAGACAATCACATTGTCTGATTTTTGAAAGAATTTATTTGCAAATTATGGTGGAAAATAAGTATTTGGTCAATATCAAAAGTTCATCTCAATACTTTGTTATATATCCTTTGTTGGCAATGACAGAGGTCAAACGTTTTCTGATAGTCTTCACAACGTTGTCACACACTGCTCATATGTTGGCCCATTCCTCCATGCAGATCTCCTCTAGAGCAGTGATGTTTTGGGGCTGTCGCTGGGCAACACGGACTTTCAACTCCCTCCAATGGTTTTCTATGGGGTTGAGATCTGGAGACTGGTTAGGCCACTCCAGAACCTTGAAATGCTTCTTACGAAGCCACTCCTTCGTTGCCCGGGCGGTGTGTTTGGGATCATTGTCATGCTGAAAGACCCAGCCACATTTCATCTTCAATGCCCTTTCTGATGGGAGGAGGTTTGCACTCAAAATCTCACGATACATGGACCCATTCATTCTTTCATGTACACAGATCAGTCGTCCTGTTCCCTTTGTAGAGAAACAGCTCCAAAGCATGATGTTGCCACCTCCATGCTTCACAGTAGGTATGGTGTTCTTTGGTTGCAACTCAGCATTCTCTCTCCTCCAAACACGACAAGTTGTGTTTCTACCAAACAGTTCTACTTTGGTTTCATCTGACCATATGACATTCTCCCAATCCTCTTCTGGATCATCCAAATGCTCTCTAGCAAACCTCAGATGGGCCCGGACATGTACAGGCTAAAGTAGGGGGACACGTCTGGCACTGCAGGATCTGAGTCCCTGGCGGCGTAGTGTGTTACTGATGGTAGCCTTTGTTACGTTGGTCCCAGCTCTCTGCAGGTTATTCACTAGGTCCCACTGTATGGTTCTGGGATTTTTGCTCACTGTTCTTGTGATCATTTTTACCCCACGCGGTGAGATCTTGTGTGGGGCCCCAGATCGAGAGAGATTATCAATGGTCTTGTATGTCTTCCATTTTCTAATTATTGCTCCCACAGTTGATTTCTTCACACCAAGCTGCTTGCCTATTGCAGATTCAGTCTTCCCAGCTTGGTGCAGGTCTACAATTTTGTTTCTGGTGTCCTTCGACAGCTCTTTGGTCTTCACCATAGTGGAGTTTGGAGTATGACTGTTTGAGGTTGTGGACAGGAGTCTTTTATACTGATTACAAGTTCAAACAGGTGCCATTAATACAGGTAATGAGTGGAGGACAGAGGAGCCTCTTAAAGAAGAAGATACAGGTCTGTGAGAGCCAGAAATCGTGCTTGTTTGTAGGTGACCAAATACTTATTTTCCACCATAATTTGCAAATAAATTCTTTCAAAAATCAGACAATGTGATTGTCTGTATTTGTTTCCACATTTTGTCTCTCATAGCTGAGGTATACCTATGATGACAATTACAGGCCTCCCTCATCTTTTTAAGTGGGAGAATTTGCACAATTGGTGGCTGACTAAATACTTTTTTGCCCAACTGTATGTCCTGCTAGATCAAGAAATGATGGGTGCGGTCAGTGGTGTAGTATGGCTGCCAGTGCCCGAAGCAAGGCAAGTATTGTGCCCCCTAACTTGTGGACCGTTAGCATTCCCCAAGTCCAGCAGAATATATACAGTATATATAAATAAATATATATATATATATATATATATATATATATACACAGTATCTCACAAAAGTGAGTACTCCCCTCACATTTTTGTAAATATTTTATTATATCTTTTCATGTGACAACACTGAAGAAATGACACTTTGCTACAATGTAAATTAGTGAGTGTACAGCTTGTATAATCCATGTCCTTAAAGTGGAGTTCCACCAACTTGTACAACTCTTCAGCATCCCTCAATAAACTGTGCACTGTAAACAAATTGGATATTTTTTTTTTTTTCTCAGCACCTACTGTATATCTGCTGTATTCATTTTTCACTTCCTCCTCCCTGGCCGTGGCCCATCGCATCATTTCCTGTTTGCAATGCCTTCTGGGAAAGGGCGGCAACTTCCTCTGACACTGCCATTGCTATGGAAACCTGACCTGAAACCTATTACACTGCTTGTGCTGCACTGAGCATGTGTGAGATCTGCAAGGATGAGATCCAGGAAGAAATACAGTCTGGATTCAGATGCCCACACTTAAGATGGCCACGACCTGCTGTAAGTTTATAAAATAACAAACTACTGCTATAAACTAACAAAACAGACCTTAGTTTACAGACTAACTTTACTAGAATACATGAAGCTTGTGTATTATAGGGGTATTTTTATTTAAAAAGTATCATTTCGGCCGGAACACCACTTTAATCTGCTTGTCTTCAGCAAACTGTTTGCAGGCTTTCTTGTGCATCATCTTTAGAAGAGGCTTCCTTCTGGGACGACAGCCATGCAGACCAATTTGATGCAGTGTGCGGCATGTGGTCTGAGCACTGACAGGCTGACCCCCCACCCCTTCAACCTCTGCAGCAATACTGGCAGCACTCATACGTCTATTTCCCAAAGACAACCTCTGGATATGATGCTGAGCACGTGGACTCTATCTTCTTTGGTCAACCATGGCGAGGCCTGTTCTGAGTGGAACCTGCCCTGTTAAACCACTGTATGGTCTTGGCCACCGTGCTGCAACTCAGTTTTAGGGTCTTGGCAATCTTCTTATAGCCTAGGTCATATTTATCTACAGCAACAATTCTTTTTTTCAGATCCTCAGAGACTTCTTTGCCATGAGGTGCCATGTTGAACTTCCAGTGATCAGTATGAAAGAGTGAGAGTGATAACACCAAATGTAACACACCTGCTTCCCATTCACATCTGAGACCTTGTAACACTAACAAGTCCCATGACACCGGGGAGGGGAGATGGCTAATTGGGCCCAATTTGGACATTTTCACTTAGGGGTGTACTCACTTTTGTTGCCAGGGATTTTAGACATTAATGACTGTGTGTTGAGTTATTTTGAGGGGACAACAAATTTACACAAGTTATACAAGCTGTACACTCACTACTTTACATTGTAGCAAAGTGTCATTTCTTCAGTGTTGTCAAATGAAAAGTTATAATAAAATATTTACAAAAATGTTAGGGAAGTACTCACTTTTGTGAGATACTGTATATATATATACTGTATATATTACATAGTAAGAAAATCTGTGCCTTACTTAAGCTTTCTCATCCATTCATAGTGGTGCCACCTGTAACCCTCTGCCACCCCTAAATAGACTGGAGGCTGATGCCCCACTCACAGCGTCCCAATACAGGGTGGCCCCTGGCCCTATCTAGTTGGGTAGTTAGGTACAAGGCTGTAGCTCAGGCTGCCCCTAGAGAAAAGTTGATGGGCGCATGTCCTAATGAGTAGGCAGACAATAGTCATCCCTGGGAGGCCCACAGGGTGTGATCCAGAAGAAGGTGCTGCAAACTCTAAGCCCAGTTTCTGGTTTCCCCCATAGTCAGGGTACTGACCTTACATATAACCAGGGTATGTGCCAACATCCTTATCCGAGAGGTAATTTATGTACATAGTGGTGGCTGGTTGCCATGCTACTTCACGGCTGTCCTCCTGGATGGCTTTACCTTAGACACTCCCAGACATGGCACTCCATTGGCCACCACTCACTGTGTACAGGGCTCCAATAATTGGAACACACCAATGGCAGGTGACATAAGTGCCCTGATGGAAGCCTCCATATGTAAGCTGTTTTTTTTTCACGTATTATTGTTTATTTTGTTTTTTTTTTTCTTTAGAAATGTTTTGCCCCTAAGAAGTTTACACTCAAGAGCAGCGTTCCTGTGGCTCCATCCATGCAGCGCCACTGGGTGCTGTGGTCACTGACGTAGGACAGCACAGGTTGCAAACAAACCATTTACAAGCATTATAACTCCTCTTATTAACCACTTGACTTCCAAAAGGATTTACCCCCTTCATGACCACGGCATTTTTTGCTATTCAGCACTGCGCTACTTTATCTGGTAATTGCTTGGTCTATAAATTAAATTTATATAATTTCTGTCACACAAATAGAGCTTTCTCTTGGTGGTATTTAATTAGTACTGTTTTTTTTTTCTTTTATTATATAAACGGAAAAAGATAGAAGATTTTGAAAAATAGCCCAATATTTTCTACTTTCTGTTTTAGAACATATCCAATGAAAAAGTTATAGCATCAAAAAACTATGGTATATAATATCCTGGAATTTATGCAGCTAGACACTATATTGTAATAGTGGTGATCATCGATTTATAGTGGAATTATGATCAGATATAATACTGTACACCAGTAGCGGCTGGTGATGTTTTAGGATAGGGGGGCGCCAGACCCCGCCCTTCCTTTTTGACCCCTCCCACTTGGTGAAAATGGGCGTGGTTTCAGCAAAATAATGGGCGTGGCTCTAAGGTGGTGTGGTTAGCGTCTGAGATGAACGAGGGATGGAGGGAGCCAGAGAGAGGGATGGAGGGACAGCAGGCCCAGATCCTACACAACAATAGAAATATGTGTATTCTAGAAAGTTTAGCAATCAGCAGATAAAGATACTCCAAACAGCTGGTGTTAGCACTTCAATCATCCCGGCACCATGGTTGTTATGGTGTCAGGATGATTGAAGCGCATTATTTCTATTATTACATTGTAATATAAAATTAAATCATTCAACTCACCATAATGCAGAATCAGTGGGAGCCCTGAGTGTGTCACTAGCCACGTCGCCTACAATCAGATGCCATCAGGCGTCCCCAGCAGAGTCCGTCCTTAAATCAGGTGTCCCACCAAATGCAGTCTCTGTCCCACCAAATGCAGCCTCTGCCCCCCCCAAATGCAGCCTCTGTCACCCCAAATGCAGCCTCTGTCCCACCAAATGCAGCCTCTGTCCCCCCAAATGCAGCCTCTATCTCCCCAAATGCAGCCTTTGTCCCCCCCAAATGCAGCCTCTGTCCCCCCCAAATGCAGCCTCTGTCCCCCCAAATGCAGCCTGTGTCCCCCAAATGCGGCCTCTGTCCCCCCAAATGCAGCGTCTGTCCCCCCAAATGCAGCGTCTGTCCCCCCCAAATGCAGCCTCTGTCCCCCCCAAAATGCAGCCTCTGTCCCCCCAAATGCAGCTCTGTCCCCCCCAAATGCAGCCTCTGTTCCCCCAAATGCAGCCTCTGTCACTTCAAACCCCCCCGTCCCGTTCTCTGCATAGCGGTACTTATCTTGCTGTTGTCCTCTCCTGCGGTGTCTCCTTCCACTGGCAGCGGCATACTTCCTATTTCCTCTCTCGGGCCCAATGGGAAAAATAAACAGGAAGTGACATCTAACTCAGGTCAGATGTCAATCAAATCTGAAGCGCCAAGTAGCTTCATCCCGGCGCCTGTAGTATATATTACTATGACCGGGCGGAAGCTACTCGGCACTTCAGAAAACACCGCAAGGTGGGCTAAACGTCCGCAAATGCAGCACCACGTCTGCAATCTCATGATTGCATAGACGTGGCACTTCGCATAAGTGCACTGTGTCCGGCATCGCACACAATGCACTTAAGGACCTTTTTTTTCATTTTTTTTAAAGGGCCAGTATTAAAAAAAAATGTTTTGTTTTTTTTTTTGACATTTTTTTTTTGTGGCTGCCTGGAGGGGGGACCGCGCCCATGCGCCCCTATGGACGGTCCGCCACTGCTGTACACTGACGCTGATCTAATGACACTGGCTGGGAAGGGGTTAACATCTAGGGGCAATCAAGGGGTTAACTAGTGTAATGTGTGTAATGTGTGTAATATGTGCTGCTTTGTTGAAACAGCCAGATCGCTAATCTGTGTTCTGAGCCCTGTGTGTATGTAAACACAGGACTCTGTGCTGTGATTGGTTATGGCAAATCAGCAGATCTCAGGCATAAATCATTGGTCGGGACCTGCTGACAAAATCCTGCTGTAGCAAATGACAGCATGGGTTATCATGTGCCCCTAACCTGGAATAGGCTGGATGATGTACTAGGGTTGCCACCTGTTCGGGTTTCACCCAGACAGTCTGTGTTTTGAACCATGTGACCGGTTATCAGTCTGCCCGACATCTGTACACATCATTCTGACTGGAGCCACAGAGTTTCCTAATTCTAAAGTTTGCAGGTATCGACGCAGTGCACATGTGCAGGGGGAGATGGACGATCAGCTAGTCCTAGTGATTCTCTGTATTCCGCTATTGAAGGTCGTAGGGGCGGTATTGTGTAGGAGCTGGGGAGGGGACTTTCCACCGGGACCTACCCCTAGCAGCAGATCACAAGACTAAGCCCTCAGCCAGGTTTCCACATGTGGAGGGGAGACACTACACTACCCATGCCAGTGTGGTAGAGCAAATATAACACTGATGGAAGCATGGCTGGGACAATATTTTACTGATACCAGTGTGGCAGGGGTACTGGCAGGGGTACTGCACCACTGATGCCAGCATAGTGATAGCATTATTTCACTGATGCTAGGAATGCTACACCACTGACTCCAGAATGGCAGGGGCACTATACCACTGACTTCAGCATGGTAGGACCAGTATTCCACTAAAGCCATGGATGCCACACTGCTGATACCAGCATGCCAGGGGTACTGCACCACTGATGCCAGCATGGTGGGGGCACCAAACCTAGGGCTGCCACCTGTCCAGTCCAGATTTTGAATCATGTGTCCAGGCTTCAGTCCGCCTCACACCCGGACACATTATTCAGACCAGACTGTGGCTCTGAATTGGGCCTGGCAGGAGGATGAGGGGAGCCTGTGATGGTAGCCGAGATGGAGGAACAATGAGGAGAGTGGAGGAGGTGGCGGGGAGACAATTCTTGTCTGGAACATTCAAAATGGCTACGTGTGAGCAGAGGACTAACACACCTGTCCGGACTTAGGAGAGAGCAGCAAGCTGGGGGACAGGGAAAGCCAATGCCTTTTACTACATACCCAGAGGGGAATAGGGACACACTGGAGATGCGTCAGGATAATTTCTGGATGTGCGGGTGGCATGGTGCTCTGGGAGAGACATGTATCCACCGAGCCAAGGACTGTCATGGTACTGGGTCATGGTACTGGGTATAGAAAATAATCACCCCCTTTAAAATAATCACATATTGCTGCTTTGCAGCCTGAAATTAGGACAGACACAGTTTTTGTTTTATCCAACTGCGTTTACTAGTGCAACATATAACATCCACGTGAAAGATATAACACAAACATGTCAAAAAAGAAAAATTCAAAAACAGAAACGCTAAGTTGGAAAAAGGATCACCCCCCTTATGTCAGTATTTTGTTGGATCCCATTTTGCTTTAATTGCAGCCTTTCGTTTGTTGGTATTTGTCTCTACTAACTTTGTACATCTACACTTTGCAATATTTGCCCATTCTTCTTTGCAGAACTGCTCAAGTTCAGCTATATTTGATGGTGACCATTTGTGGACTGCAGTCTTCAAGTCATTTCACAGATTTTTAATGGGGTTTAAGTTTGGGCTCTGACTAAGCCCATGCAAGGACATTCACCCTTTTCTCCTTCAACCACTGTGTGGTTATTTTTGCTGTGTGTTTTGGGTCATTGTCATGTTGAAAGGTAAACCTTCTTCCCATTGACAACTTTCTGGCAGAGGGGAGCAGATTTTCCTCAAGAATTTGATGGTATTTTGCCCCATTCATTTTTCTTCTATCCTGACAAAGATCTCCAGTCCCTGCTGCAGAGAAACACCCCCATAACAGGATATTACTGCCTCCATTCTTTACTGTTATTTGGATGGATTTCCGCCAGACATATCATTTGGTGTTGAGGCCAAATCATTCAACTTTTTTTTTTTTTTAGTTTCATCCGTATATGCAGTGAATAACAGTTTGTACTTTAGCAGTAGTTGAATAGGGAGCCCAAAAATGGTTCTTGCACAGAACTATGTCCACTACTGACTGTTGAAATGCAGGCCTCTTGAACCCATTGGGAAAGAGAGCCCTGACTGATGGGGGCATAACCAGGGCGGAGTATGGTGACTAGGGGTCATGGTGGATTGGTGGGGGGACGGGGTGGGGTTGGGCCTGAGCTCACTAAGGTGATTGCCCCAGGGGATTCTGGGCCTTTTGGTGAAGAAGATCGGTAAGAGCTGCCCACCCTCCCGCCCTATCTATGGTTGGTATGTCACAGCTTGCTGCGGTTTTTGGTGACCTTGCCAGCAAAACACGGCAGTAAGAGGTACGCCCTTCACGCTAATTGGGAGATAGACGGCAGTCCGGCACTGATGGTAAGGACAGGCCCCTCAGTTATCTCCCTTTCCACCAGTCGGAACTGAGTGCTCACAGTGCTACTGTGACTGGCACTGTGGAATGTTAAATGTTATGTTTAAGTTGTTAAAGAGTTGAATTTAATAAAAGCTGTGGCCTTGCCCTTTCCAACATGAATGGTGGTAAGTGGTCTTTATTGATGGTTAGAAGGGGTAAGGTCTAAGTTGGATGGATCTTGGTGTGGACCTGGGTGTATTGCACCTCAGCAGTCATGACTAATGATATACAGCATTGAAGGCAGCTCTCCCACGTATTGTGCTAACCCTCATTTGTGAAAATAAATACTTTCTCCATTCCCTTCCTCCCCCATATACAGTATTATCAGTCTCTTTTTGAATTCCTGTGTTCCCTGGGTAGCAATAGAAGTCTATTATTTTACTCTTGCATGGAGTTAAGCTTTGTTGGTAATAACAATGAATGTTTGTTCAGTGAAGACTGACTTTATTAAGACTCAAGGGTCAAGTGTGACAGGCTGTGATTAGCATCATGTATTATTTAACAGTGATGTACTTCAGTGGTTCTCAATCTCAGTCCTAAAGTACCCCCAACAGGCCATGTTTGCAGGTTTTCCTTTATATTGCCCAGGTGCTTTAAATTAGAGTTATTGGCTTGGTATTTTGGACAGCTATTTATCTGAGAGAAATTCCCAAAACATGGCCTGTTGGCGGTACTTGAAGACTGAGGTTGAGAACCACTGATATACTTCACATATTCAGATTACACAACCAATGATTACTATTTTTTTTAATAAAAATAACAAACATCTATATATATCTAAAATATATCTACCTGCTCTGTGCAATCGTTTTGCACAGAGCAGCCTTGATCCTCCTCTTCCGGGGTGGTCCGCTAGAGCTCCAGGCCCCTCCATTGACGCTCCTCTGTCACTGGATTTGATTGACAGCAGGGGGAGCCAGTGGCTCCCGCTGCTATTATTCTGTCTATTGAGGAGAGAGACACTGGAGCCACTGCACTTGTGCACATCGCTGGATTGGATCAGGCTCTGGTAAGAAAAAGGGGAGGTCTGGGGGGAGATGCAGCACAGAAGGTTTTTTACCTTAATGCATAGAACGCATTAAGGTGAAAATCCTTGAGGCTTTACAACCACTTTAATTTATTCTGAAGGAAGTCATTTCCTGCTTGTTCTGCTAAATGTTTAATGTTTACTGAAGGAAGCAATTTCCTGCTAAATTAGAATTTCAGGTCCTGACCCCAACATCCAAGCTTAGCCTGCAGGAGGTCAGTAACCTACAGAATAATGTTATGGATAAATGTATGCCTGATCAAACCATTATATTAATTTACAGCATACAGCTTGCAAGTTTAGCTTGTTGAATAAATATTTTTTCCTGAAAAAAGCAATAGCATTTATGAAGATTGCCCTTTAGGTTTTTTGAAATCTCACCTCTGTGAAAAAGCTAAATACACAATTGATATACATATAAAAAATATTTGATCTGCAAAAGGATGTTTAATTGTGTCCAGCCAGACTTTTGATTCATGCACTCTTACCAGACAGCAGAACCATGCTGGTGACCTCACTTTTCTCTTGCCATACATTATACAATTTCCTTTAGATTTACCAAAAACATCTAATATGAGGTCATACCTAAAGACGTTCAATTTGTATGCAATCAGGTATCTCAATACACTACATAGTTGAAGGTAAATATAAAGGAAATTGAACAAGAAAATTGTATATTGTGTGGCCAGCTTAATGTAGTTATGCACAGGGCTGAAACTAGGGGTGGGCAGGGGGGGGCACACGCCCCGGGTGACGCATCTAGGGGGGTGACGCCAGGGGTTCTGTTACCCCCACCCGCACTGGGAAGTGATACACTAAGGGTGTCACTGCCATCTGATCAAGTGTAATGGACAGGCAGCGCCCTCTGCCACATACCAGAGAACAAGAGACTGCACAGGTGCACTATAGAAAGGCATTCCAGAGTGATTCTTCAGCATGGGAGAGCCTTTATGGAACTGGAAGACATTAGTTAGTGTAGCGCACTACTCCCTTGGGAGCTGCTGGGTGAGATCATACCTTTCTGTTAACTGCATTCCGTTCTTCCACCCCTGCACGAATCACATCAGCAGACAGTTTGATAACTTTCAACAAAGAACTTTATTCTCTTAATTGCTGTATGTTCCATAATCTTCTCGGGAAGTATGAGTTACCTCTTAGTCTTTGGTTCCTTAAAGTAGCTAAGTCCCTTTCCCTTAGTGAACTGACTAATGCTCCTCCGAAAAAAGAGAACTAAAACACTGCTCCCGAGAGAGGAATGCTTTAATTACTTGGGCCTTCATCTGTGGTCTTCAAATCAAATCAGACAGCCGTCTTTTTCTGAAGATACCTGCAAGGAAACACTTAACATACATCCTTTGCTACATACTATCTACATATTACACTTATAGGCATGTATGGCCCTGCCAGGACTACCATCCCCTCAAAAGGAGTCATGTAAACTCTTGCAGGATAGAACCTGAGCAGCCATGCCAAAATATTTACACATAATTCCAGAAGCCAGTTACTTTCTGATTGACTTCAACGGCAGTTCAAAACATTTTTCTCAAAAGAACGAAAACCAAACTTTACAAAGGGACCGACAGGGACAGTAGGTGATAGTGTCCATACTGGCCAGGTAGGCACTGAAGTTGTTGCCCTGTGTAGGAAGTCAATGGGATAGCCCACCCTAACCCATCTGCTCACTTGCAGTCCAAGGCTTTTCCAGTATATCTGTAAAGCGCTCTACAGATAATACGGGGGGTCTGGCAGTCTTTTACGTGTGTCCCCTTCCCCTCTGACCGATATGGAATAACTCTTTGTGTGTTGGCCAGGCTTTTGAACAATAACACGGTCTTTATAATTTGCCCGTCCCTGCCGCCACTCACGGAAAATGTCTTGGAATCTCACCCACATCACATGATCAGACGTCCTTTGGGGTTTGGGCACATGTAAGTAATCCCAGACAAGGTCACTCTCCCACTGTCCACGGGAAGCCTCAACAGTCTCCATGATCTTGTCCGGTATGTAAGGGAAGTCTAATCCCCACTCCTGGGCAACCCTATTCTGGACGTCCCGTTGGAACCGCAACAGCCGTGGCAGTTCCTTGGGCCTTCCCCGCCCAGGCGGTACACAAGGATCTGGGGCTCTCACAGCCTTTTGCTGAAAAGTAGATACCTGATGGTGAAGGGTATCGAAAGATAGTTTAATAGGGGATACTGGGGGTGCTGGAAATGTGGCTATGCTCTCCGGAGCCCCGGTTGAAGCACTTAAGGACGCGGGGCTTTCTACAAACCACTCATCCTCCCCACTAGAATCATCTTCCTCAGGAGTAGACCGGACAAATAGTGTTGGAGTGAACCATACTTGTGCAGCACTTCTGGTGAACCCTAGTCTATGGCCTGACCCTTGCTTCCCCTGCTCATCTCACCTGAGGGATCCCCCTCTTCTACCGTCGGCTCCTTCTGGACAGGCTCAGCAAGGGGCTTACTTGAAGAGGCCAGCATTACAGGGTGTTCTTCCGGGGTTTGCCAACAACACTGGCAGCCCCCGGGTCCCCGACCAAACCACTGGCCTCCCCTACAGATCCTACCTGGACTTCCGGCATGTCCAACTCCTTGGAATCAGGCTGGAACTCCTCTGCTGCAGTCTCTGATGCTACTTGGCCCTCTCCGGCCCTCCGGTCTAGGTTTGAGGCAAGCAGAGTCCAGTGGTGCTGTTGACACAGTAGTACCTCACCTCCTGCTGTTCAGGTCCCAGCCGTGTAAGTTGCAGGCTGCAGTGGCCGCACCGGTCCCAAGCAGTGACTCCCATGGTGGGTCTCAGACAGCCGGGACAAAGCAGGCACAGTCTCTCCACTCCCTCCACTACTCTTTGCCAACCCACCGGTAACTTCCAGGCAGATGCCGGTGTCTACGAGAATCCGATCCTGCATAACAGTAGTCTGCTGTATGGCGGGTACGCTCCGACCATTCCGCGCCATCGTCCTCCGCTGTGTGTGCAGCGCATGGCATGCAGGACACTGGAGCAATGTCTTCCTCCTGAGCACGGCTCCACCCCTTCACTTGTTGGTCCGGCGTGCGAGGAACTGTAACTGTTCATTTCAGCAGTGCGCGCCAGCGACCTCTGGTGGCAGGCACTGTGGAACTTCAAGTTATAGCAGCAGTCACTGTATTACCATGAAAAATGTCACTTGCGATGCCCCACTGTAAGGAACCAATATCTCCCTAGTTCCCAGCCGCACCTCCCTTGGTGTCTATGTTTTATCCATGGGCTACAGCGACATCCACAACTCCCATGACACTTCCATCTATGAAGCAGGACAGTCTTTTTAAGCAAACAGTGGTGGTGCTGGCACTGTTCCCACGCCAGACACCTCTGTACAAATGGCAAAGGTGCCGCTAGTGATGATCTCGTATGATTACACGGAATACAGTCACTGATTTGCAGGGTCTGTCTCTGGAGTTGCTAGGGGTAACGGGTTAACAGAAAGATAAATATCTTGGTGGGACCTCCATATAGCGCACGACTCCCTTGGGAGCTGCTGGGTGAGATCATACCTTTCTGTTAACTGCATTCCGTTTTTCTACCCCTGCACAAATCACATCAGCAGACAGTTTGATAACTTTCAACAAAGAACTTTATTCTCTTAATTGCTGTATGTTCCATAATCTTCTCGGGAAGTATGAGTTACCTCTTAGTCTTTGGTTCCTTAAAGTAGCTAAGTCCCTTTCCCTTAGTGAACTGACTGATGCTCCTCTGAAAAGCATAGTGGTATGTGGATGCTGATAGCCCCAGGCCTCGCCTGCCTATCTTGACTCCTGCAGTCCTCCCACATCAGTTCAGGAAAGTCTGGATAAAATCCCCGGTCTACTCCATCCTGTCAGCAGCTACTTCCCGCTCTGCATGGCCAGAACCGTCCCAGCCGGTAATGTCTGGTCCATTTCTCCCGGAGTTTCTTTTGGTGATTTGGTGTTGTTGAACCATCCAGCACTGAGGTCTCTGAACCATCAGGCCTTCAGGTCCAGTTCTTTTGCTATCCAGCACTGAGAGCATTACACCCCCAGGCCTTCAAGCCTGCTCCCTGATGGTCACATCTCTCCTCTCTCTCTGTCCAAACTTCCCAGACAGAACCTCAGGCAGAAAACCCTCTTAGGAGCATGTGACCTCCAGTTTATATGTGTGTCCCGCCCCTGCCCACTCAAATTAATGATTGGTCCACGGCTGTGCATACAAACTGCCTGTACCCTTGTTTCCAGCCCACCTTCCTTCCAGAACTTTTCACTGGACGAATGTGGCATCTCTCAGGATAGAATACAGGTGGTAAAACCCCCCTGTTCTTCTCTGTCAAATCTTCCAACTAAATTAACCGACCAGGTCTGGGTCTGAAAATTGGTCTGGGCAGGAAGGTGTATAAGTGCCCGGTATTGAAGTGGTTAAAGTGGAATTTCAGTCAAAAATAAAAATCTCACCTTATTTATTTGAGCAATAAAATACAATTTTATATAAACCACTTTTTGGAATCCTGAATGCTTGACTGGAAACAACTGTCCAATCCAGACATTCAGCAACCCCCCTCTTACTAACCAACAATGTTTGCCCTGTGCAGCCAGAGGTGGTTGCACACAGGCATTTTCTAATACTGTTGTCACATAGTTGCCAACATTCTCAAAATATTTTTAGAGACACTTTTTTTCTGTAGGAGGAGTATTATTTTAATTAGTGGCAAGGGATTCATTTGTAGGCGTGGTCTAACTTGAGCAAAAACATGCGGCGTGTGAAAAATGGGTGTAGCTAAATGCTAGGGGGTGACTTAAAGGAGGTGTGGTTAAATAGAGTTTGAGATGACTTACATAGTGGAGAATGTGGTAATATATAGGGAATGTAGGTAGGGCAGTGTACAGAGGTCGGTAGTTGGAAGGGCAGGGGGTTAGGGGGATGAAGAAGAGGGAGGTTGAGCAGAGCTGGGCTGGGGATGAACAAGGGGGGGTGAGCAGAGTTGGGGTGCGGATGGAGAATAGAGGGGGTGAGCCGAGTTGGGGGGTGAAGAGGGGGGGTGAGCAGAGTTGGTGTGGAGATGGAAAAGAGGGGGGTAAGCAGAGTTGGGGTGGAGAAGAGGGGGATGAGCAGAGTTGGGGGGGGTGAAGAGGGAGGGTGAGTAGAGTTGGGGAGGTGGAGAAAAGGGGGGTGAACAAAGTTGGGGGGGTGGCGAAGAGGGGGAGTGAGCAGAGCTGGGGGGGACAGAGAGGGGGGTGAGCAGAGTTGGGGGGCATAGAGAAGAGGAGGGGTGAGCAGATTTGAGGGGATGGAGAAGGGGGGGTAAATAGGGTTGGTGAAGGGAGGGAGTTATGATCAGTGCTGGGCTGTTCTAGGCTGCTTGGAGGGAAGACACTGGGACAGGATGGTGGAGGGACAGGCACACAAAAGTGTACATGGCAGTGAGTCAGGCTAGGCACAGGATAGTCAGCAGACTGCTTTCTATAGGATGATTTACCGTGGCTGTAGCTTTTCTGCCCTTATCTTCAATAAGCCAGAGATAACCTGATCAGAAGGGGGTGCTCTTGCAGCTTTATGAGGTACAGAAGACACCCAGCTTCTCCTCAGCTAATCCCACCAATCACAAGCTGAGCCGGGACCAGACTGGAGACTGAAAAGAGCGTGAGTGGTGGGCGTAAGTCAGTGTAACAGGGGAACCGCATGGGTCCCCTGCAGCTAAGCCATTGTTGTCCCCATAGTGTCACTCATGACAGCCTATTTTTTGGGATTCTGCCCAGGACATCAGGCCCATACCGGGACATCAGTCTAATTTCTGTAAATGTCCCCGGCAATTCAAGACTGTTGGCAACTACCTGTATGTTCTCATTATTCATTCTCCCATGCCTGCCCCATCACATGAATGAGGATACACACATCCTCATTCATGAGAGAGCTCTAATAAAGGACACAGCTCCTTCAATCATCCTAGCCTTGCTTTATTACAGGTACTTATATAGCATTGAAAAGTTACATAGATGTAGCCAGAAGTTGGCTAAAATGTCTGCCGTGACAGGGGGCACTTGCAGCATTTGCCACAGGGAGACTGTTTCCTCTAGTGTTCAGTGCAGACCCTGTTTACCACATCCTGAATGCAGAGCAAGTGAGGATTTGTGACAGAAGAGGAAATGATCTTGGAACATGTGGTCCAGAAAGCCCAGTTTCCATTGGAGCTGGACTGTTGCAGACTGCAAATTCCAGCTGGCTGGAGGGAGAATACAGAATGCTGGGAGAGGAGCTAAATGGCTAAAGGACAGGAGGAGTTGGTCTCTTGGGGCCATGGCCTTCACCTAGAAACAGTGATCCGGATGGTCGGGGAAAGGGAGTTGGAGCTGCAGCCTAGGCAGCAAGGGGAGAGAAAGCCTCCGGGTGTTCAGCATTGTCCGGCTGGTCTGGTGACAGTCGGAAGATCATCATCGGCACCTGCCTTGCAGATCCAGCTGAGCTGAGGCCTCGAGGAGAGTGCAGCCCAGCATCGTCACTGAGTATAGCATTTGCAGTAACCTGCTGCAGGATCTCCACATAATCCCTTGGTATTGTTCAGACCAGTGAGCGGGCATTTGCCCACCCTCTTTGCATTAAAGGACACTACATGCAGACGCCTTTACTTTGTCTTATCCATTATAGCTCTATAAAGAGACATCTACCATACATTTGTGCTACTGAATGTCATTATCTCACCGTCCCTCTGGGCCCCATCACTTGAGCTAGCTGAAGGAGATTCAGGAAACTTGCTTCAACAACAGGACTCCTTTTTCCTACCCAACACCCCCCCCCCTCTTCAAGAGACAGGAACGTTTGGGCATTTACTTGGCCCCCATATCACCTATGAACACTCTTACACTTAGAGACCAAGGTTGTTTCATTTGGGTATGACGTGCCGGGTTACATTAAGTAATTGTGCTAAGGGGCTGTGGCGTCAGGAGGTAAAGAGGGAGTAGTCTGACCTCAGAATTGGTCATTCTCCTACCCTTTTTTGAGCTGCAGCCATAGACCGTAATTGGTCAAAGTTGTTGATTTATTGTTTCCCAGGAAGCTACAGTTGATCATTAATTTGCTCATTCATCAAGTGTATAATACTAACCACATTTCTTTTATCTGATCCATTTCTGTTGATCTTATTTACTGAAAAATTCTAAGTAAAACATAGCCTGCTTCAGTCACTGTAATTTACAACTACATGTATAGGATATATCTTGCAATGGATTTAAATTTGTATTAATCCACTTCCAATGATTTACACAGCCCTATTATATAGCACAGTCAGCGTGTCCTTTCTCTGCTGCCGTTAAGCAACACAGCATGATCACCTAAGACAATGAAAGACCAGCAACAGCCTGATCGGGTAAACTCTCTCCTACCGTCAGCTTGTCCCCTTCCAGTCTGGGTCAATTCTGACATTTCTCTCCTACATGTAAAAAACGTAATTTTTTTTGATAGAAAACAACTTAGAACACCCAAACATTAAATATTTTTTTTAGCAGAGGCCCTAGAGAATAAAATGGTGGGCATTTTTATGTCAAACAATATTTGTGCAGCAGTTTTTCAAGCACAAATTTTTTGGAAAAAAATACACTTGAATAAATTTTAATGCACAAAAACACAGTATATCACCCAATTGTTTGGTAAGCTATAAAAGATGATGTTATGCTAAGTAAATAGATACCAAACATGTCCGTGGAACAGCGCCAACTAAAAATCTCCACAGGCGACGCTTAAAGCGGGATTCCGGCCATCTAAAAAAAAAATTTAAAGTCAGCAGCTACAAAAACTGTAGCTGCTGACTTTAAATAAGTAGACTTACCTGTCCTGGGTGCCCGCGATGTCGGCCGCCCGAGGCCGACCCATCCCTTGGCTCTCTGTCCCGGCACCGCCATCCTAGGTAAGGGAAACAGGCAGTGGAGCCTTGCGGCGCGGAATAGGAAGAGGCAGATTAGGAAGACTGCCTAGCAACAAGGGTTTCGGTAGGTATAAAAAAAATTTTTTTTCCAAATGTTTATTTTTTAATTTTTTTAGGATTTTTGGTGGCATTTTTTTTTCCAGGGTGGCCCTCCACTTTAAGAAAGCCGTTACCAGTTTAGAGTTACACAGGAGGTCTGGTGCTACAATTATTGCACTCACTCTGATGTTTGCGGCGATACCTCACATATGTGATGCGATCGCCGTTTACATATGAGTGCGGGACTTACAAGCATGTTCGCATTTGTGCATGAGCACGGGGGAACAGGGGCGCTTTCAATTTTTTGTTATTTTATTATTTACATTTTTTTTAACATTGTACCTTTAATTTTTTTTGATCAATTTTATTGCTATTACAAGGGATGAACAACATCCCTTGTGATAGCATGGACCGTGACAGGTCCTCTTTATGCAAAATACAAAAACATACTTGGGGGGCACACCCTAAAATGCTTCACATTTAAGATGGTGCCGCTATAAGACCAAAAACAGTACAAAACAGATTACAGCGCACACATACAAAAATGACATGTATCCTGCAGGGCTAGTTAATGAGGGATGAGCTTCGAGTTTGAGTCAAGCATGAGTTCGACTCGAACATCGTCTGTTTGATCATTCGACGAAGATCGAACACTATGGGGCGTTTGCACCAAATTCGAGCAGCGCGTCAAGCCCCATAATGCACTGCGTCATCGCAGTGCATTGCTGACTGATGATTGGCCAAGCATGCACTATGACCCGCATGCTTTGGCCAATCACAGCACTGTCAGCAAAAAAAGCCATAATTGGCCAAAGGCGCCTTTGGCCAATTATGGCTCAGGGGTTTAAGTCCATGCCCCACACTATATAAGGCCGCCTGCACGTCGGCCTTGTGTAGTGTGTTGTTGGTGGAGAGAGAAAGAGCGTCATTTCATTTACTTTGAGCAGGCAGTTTATTCAGTTAGCTAGATCTCACTGTAGACCGTTCCTGCTGTACTCTTTCTAATATACTTTAGGCAGGCAGTTGATTCAGTTAGCTACAGTGTATTTAGTATATATATATATATATATATATATATATATATATATATATATATATATATATATATATATATATACATACACATCCCGACTTTGTATAATATATATATATATACACACACACACACTGTATCCAGTTTAGCTAGATCTCACTGCAGACTGCTCCTACTGTACTGTTTCTAATCTACTTCAGGCAGGCAGGTGATTCAGTTAGCTGCAGTGTATTTAATATATATACAGTCAGGCTGGTATATATATCCACTGTATCCAGTTTAGCTAGATCTCACTGCAGACCATTCCTGGTGTACTGTTTCTAATACACTTCAGGCAGGCCGTTGATTGTTAGCTGCAGTGTATTTAGTATATGTATACATCCCGGCTTTATATACATATATATATATTTATTTGTATTAGGGCTGTGGAAATTAACAATTAATTGCTTTATTAATCGTTCATTTTTTTGATGGATCAAAATTCTTTTGATCGGTATTCACCTCTCCACCGGCTTCCGGGTCTTCAGGGAGTTCCGTCGGAGTTCCTTTCTTCGGCAGAACACCGTCAATGACTGGGGAAGAGGGGAGGAGTCCGGTGACGTCGATGTTCATGACGTCACTGGATTCCTCCCCCCTTCCCCAGTCATTGACTGTGTTCTGCCGAAGAAACAGGGCCAGACTGGCCTACAGGGATACCGGGAGATATCCCGGTAGGCCGCCTGCCGTGAGGCCGCTTTGAGTTGCGGCTGCAGTGCTCCCCTCTCTCCTGCTCCTGCGTGTCACGGAGCTGGCTGGGTCTGTGTTCGACGGTGGCACTGTAACATGGTCCCGCCCCCCTAGACCGGCTTGTGTGATAGTAGATAGAATCAGTGTTCCGCCTATCACACGAGCCGGTCTAGGGGGGCGGGACCGTGTTACAGCGCCGCCGCCGAACACAGACCCAGCCAGCTCCGTGATCCATCATCCACATGAGTAGATGCCCGCCCGTACAGCCCTCCCTGTGTGCCTGGATAGGAGGATTGGCGTGGGGGGCGCATATAGAGGAAATTAGTTTTCTATATTCCTCCATGCAGCCGCTGAATACTTGCAGGAGGGAGAGGAGGAGAATCAAGCATTCAGCGGCTGCATGGAGGAATATAGAAAGCTAATTTCCTCTATATGCGGCCCCTCTGCCGATCCTCCTATCCAACTTCTTTTACTGCCCCCCCAGTTCTCCTTGTGCTCCCTGGCTCCCCCCCATGCTCTCCTCCCCTCTCCACACTCTCCAGCCCCCCCTCACAGTTCTTCTCCCCCTGTTTTTTCTGCCCCCCCTGCTCTCCAGCTCTCCCCATCCTACTCTAGCCACCATCCCAGTGCTCTTCACTCCCCCAGTGCTCTCCACCCATGTTCTTTCTCCCCCCCCAGTGCTCTCCAGCTCTCCCCATCACTCTCCAGCCCCCACCCCAGAGTGCTCTCCAGCCCCCCATTCTCCGCACCCGTGTTCTTTCGGTCCCCCCCGGTGCTCTCAAGCTCCACCCATTGCTCTCCAGCCCCCCCCGTGCTCTTTGCCCCCGTGCTCTCCACCCCTGTTTTTTTTTGCTCCCCCTCCAGTGCTCTCAAGCTTCCCCCCCAGCACTCTCCGCTCCCCACCCCTGTACTCTCCACTCCCCCCTGCACTTTGCCCCCACCCATGTGCTCTCCAAACCCCGCCAGTGCTCTCCAGGCCCCCATGCTTTCCACCCCTGTTCTTTCTGGCCCCCACTGGTGCTTTCAAGCCCCCCCCATTGCTCTCCACTCCCCCCTGCTCTTTGTACCCCCCAGTGCTCTCCACCCCTGTTTTTCTGCCCCTCCCCCAGTGCTCTTCGCCACCCCACACTCTTAGCCCCCACAGTGCTCTCCACCTCTGTTCTTTTGGACCCCCAGTGCTCTCAAGTCCCCCCCCCCAGCGCTCTCCGCTCCCCATCGCTGTGATCTCCACTCCCCCCTGCTCTTTGCCCCCACCCATGTGCTCTCCAACCCCGCCAGTACTCTCTGCTCCCCCTTCTTTCCAGCTCCCACCCAGTGCTCTCCACTTCCCCAGGACCAGAGGACAGGCTGACTGGGGCCGGAAAATGAGGATGGCTGAAGGTGCAGGTGGCCAGGGACCACTCCATCTCACAGCAAACAGATCCTCTGGAAGGAGCACTGTCCCCATCCAAAATGAGAACAGACCCTGCCTGCTGCTGGCCATCATGGATATCCTGCTGGCATGCAAGGTACCGTACCAGGCATTAACAACACACCTTCCCACAGACAGGGACTGCTGACTGGGCCATGGGGCACAGGAGGGGCTGCAATGATGGGCACAGTGAAGCTGCATTCCTGGGCACAGTGAGACTGCATTCACGGCACAGTAAAACTGCATTTGATGGGCACAGTGAGGCTGCATTGATGGGCACAGTGAGACTGCAATGATGGGCACAGTGAGGCTGCAATTATGGGCACAGTGAGGCTGCAATGGTGGGCACAGTGAGGCTGCAATGGTGGGCACAGTGAGGCTGCAATGGTGGGCACAGTGAGGCCGCATTCATGGGCACAGTGAGACTGCATTCACGGGCAGAGTAAAGCTGCATTTGATGAGCACAGTAAGGCTGCATTGATGGGCACAGTGAGGCTGCATTGATGGGCACAGTGAGACTGCATTCACGGGCAGAGTAAAGCTGCATTTGATGAGCACAGTGAGGCTGCATTGATGGGCACAGTGAGGCTGCATTGATGGGCACAGTGAGGCTGCATTTGCTTGGTACTGATGAGGCTGTATTTGATGGGCACTAGTGAGGCTGCATTGAGCTCCTGTATCATGTCTGCAGTTTCTGACCATCTCCTGTATCATGTCTGCAGTCTCTGAGGGAGTCTGCAGAGGAGTCAAGAGTGGGAGCACCGCCGGGATGGGGGTCATGGGAGAAGTCAGACAAGTGTGTACTGTGGAGAGAAGACTATAGGATAAAACCAGAGCCACCGAGCTGGAGCCGACTGACTGAGCCCTCCAGCACCACTAGGCCAGTCTGAAGGGGGGGTCACTGATGTAAGGGGGAGTGAATACGATAATGTAAGGGGGTACCGATATAAAGCACAGCCTTATATCAGTAACCCACCCCCCCTTACCTTAGTGTATTCTTTCTGCGGAAGGTGGTTCCCCCCCCTCCCACGTTCTGAATCCTGGGGTCCCCCTTGATGATTGATCACTTACCACTTTTAACTGGAATTTGCTTTTATATATATATATATGTGTGTATATATATATATATATATATATATATATAAAAAGCCCTATGTGATTTCATATCTGTCTTATCTATATATAATACACTCTTCAAATGTGCATTTTATGGTTTTCCCTTTCATGAACAAGAAATCGATGACGTTATGCTGTTGCGGTGGTATAATAATGCTGTGGGGCTGGTATGAAATTTTTTAAAGGGCTGGATGTTATTCCCAGTCCGGCCCTGTGAAGAAAGGTCAGCCCGGTGTCCTATCGAAAATAGTCCCCCATCAAATAGTGTCCGCCCTCTACTGCGCAAGTGCCTACGCACTACGGAGCACAACGGAGCACATAGGACACTCCGAAAATCAGCAGCTGAGCATTACCTCTACAGGGCGCATGCGCACTTAATACCATATTATGTCACATGCGCCCGCACGGACCCGCACGCTCCCAAGGCTCGTACAACTTTGAAAGGGGCGGTGTGTAGGGCAGTCATAAGGGCGGATACTTCTATGTTGCTATTTATCTTACTCCTTCACATCGTGTGCTTACACAATGCCCACGGTCGTTTCATGCTACATTATATCTTAACCCCTTCAGAACACTACAGGCTATGCATTTATCACCCTTCACTTAAGTAAACACGCCCCGCAAACATCCGCATATTTTATAAATCCGCCCCCTCGAGCATCGGGAGCCTAAGACAGAATGTAACATGAATTGCGCAGGCGCCGTTTATACTTCTTCATCAGCTGTTCTTCTTCAGAGACTTTCAGTGTCTCCTTTGTCCTCCTTACTGCGCAAGCGCCGCGCCTGCACAGTACGGAGCGGACACTATGCGATGGAGGGATACTTCTCGTCAGAACACTGGCGGATAAGGACCCTCCCTGTACTGCGCAGGCGCAGCGCTTGCGCAGCACGAAGGACTACGGAGCTGCTGAAAATTGCCGAACATAAACAGTTGTGAGTGAGCTGTACACCGTGCATGTGCAATTAACATGTCATTGTACCAGATGACGCCGCACGCTCCCGATGCTCGTGCTACTCTGCAAGGGGCGGGTCTATTATTACTGTTATATCGTGTAAGGAGCAGATGGCTACAGAAGAGGCGGAATTTTAATGGGCAGAGCTGTTTGCGGGGCGTGTTTAAAGAAATGAAGGCTTACATGATATAACAGTAATAATAGACCCGCCCCTTGCTTAAACGATATAACAGTAATAATATACCCGCCCTTTGCAGAGAAGCACGAGCATCGGGAGCGTGCGGGGCATAGTTTGGTAGAATGTCATGTTAATTGCGCATGCGCGGTGTAGAGTTCACTCACAGCTGTTTATGTTCGGCAATTTTCGGCATCACCGCAGTAGTTTGTACTGTGCAAGCGCAACGCATGCACAGTACAATGCAAGGAGATCAGCTAAAAGTAGTTCGATCTGTATGTGCGTTATAATTAATCGAAATTAGTCGATTAATCGATTAAAAAAAAAAAACGATTAATCGAACGCGGAAATTTTAATCAGCAACAGCCCTAATATATATATATATATATATATATATATGGTATATATATATATATATATATATACATACACATACATACATACACTGTGTCCTGTGTAGCTAGATCTCACTGCAGGCCATTCCTGGTGTATGTATTCAAATACACTTTCAGGCAGGCAGGCCAGGCAGGTTATTCAGTGATCTGCAGTGCATAAAATACATACTTACCAACTGTCCTGGATTTCCCGGGACATTCCCGGGATTTAGACTCCTTTTATTGTTTCCCGGGAAATGTCCCGAGAAATCCGTTTTTTCACGATTTTTCGCTGCCGCCGCCTGCCGCCGCTAGAGGTCCGCGGCCGGCGGAGACATTATCTCCGCCTTGCGCCATTTTTAGGAAGACCAGGAACACGGCTGGGTGGCTAGACGGAGCTCCTGCGTTGCTGCCCACCCTCTGCCCCGCCTAGCCCCGCCTACCCCCCGCCCTGCTGCTGGTCTGCTATGGAAAGGGGCGGGGGTTCTATTGTAACCACGCGGCCGGCGATGGGAGACACTATTTTGTATACCCTTCTGTTCTGCAATGGCGGCGGAGACCTACTAGTACACCTGAGGTAAAGGGGGGGTGCACCGCTGGGGACATCTGATGTAAGGGGGGGCTCCGCTTTTGACATCTGATGTAAGGGGGGGCTCCGCTGGAGACATCTGATGTAAGGAGGGGCTCTGCTGTGGACATTTGATGTAAGGGGGGGACTCCGCTGGTGACACCTGATGTAAGGGGGGCTCCGCTGGTGACACCTGATGTAAGGGGGGGCTCCGCTGGGGACATCTGATGTAAGGGGGCTCCGCTGGTGACACCTGATGTAAGGGGGGGCTCCACTGGGGACATCTGATGTAGGGGGGCTCCGCTGGTGACACCTGATGTAAGGGGGGCTCCGCTGGGGACATCTGATGTAACCGGGGCTCCGCCGGGGACACCTGATGTAAGGGGGTTCCGCTGGGGACATCTGATGTAAGGGGGGTTCCGCTGGGGACATCTGATGTAAGGGGGGCTCCGCTGGTGACACCTGATGTAAGGGGGGCTCCGCTTTGGACATCTGATGTACGGGGGCTCCGTTGGGGACACCTGATGTAAGGGGGGGCTCCGCTGGGTCACCTGATGTAAGGGGGGCACCGCTGGGGACATCTGATGTAAGGGGGGCTCCGCTGGGGACATCTGATGTAAGGGGGGCTCCGCTGGGGACATCTGATGTAAGGGGGGCACCGCTGGGGACATCTGATGTAAGGGGGCTCCGCTGGGGACATCTGATGTAAGGGGGGCTCCGATGGGGACACCTAATGTAAGGGGCGGCTCCGATGGGGACACCTGATGTAAGGGGGCACCGCTGCGCTGGGGACATCTGATGTAAGAGGGGCTCCGCTTGGGACATCTGATGTAAGGGGGGGCTCCACTGGGGACATCTGATGTAAGGGGGGCTCCACTGGGGACGTCTGATGTAAGGGGGGGCTCTGCTGGGGATATCTGATGTAAGGGGGGGCTCCGCTGGGGGCACTTGATGCAAGGACGGACTCTGCTGGGACACCTGATGCCAGGACAGACTCTGCGGGGGGCACCTGATGCAAGGACGGACGGCTGGTGGCAGGCAATGTGGCAGGTGACACGCTCAGGGATCCCACTGATTCGGCATTATGGTGAGTTGAATGATTTCATTTTATATTACAATGTAATAATAGAAATAATGCACTTCAATCATCCTGACACCATAACAACCATAGTGCTGGGATGATTGAAGTGCTAACACCAGGTGTTTGGAGTATCTTTATCTGCTGATTGTTAAACTTTCTAGAATACACATATTTCCATTGTTGTGTAGGATCTGGGGCTGCTGTCCCTCTATCATTCCCCCCCCCTTTCCCTCTCCATCCCTCATTCATCTCAGACTCTAACCACACCCCCTTTGAGCCATGCCCATTTAAGACACTATTTCGCGTAAACCAGGCCCATTTTTCGGCTTAGCGCGCTGCATTTTTACGTTCCCCCTGTGCCACGCCTACGAACGCATGCCCCGCTCCCTAATTATGATAAAACTCTGCCTACAGCCAAAAAAGTGTCCCTAAAATTTTTTTTACAATGTTGCCAACTATGAAAATATATATGCTGTCTCCTACATACATATCCACTGCATTCTAGTCTAGCCAAGCCTATATCTGACTGCAGGTAGTTCCTGGTGTATGTTTTTAAATACACTTTCAGGCAGGCAAATGATTCAGTGATCTGCAGCGCATTAAATATATATATATATATACACACACAGTCTCCAACATATATACTCACTGCATTCTAGTCTAGCTAAGCCTATATCTGACTGCAGGCAGTTCCTGGTGTACATTTTCAAATACACTTTCAGGCAGGCAGGCAGGTGATTCAGTGATCTGCAGTGCATAAAATATATATACAGTCTCCAACATATATATATATCCGCTGCATTCTAGTTTAGCCAAGCCTATATCTGACTGCAGGCCATTGCTGGTGTATGTTTTCAAATACACTTTCAGGCAGGCAGGCAAGTGATTCAGTGATCTGCAGTCCATTAAATATATAGTCTCCAACATATATATATCCACTGCATTCTAGTCTAGCCAAGCCTATACCTAACTACAGGCCATTCCTGGTGTATGTTTTCAACGACACTTTTAGGCAGGCAGGCGATTCAGTGATCTGCAGTGCATAAAGATATATAGACAGTCTCCTACATATATATCCACTGCATTCCAGTTTAGTCAAGCCTATATCTGACTGCAGGCCATTCCTGGTGTACGTATTCAAATACACTTTCAGGCAGGCAGGCCAGGCAGGTTATTCAGTGATCTGAGGTGCATAAAATATATATACTGTCTCCTACATATATATCCACTGCATTCTAGTCTAGCCAAGCCTATACCTGACTACAGGCCATTCCTGGTGCAATTTTTCTAGTAAACTTCAGGCAGTGTTTTGCTAATCCAATCTTACAGCATGTCTGGAAGGCCACCAAGGAAAAGCAGATGTTCACAGGCCACTAAAAGAAGGCAAGCAGGCTCTGTGTCTACAGCCAACATTGCTGGTCTTGGACACAGTGCATCTTCAGCACGTGGTCGTGGGGCACGCTTGTCCTTTTTTTCGACAGCTGGCTGTGTTGAGCCACAACATGCATAAGAGTTGGTAGAGTGGATCACAAAGCTGTCCTCATCCTCCTCATCCTCTGTCACCCAGGCTAAGACAAGTTTGGCTGCCAATGCAGCTGCCAAAGCGGCCTATTCCATCGACTCAGTGGCATCAGTCACTCCTTCCCCAGCCCCACCATCATGTCCTGAGGAGTCTCCTGAACTATTCAACCACAGTGTCGGGTACATGCTGCAGGAGGATGCGCAGCGTTTTGAAGGCTCCGATGATGGTACCCAGGTTGAGGATGAAGGCAGTACCGTGAGCCCAAAGAGAGGGGCTGCCCAAGAAGGACAACAAACTGGCAGTAATGTTCCCCCAGCTGCAGCATACTGCCAGGTTTGCTCCAGTGGCGAGGAGGGAGGGGATGATGAGGTCACTGACTCTACGTGGGTGCCAGATAGAAGAGAGGAGGAGGAGGAGGCACATCTCCAACGAGGCAGGATGCCCTCCAGGGGCCAGCTTAAGGACAGCCAACTGACTGCATCACACCACAGAGCTCCGCATGTGTAGGGCGCTGCTGACTCTGTGCGTTATTCCAAAAGTTCTTTGGTGTGGGCCTTTTTTGAGACATGTGCAACAGATCGCACCATTGCTGTTTGCAACATATAGGAAAAATAATTAGCTGTCTGATTACAAACCGCGCTCCTGTGCAAAATCACTCTATGTAAAACAACATAATATAACTAGAGAAATCGTGAAAATTGTGAAATACTGTCTGCCAACTGAATATTAAATCATCAAAGTGAAAAATAACAAGCAAAAAAATTAATCAAATTAATCGAATGTGCAAAATTCAAAGAAAAAGTCCACCATTATTATCCAATGTGTACGACAGATATGTGTCAAAATAGTGTTCAGAAATTGAAAAATAAAAAATAAAAATAGAGCTTCTGGGTGGATGGAACTTCTAGACAAATCTTTCTTGGATACAGCGAAGCATCAAATAGCAGTATTCAATCGCCATCACCAGCCACACAGCCTACTCACCAGATGGAGGTGACTCCCATGACAGGAGTCAAATACGCTTTGGGGTCAACCAACGAGGCTTCTCCCGGTCACGGCCAGGTGTAGGTACTGGAACTCAGGTGCTGGAACTCAGGCGTCTTGATCAGCGCTGGGGCTACTTGGATGCATGCGACAGGACCTCCCAGGGTAGGTCACAGAGACCGTAGATGTTTAGAATTGGGGAGAGATGAATGAAAAACTCCCATAGTGAATTTAAGCTAAAAACGGCTTAAAACCGCATTCCCCACATGAGGGTACAAGCGGGCAAAAATACAAACAGAAAAAGCAGGAAATCAAAAACAATTATTCCTGCAGGCCCGCCTATCACAGAGGAAGAGGATTGTGTCTGCATGGAAGTGGAGCCTGGCACTCAGCATCAGCAGCAGTCTTCAAGGGATCATTTTCAGTCCCCAGAAACCCATGGACTTGTACGTGGCTGGGAAGAGGTGGCTGCGGATCATGTCGTCCTTAGTGACCCAGAGGACTCCGGACCGAATGCCTCAGCAAACCTACGCTGCATGGCCTCCCTGATCCTGCAAAGCCTGCAAAAGGACCCTTGGATTCATGGTATCAAGGAGAGGCATCAGTACTGGCTGGCAACCCTTCTTGATCCACGTTACAAGGGTAAGGTTGCAGAACTTATCCAGCTTTCGCAGAGGGAGCAGAGGATGAAACATCTTCGGGAGGCCTTGCAGAAAGGTTTGTGCAATGCATTTCCAGAGCCTGGGAGGTTACAATTTCCTGGTCCTCCTGGACAACGTGTTGCTGAGACTTGGAGAAGGTGGCCGTCTGACCGATGCGTTCAGACAATTTTTTAGTCCGCAGCCCCAAGGTCTGATCGGTTCCAGCAACCATTGTCAGTGTCTGATTTACATGCAGGAATACCTTGGGGCAAGATCAGACTTGGAGACCTTTCCAACCGAAAATTCACTGGGTTACTGGGTCTTGAGGATGGATCACTGGCCAGAGCTTGCACAGTATGCAATTGAGCTACTGGCCTGTCCTGCATCCAGCGTTCTATCTGAACGCACATTCAGCGCTGCTGGAGGCTTTGTAACCGATCACAGAGTGCGCCTGTCCACAGACTCGGTGATCGGCTCACCTTCATAAAAATGAATCAGTCTTGGATCACCAGCTACCAAGCACCGGATGCTGATGTAAACGATTCATTTTTTTATGAATGTGAGATCCCTTGAAGACTGCCTATGCTGATGCTGAGTGAGGATCCTGTTATGCTGAGTGACTATCCTATTCCTCCTCAATGTTCATGTTGATAGCTTCTAAGAACATTTTTGGTTCTGGACACCAGCACCAGTGCCTAAAGCCCAATTTTTCTGCCCCTGTTTAACAGGAGCATGTAATTACAATTTTTGCTGTATCATTTTGCAGCAGGGCTCATTCCTGCACTCAACTAGAGTATCTGTGAGGGGTTGTAGTGTTGTGGCACCAGCACCAGTGCCTAAGGCCCAATTTTTCTGCCCTTGTTTAACAGGGGAGTGTAATTACAATTTTTGCTGTAATATTTTGCAGCAGGGCCCGTTCCTGCACTCAACAAGAGTATCTGTGAGGCTTTACAGTGTTGTGTCACCACCACCACCACCGCCTAAGGCCCAATTTTTCTGCCCCTGTTTAACAGGGGCACGCAATTACAATTTTTGATCTAATATTTCACAGCAGGGCCTGTTCCTGCGCTCAACAACAGAATTTCTGAGGGCTTACAGTGTTGTGGCAACACCATCACACCACCACCAAAGGCCCAATTTTTCTGACCCTGTTCAACAGGGGCATGTAATTACAATTCTTGATATAATATTTCACAGCAGGGCCCGTTCCAGCGCCCACCAAGAGTAACTGTGAGGGCTTACAGTGTTCTGGTACCACCAACACCTAAGGCCCAAATTTCTGCAGAGTATATAGGGCAGACCGTATGGTATATACAGGCGGTCCCCTACTTTCAAATATCTGACCTTACAAACGACTCCTACTTACAAACGCAGGGAGACAACAGGAGGTGAGAGGAAATCTACCCCTAGGAAGGGAAATTCTCTCCTGTAAGAGTTAATATAGGAAAACGGTGTCTCCACTGATGCTTTATCACCAATCCTTGTTTCCCTAAAAACCCCAAATTTTCAAAATCCAATTGTCATTGGGACAAAAAGTGAGGTGAAATCTTCTGAACAGGGGCACAGACAGAAAAACAAATGTTACAGGGATGATGATAACGCTTCCCTATATTATCCAAAAAGCTTAAAAATTGATTTTTTGGCTGGAGCTACACTTAAAAAATGTACCTGTTCTAAATTACAAACACATTAAACTTAAGAACAAACCTACAGTCCCTGTCTTGTTTGGACCGCCTGTATACTGCTGTTCAGAGTATGTAGGGCCTGGGGGCCCCACGCCTTTTCTTTTTTTAATTTGGGTGCGGGGTTCCCCTTAATATCCATACAAGACCCAAAGGACCTGGTAATGGGCTGGAGGGTTACCCATGCCGTTTTTCTCAATAATTTTCATCCATATTGCCGGGACCAGACATTACATTACAGCCGCAAGCAGTTTTGAATGACTTTTATTCCTTTAGAAATATCATTTTGTGCAGGACTGTTCTAAACACGGGGGACACGCGCCACTTTACAGGCATACTATAGACACCCCCCAGGTATGATATTTAAAGGAATATTTCACTTTTATTGTTTCACTTTAAGCATCATTAAAATCACTGTTCCCTAAAAAATGGCCGTTTTTAAAACTTTTTTTTGCATTGATACATGTCCCCTGGGACAGGACCCGGGTCACCAAACTCTTTTTAGGACAATAACTTGCATATTAGCCTTTAAAATTCACACTTCTGATTTCTCACGTTCGAGTCCCACAGACTTCAATTGTGTTTGAATGTTCGCGCAAACTTTCGGTCTGTTCGCATGTTCTGGATGTGAACCGAACCGGAGGGTGTTCGGCTCATCCCTACTAGTCAGTAAGCAAAGATTTGTACTGGGATGGGGGATTTCAGTAGGGGTGGGTTGGTACTGGGAGGAGGGGGAATTTTAGTTTTGGGGGTAATCATGTAGATTAGTGCTCAGTTTTGAGCACTTGGGGGATTTTTGCTAACACATAATGCATCTTGTGCTTGTGGGGGGGGGGATGCAGTTTGGCATGTTCTCTAGAAGACCTGGCACTGGCTCACAGTCTTCTGTGGAATGTACTGTACACTGAGTGGGCAAGCGCAGCTAAATCCACATTCCAGTTCACCCCCTGTGTGCTGGGATAACAGCACTCCTGCACGGTACTTCAAAACCCAAAAAGGTAGGTTTGAAATTAAGTCTCTAATGGCTGTAGGTTAACAAAAGTGATACCTTTTTTTATAGTACAGCTTCTTTTATAAAGCTCCTGTTGTTGGCCATACCCTGATAGCTGGGGTGATTCACCTACTTAGAATAGACTCCTACTTAGTCAAATGTCTTAACAATTTCAAAGGAAGTGAACCCATCCCAGACTGGGAGTGGCAAGTGCGCCATAAAAACAGCTGAGCCAGAGCGTTGGGCCAAAGCTGATAGAGCGGCCAGCTGCAGCTGCTTCCTGTTGGGCAGGGTTGTACAGTTAGGAAACTCAAGGATCAGCAAAAATTAGTAAGACATTACACTCATAGTACAAAAAAAACAAAAAACACCACACACCTCCTATCCTGTTACATTTGATGACAAATTGAGTTTATTCAATGCAAATAGCCAATATTCAACCAATTCAATGCTTTTATAATGCAAAGAACCAAGAATAGTCATGTAAATGGGATTCAAAGGCAACATAAGACAGATTAAAATTATACTTTTTTTTTATCTGTTGATGGCAACTACAGTATCTCACAAAAGTGAGTACACCCCTCACAGTTTTGTAAATGTTTTATTATATCTTTTTATGTGACAACACTGAAGAAATTACACTTTGCTACAATGTAAAGTAGTGAGTGTACAGCTTGTATAACAGTGTAAATTTGCTGTCCCCTCAAAACAACTCAACACACAGGCATTAATGTCTAAACCTCTGGCAACAAAAGTGAGTACACCCCTAAGTGAAAATGATCAAATTGGGTCCAAAGTGTCAATATTTTGTGTGGCCACCATTATTTTCTAGCACTGCCTTAACCCTCTTGGGCATGAGACCTTGTGCTCCTCCACCTTTCATTTTGAGGATGTCCCACAGTTGCTCAATAGGGTTTAGGTCTAGGGACGTGCTTGGCCAATCCATCACCTTTACTCTCAGCTTCTTTAGCAAGGCAGTGGTCGTCTTGGAGGTGTGTTTGGGGTCGTTATCATGTTGGAATACTACCCTGCGGCCCAGTCTCCGAAGGGAGGCGATCACGCTCTGCTTCAGTATGTCACAGTACATGTTGGCATTCATGGTTCCCTCAATAAACTGTAGCTCCCCAGTGCCAGCAGCCCCAGACCATGACACTCCCACCACCATGCCTGGCTGTAGGCAAGACACTTGCCTACACACGCTTGACACCATCTGAACCAAATAAGTTTATCTTGGTCTCATCAGACCACAGGACATGGTTCCAGTAATCCATGTCCTTAGTCTGCTTGACTTCAGCAAACTGTTTGCAGGCTTTCTTGTGCATCATCTTTAGAAGAGGATTCCTTCTGGGATGACAGCCACGCAGACCAATTTGATGCAGTGTGCGGCGTATGGTCTGAGCACTGACAGGCTGGCCCCCCACCCCTTCAACCTCTGCAACAATGCTGGCAGCACTCATACGTCTATTCCTCAAAGACAACCTTTGGATATGATATGACGCTGAGCACCTGCACTTCTTTGGTCGACCATGCCGAGGCCTGTTCTGAGTGGAACCTGTCCTGTTAAACCACTGTATGGTCTTGGCCACCGTGCTGCAGCGCAGTTTCAGTGTCTTGGCAATCTTCCTATAGCCTAGGTCATCTTTGTGTAGAGCAACAATTCTTTTTTTCAGATCCTCAGAGAGTTCTTTGCCATGAAGTGCCATGTTGAACTCCCAGTGACCAGTATGAGAGAGTGAGAGCGATAACACCAAATTCACCACACCTGCCCCCCCATTCACACCTGAGACCTTGTAACATTAACGAGTCACATGACACCGGGGAGGGAAAATCGCTAATTGGACCCAATGTGGACATTTTCACTTAGGGTTGTACTCACCTTTGTTGCCAGCGGTTTAGACATTATTGGCTGTGTGTTGAGTTATTTTGAGGGGACAGCAAATTTACACTGTTATACAAGCTGTACACTCACTACTTTACATTGTAGCAAAGTGTCATTTCTTCAGTGTAGCCACATGAAAAGATATAATAAAATATTTACAAAGATGTGAGGGGTATACTCACTTTTGTGAGATACTGTATTTACATGACTATTTCTTATCTATATTAACCACTTGCTTACTGGGCACTTATACCCCCTTCCTGCCCAGGCCAATTTTCAGATTTTAGCGCTCTTACACTTTGAATGACAATTGCGTGGTAATGTAACACTGCACCCATATAAGTTTTTTATCTTTTTTTCCACACAAATAGAGCTTTCTTTTGGTGGTATTTAATCACCACTGGGGTTTTTATTTTTTGCTAAATAAACAAAAAGAGATTGAAAATTTTGAGGGGAAAAAACCCCAAAAAACATTTTTCATACTTTGTTATCAAATTTTGCAAGCAGGCAATTTTTCTCCTTCATTGATGTGTGCTAATGAGGCAGCATTGACGGGCACTGATAGGCTGCACAGATGGGCACTAATGAGGTGGCATTGATAGGTGGCACTGATGGGCACTGATAGGCTGCACGGAGAGGTGACACTGATAGGTGGCACTTATAGGCATCACTGATGGGCACTGATAGATGGCACTGATGGGCACTGGTAGGCGGCACTGATAGGCAGCACTGATAGGTGACACTGATGATGAGGCACTGATGGGCACTGTTTGGCAGCACTGATGAGCACTGATAGGTGGCTCTGGTGGGCACTGATGAGCAGTACTGATGGGCAATGATAGATGGCACTGGTGGGCACCGATTAGCAGCACTGCAGGTGTCAGAGGAATAGTAGAAATCTGACCTGCCAGCGTTGACGCTTTCCTGTGCATCTGCGCGGAAGAGTTGCACTACAGTGCTCACGGGTGCGCGATTCGGTGGGTTCACGCGTTCAAGTACACAATACTGCAGGCCGGCGCATTAGGGTGCGCGATGCGCCGCAATCGTGTGGACACATGCGCGCCGTTGTGTGCGCACAGCGGAAGTCTCCCGGGCGGGCCTATAAAAGACAGCTCTGTGTATTGTGGCATTGCTGGTTTGTCTTTTCAGCTTCCTGTAACCTGTTCCTGAACCTGTGTACCTGTGCCTGCCTGTTGTGACCCGGATTGACCTTAACCTCGCCTGAACCTCTCCAGCACCTGACCCTTGACTTGACTTGTGGACTTCTCTACCTGCTTGATTCCTGTGTTTGACCCTCGGCCTCCTCTTGGACTCTGCCTCGACCCCAGTGTTTGATTATCAGCCTGCTTACTACTGCCTGACTTCCTGTGTTTGACCCCCGGCTTGTTTCTGGACTCTGTGTTTGACCCTCGGCCTCCTCTCTGAACCGGCTCCAGTCTTCATCTCCAGACTCTGCTTGAGCGTCAGCCTAGCCAGTTCCAGTCCAGTGTCAAAACCACCCTGCACGGATCTTCTCTCTACCTGGGTACCTTCCTGCTACTTCTTCTACCTGCTGGTGACCCGTGCTTCTTCGTGCCCAATACCCGCTGTGCCACTTCCAGGGAGTTTTGTGCACCCAGCTGCAAGGGGAGCCTCTCTCAGCAACTCGGCCTTAGTGAGTACTTGACAGCAGGGCACTGATTAGTGGCACTGGAGGGCACAGATTATCAGCACTGCAGGGCACTGATTAGTGGCACTGGAGGGCACAGATTAGCAGCACTGGTCGGCACTAAGGGGACTGCTGTCCCTTTAACAGAAGCCGGTCAATGGCTTTCTTCTTTTCCTCACACAAACAGCGTGAGGGGGGAAAAAAAATGATAACTGGCTTCTGTTTACTTCCGTGATCAGCTGTCATTGGCTGACAGCTGATCACGTGTAAAGGGCCAGCTGTCATTGGCCCTTTACCCAATCTGTGATCAGCTGAGTCCTATAGACTTGGCGGTTACAGAGCACACCATGCGCGTGCCCCAGGGGGCGCACAGGCGGCTAGATAACGGGAGGATGTCTATGTACGCGCTCCCTGCATTTTAAGCCACCTTAAAAAGCTATGTGATGAACAGGTGAGCAATTAAGAGACAGTTGTCACTCTATAACAGGGAGTAGGGATGGGCTGGCTGTTCGAGCTGAACATGAGTTCGACTCAAACATTGGCTGTTCGCCCGTTCGCTGAATAGTAAACAATTTGGGGTATTCGCGGCAAATTTGAAAACCGCTGAATACCCTTTAAAAGTCTATGGGAGAAATCAAAAGTGCTAATTTTAAAGGTTAATATGCAAGTTATTGTCATAAAAAGTGTTTGGGGACCTGGGTCCTGCCCCAGGGGACATGTATCAATGCAAAAAAAGTTTTAAAAACGGCCATTTTTTCGGGAGCAGTGATTTTAATAAAGCTTAAATTGAAACAATAAAAGTGAAATATTCCTTTAAATTTCATACCTGGGGGGTGTCTATAGTATGCCTGTAAAGTAGCGCATGTTTCCCGTGTTTACAACAGTCCGAGAGCAAAATTAAATTTCTAAAGGAAAAAAAGTCATTTAAAACTACTCGTGGCTAAAATGAATTGTCGGGTCTCTGCAATACACATAAAAGTCATTGAAAAAAACGGAATGGGATTCCCCCACAGTCAATTACCAGGCCCCTTGGGTCTGGTATGAATATTAAGGGGAACCCCGAACCAAAATTTAAAAAAAAAAATTGCGTGGGGCCCCCCTCAAAATCCATACCAGACCCTTTAGGTCTGGTATGGATTTTAAGGGGAACCCTATGCCAAAATATTTTAAAAATGGCGTGGGGTCCCCCCAAAAATCCATACCAGACCCTTATCCAAGCATGCAACCTGGCAGGCCGCAGGAAAAGAGGGGGGACGAGAGAGCACCCCCCTCCTGAACTGTACCAGGCCACATGCCCTCAACATGGGGAGGATGTCCCCATGTTGATGGGGACAGGGCCTCATCCCCGCAACCCCTGCCTGGTGGTTGTGGGGGTATGCGGGCGTGGAGCTTTTCGGAATCTGGAAGCCCCCTTTAATAAGGGGATCCCCATATCCCACCCCCCCCCCGTGTGAATTGGTAATGGGGTACAAATGTACCCCTACCATTTCACAAAAAAAGTGTCAAAATTGTTAAGAAAGACAATAGCCAGTTTTTGACAATTCCTTTATTAATGCCTTCTTCTTTCCCGCTTCGCTCTCTGGACGATCTGCCTCAATGGAAGTCTCCCGCTGTGTGATGCTTCTGTTCTTCTGACAGCTCTTATATAACTGAGGACGCGCCCCCCTCTGACGCACTGGGACATCCCTATGGCTTTCCCGGGGCGTCAGAGTGGGGCGGGGTCACCCGTTTACGTAAATGGGTGACCCCACCCCCCTCTGACACCACGGAGGAAGCCATAGGGAAGTCCCCCTGCATCAGAGGCGGCGGGGTCACCTGAAGGGTCTGGTATGGATTTTGAGGGGGGCTCCACGACATTTTTTTTTAAATTTTGGCGCGGGGTTCCCCTAATATCCATACCAGACCTGAAGGGCCTGGTAATTGACTGTGGGGGAATCCCATCCCGTTTTTTTTAATTACTTTTATGTGTATTGCAGAGACCCGACAATTCATTTTAGCCGCAAGTAGTTTTAAATGACTTTTCCTTTAGAAATGTCATTTTGCTCTCGGACTGTTCTAAACACGGGAAACATGCGCTACTTTACAGGCATACTATAGACACCCCCCCAGGTACGAAATTTAAAGGAATATTTTACTTTTATTGTTTCACTTTAAGCATTATTAAAATCCCTGCTCCCTAAAAAACTTTTTTTAAACTTTTTTTTGCATTGATACATGTCCCCTGGGGCAGGACCCGGGTCCCCAAACACTTTTTATGACAATAACTTGCATATTAACCTTTAAAATTAGCACTTTTGATTATTCATGTTCGTGCCCCATAGACTTTAACGGTGTTCGCGTGTTCGAACTAATTTTTTGCCTGTTTGCATGTTCTGCTGCGAACCGAACAGGGGGGTGTTCGGCTCATCCCTAACAGGGAGTGCCTGAACAAAAACAATCGTGGCAGAATTTCCAGGTATTATAAATGAAAGCTGCATATTTAAAAATATTGATAACCACTTACAACAAGTTACATTAACATGTTAAATCTTATTTGAGATTTAGACTTAGCATAGGTTCATGCATTCTTTAACCGCAGGCAAAACGAGCTGTTCTTTAGAAGATGTGTGGGTTGCCTAAATTCTGATCGCATGCGGTATAATTTAAAAAAAAAAAGGAGGAAGGGACTTTTTCCCTGCATTTCTGCAATTAGAGCAGCAAATTGTAATGAGTAGGCCACTTACCCAAAGATGCAGGTCGCACAAGTTTGAACCTAGCATAAGATCTATAAAGAAAAATGTGATCACCTCAATTATCACATATGTATAATGTGCTGAGTGTGAATAAATCCAAAAGCAAACCACCCAAGTGTTGCTGAATGAAGTGACGAATCAAATTCCTAAAATATCACAATATATAAAGTGGACAGTGTAAAATCAATAAGTCCAAAAATGGCCATCCAAGTGTCAGTGAAAAAATGAAAAAAAAAAAATAGTCCTCATAAGTTGAACTTCCACCAAACAATAACAATGATCCCGTGCCTTCACACAACTGCTCAATGCTCACAGAACTCTCACCTTTATGTAGTGATGAATCAGCTTTAGGGACACATATAGGTGTTAGCAATCTCTAACCTCCAGGCTCCAAGCTATCTGTTCTTGTTGGATCATTCAGGGTTCCAGATTACATGTAAACATGAAATAAATGCCTCCCATGTAAATCGTTACAAACAAACGGTGGTTTATTAAAAGACAATTGGAAGCTTACATCAAACAATGATTAAAAGTGCAAAGGAATAAAAACAATGACGTAAGAGCGCCTCTCACTTCACTTCCGGTCCGTGACCCACTCGGACCCTGGCCTAAGCGTTCCGTCACATGACTTCATCAGTGAGTCGCGAATCTGAAGTGAAGTGAGAGGCGCTCTGACGCCATTGTTTTTATTCTATTGTGCTTTTAATCATTGTTTGATGTAAGCTTCCAATTGTCTTTTAATAAACCATCGCTTGTAACGATTTACACTATGGGAAAATAGTTTGTATATAAAATGTTTGTTTTTGGATTTATTCACACTCAGCACGTGATAATTGAGGAATTGCGCTGATCACTTTTTTCTTCATTGTCATTACGTTTTGTGAACACTTCAGATTCAGCAGCAGTTTCACATTTCATTTTGCTTATCACCTTTAACCTATTATTTAGATATTATTCACATGGTAGTGTGGGGGACTACAGTTTTGATTCTAGCATAAGATCTGCTTTAATCAATAACCTCCTGCGCACCTTGTAAAACATTTTTTGACTAGTCAGCTTGGGTCAGGTGCTTTACTGGCATAGGATTTACAAATAGCAGACTGGTGAAGGAATTGTCTCTGTGATATTTATTAGTATTTTTGTATATTTCTTTATTTGTTAAATTGAGGTTTTAACAAACTTCATGTATAATTGGACTGAAATTGCTGTAAACATTTTGTATGTCTGACTAATCATGGTACCGTGTCAATAACAATAACCAAATTTATTTATTAAACTTGTCTCCCTATTATGGATTCCCACAGTTGTGTTTTGGAATCCTTATTCCACATTTTGTGGATATTATACATATTCTTTTGTGGTTTAGCTATGGACTAGATGCATCACATGGACACCCAAGGCGTTTATCTATATTGGTGAACGCCAGCTTATCTGGTTTGTCTTGGATCCCTGTTTCTATTTCTGTTTTTCCCCAAGTGATTTTTCCATCTTCGCAACATTTGGCTTCTTTCTCCCGATCCCGGCTACCATAGGTTTCCACACTGCTCCTGAGGAAGTGGAGGGATTATTCTATGCAATCCCTCACTTCCTCTTTTGCCTCCTGTGGCCGCCGTGATGTCATTTCCAGCTTGGTCAGAGGAAAGCGTCATTTTCTGTGCGACCGGTTCTTGGTAATCCAGCCAATTGTGTGTGCTCAGACCATTTTTTGGCGCCAATTCTTTGGCGGTCTGGAGGGGGGTATAAGGGGAACCAACTTTCATTTACTGTCAGGTTCGGTCCACAGAACGAAGTAAGGCATGCAGCGCTTCAGTGAACAATAGGTAAATAATAGTATAGATCGGGCTTTCTTTATCTCCATTTAAGATTTTATATATTTGAAACATAGTTCTTGTTTTTCCTCCTAAAGGGAAATCCGGAATATTTTGAAAATATTTCTGGTACAAAAAGCTTATCTTCCCCTTGTCTCTCAACAGAGTACTTGATATCTCTCTGTGTGATTCCTGCCTTGAAAAACTATTGAGGTAGGCTTTCATTAGTAGAGAGTATCGCCCCTGTGCCTTGTGGCTTCTGGTAAATATCTACTGAATTTTTACCTACTTACCTTTAATTCAGATGGACCTTGGATCTTCCCAGTCTATTACTCTTCTCTTTGATGCCCTCAAATGGTCCTATATGCTTTTCCACAATTATTGATGATTGCAACTTTGAAAAAATCTGTTCAAAAGGTTGGTACCGTGATCAGAACATTCTTTTTCTTTATTGCCCTCAGTCCACTATGTAATTGTATTGAATTGTTTTGGGTTTTTTTTTGACTGTTTGTATTTTCTAATTTACTTTTTCTGATATTTATTTTTCTATTTTAGTGATCAGTCTACATACACAGTGTTTATTGTAACAGAATCTCCTGAAGAAGCCAGAAAAGGCGAAATATGTAGAGATACAATTACACTTTTGTTGGTATTTGTTACTGATCTATTGTGGAATTTTCATTCATGAATTTTTAATTTAAATAAATGTTCTATTTTTCTAAATTCATTGTCTTTGTATGCGCTTGAAAAGTCCCAATTCATTTTTTCCATGTTTTATTTAAAAATAAGGGATGTGGCGCCTTTAATGAGTCTTTCCAACAGACTAGCGCTATAACTATATGTCTCTGTGATAGGATTACCTTATGTCAGAAGCAGGTGAAAAAATGAAAAGCACGTTTTTTGTTTCTTTAAAACCTGGAAAGCATTAATACAAGCATTAATAAAAGTAAAGGAAATACGTTTTTTCTTAAATTAAAATTCAGTTTAAATCTTCATTCATGATAATAATCCTTTAGATTTATCTAAAGCCTTACAAATTCCTGTTTGTTTTGGATAGAAAATTACATTGTTTGATTTTTTTTTTTTTTACTAAATCTCAAAGGGTGATTGTTGTAACGTTGGATCTGTTGCCAAAACAGGAAGTTTAATATCAATGAGAACCCGTTTTAAGAAGTTTGAAAGGACTTTGCAGGATATACTGTTAATTGTTTTTTTCAGTCACATATTTACATTATCTGTAAGCAGTTAAAAATGTAAGTATCTGTAACTGTCAAAAATCTTAACACATTATTCTATTCAAAGTTTGCTGTGTAAACAATGATATTGCTGAGTACTAAGCAGAGACATAGAAGAGTGATGGCAAAGACAAAGTAATATAGAAGAGTGAAGCAATAAAAAAGTGATTTGTTGAGTTTACCCCTTTTATGATTATTTTTTGTATGAATTCAAACATGTTTTAGAAAACATGGATAAATCCTCAGATAAAAGAGTTAAAAAAAAACATCTGGGGTGTGTGACTTAGCAATGGAGCAGTGAAGATATCTTGAAAGAGAGTTTTGGACCCGGGGCTTACTTTTAAGCACAAAGTGCCTCAATTTTGCACCAAACAGCCCATGCCCAAGACAGGAAAGGCTCCTAAAATCCCGGGGGACCCATAATATGTTGATCTCCCAAGATTTTTAGATCTTCAGTGATAGGGAAAAATGAAGACCCCAGCAGCAAAATGTCACCTGCACAAAAATCTTCTACTACCCAAAAGCATACTTGCTACCTGAGCACAACACAGAATAGAGGACAGCAGTGTGGGAACTTTCCTGGATGAATCCAGCATGAACTTTCCTATGGACACTCCACAAATTTCACATTCGGAGTCACTTACAGAGTCAATAGATTCTCAATCCTCAGATGACTTATTGGCAGTCTTCAGTGGAGAGCTCTGAGATCTATTCTCAGATTTGCAAAAATATTTTGACTCCTTAGCACAATGGATTGAGCAGAGCTAGCAGAGGTTAAGAAGCAAGTCTCCTATGTGAACAACAGTTTCAGCATTGCAAGACTCCTTATCCGTGGTGGAGTCTAGGCTAACAGCACTGTAAACTGTGAATGCTGATGCAGGTTCTCACACAGCTCAGATTGAAAGCAGATGACAGTGAAAACTGCAGCTGTCAAAATAATGTTAGAATCTGAGGCATCCCAGAAACTATCAGAGGCCTTCATTTGAATTATGATACAGACTTTGTTTAATACCCCCCTGGACAGACTCCTCTGCCAAAAAACAAGTTAGACAGAGTCCACAGAGTGGCTTGGTTGTCCAGGTCCAATAGACCTGGACAACCAAAATGGCCTAAGAGATGTTCTATGTGCATCCATTTTTTCGTGATCAAAGCGGAGGCAATGTGCAAGATTTGGGAGAATGAGTCTGTGGAATTTGATCTCCTTTTTTAGGACCATTCTAGCCAGACCTTACTCATAAGAAGGCAACAGCACCCTTTACTACAGTGTATCAGAGAACCTGAAGCTGCTTTCCGATGGGGGTGACCATTTTCATCTACAGGTGAGAAAGGAAATCCATCAATTTAACCTAGATGCCAGAACAACTACCAGCTCTAGTGGCTAACCCTGTGCCTCCACACAGCTGAGTTCCTCTTCCCCAATTCCAGAGAAGCCATCAAAGACTGGTGAGGAGAACCCAATGCCTAGATCCCACAGCAACCGAAAAACATTCCTCCCTTATCCTTCTGGGCAAGGCTGAGGACATATACTATAGAAGTAACACAAAGATTTTTGAGTAATTTCATTATTCTTATTTTCTCCAGTCAACACATGTGTTATTGGCAGCTGCCAGTGATTCCAATGTGTTTTTACTGATAAACAGCTCTTTAGGCATAAGGCCCTGTTTAGTTGAAAACAAACTTTAAGTTTGTAAAAAGGTCCACTTTGTTTAACATCTAATTCAGAGACAGGCCATTTCTAGAACCCTTGCACCACATAGTCAACCACTTAGGAGAGACATCCTATGGTCAGGATACCATGTAATGCCAAAGTATACCTCCTGATCTGGGTCTAAAGGCCCGTACAGACAATCCGAATATTGTACGACAGATCGTACGGCCGTTTTTGCTTAATAGTCGCAAGTAGAAATTGAATAGATAGATAAAGTCACGAAAATTCTTGTACGACAGAAAAAAAAAATCAGAAGTGATGTCATGTGTTGTAATGTATTTGTATTGTATTTTCGGACGACAACTATACTGACTACACGAAAATAGTATGATCTGTAATCGTACAAGGAAAATTTTCGTGCATGTCTGATTGAAAAATATCGGATGAACTGTTGTGATCGGCTGTCGAAAGTAGTGTACACACGATCCGAAAATCGTACGATTCTTCCTCGGACGAGCGTTTTCGTACGATATTCAGATCATGTGTATGGGCCATAATTCTCGATTATTCAGATTGTATGGCCACTCTGACGTCATAATACAGTCTCACTTTATATTCCTCACTGGACCAGTTGTATATATGTTCATAGGCTTTGACTTTCTACAGTATATGGGGCACTATTTTTCATGGTTGACCCAATTCGCATTTAATCATTACCTTGATCTATAGAGTTATCTACTGAAGCTATCAGGATATTAAACAAGGCTTTATTGCTGTTATATCTTATAGCCTGTTCAAGGTGGATCACCTGTTCAAGGTGGAACAAAACAAGTACCCTTGATGTTTAGAACTCTTATGTTTCTATCTTTATCTGCTAGTCTGTACCAGACATGGTCCACCATTAGTGGATTACTTAACGTTCTAAGAAAAATTCATAATTATGCATGATCGAATATGGGAGATTATTACCTCTTGAGGACATTTCCTTATTTTTATCCTTATTTGACTGTTACCACTTGCCGACCGGCTCCTGTACATATACGTTGGCATTTTAAAGATGGTTATCTCGGTAACAGCAGCAGCTGCTGCCACAACCGAGGTATCCATCTCTTCAGGAGCCAGTCGTGTTTGCAATAATGGTGGTCTCTGCAGCGGATTCACTGCGAGATCACAGTTATCAGCGGTCGGAGAGGTGCCACCCTCCTCCCGCGACGATCAGGTGCCCTCCGCCGCTTACCTGAGCCGTCGGCAGCGGCGGAGGCATTCACGTCTGTCCCCTGGGCTGACATGGAGACCAGTGAGGAGGAAGATGGCCCCAACCTGTCTCCATGACACTGCAGGGCGGAAGCAACGTCAAAATGTCATTTTCGCCCATAGCTCTTAAAGGAACAATTTATTTATTTTATTTTTTAAAATGACAATTTTTTTTGGTTTTTTTTATTGCATTTAAGTCTAAATATGAGATCTGAGGACTTTTTGACCCCAGATCTCATATTTAAGAGGACCTGTCATGCTTGTTTACATTCATTGTAATAGGAATAAAAGTGACTCAAATTTAAAAAAAAAAAAAAAAAAAACAGTGAAAAAAAAATAAAATCAAGTAAAATAAATAAGAAATTTTTTTTTTAAAGCATATGTAGCATCAAATGCATATGTAAGTAGCGCCCGCATATGAAAACGGTGGTCAAACCACACATGTGAGGTATTGCCGCAATCGTTAGAGTGAGAGCAATAATTCTAGCCCTGGACCTCCTCTGTAACTCAAAACATGCAACCTGTAGAATTTTTTAAACGTCGCCTATGGAGATTTTTAAGGGTAAAAGTTTGACACCATTCCACGAGTGGGCACAATTTTGAAGCGTGACATGTTGGGTATCAATTTCCTTGGCGTAACATTATCTTTCACAATATAAAAAAATTGGACTAACTTTACTGTCGTCTTGTTTTTTTATTCAAAAAAGTGAATTTTTTCCAAAAAAGTGTGCTTGTAAGACCGCTGTGCAAATATGGTGTGAAAAAAAGTATTGCAATGACCGCCATTTTATTCTCTAGGGTGTTAGAAAAGAAAAACAATATATAATGTTTGGGGGTTCTAAGTAATTTTCTAGCAAAAAAAAAACTGTTTTAAACACCAAAATCTCAAAAGGCTAGTCCTTAAGTGGTTAAAAAAGTTGGTTATGCTATTTTGGAAGTGTGAAATATTTTAGTATGTTTTTTTATTGTTCGACCCAGGTGCTGGGACACACGTGACTTGCTGTTTTTTCCCAAGTCAGGGCCGACCGCAGCATTGCAAAAAGGGTCTGTTTGATCTCAGGACTCAGACTAGAGGCTCTGGGCTCTCCCCACAGTCCTCATAGTAAAACATGGGTGTATTCTTGGTTCTCTAATGGGAGACAAGCTCTTGTATGGTTAGTGGATTCAGACCCACAGCCCTGAATCTCATCTTCCATTGCTTTATAGCCTTAAATGTAATTTCCTCACATAGACTGCGTATACTGTTTTTTAGCTTTTGAAGCCTAGTTATTTCTTTTACCCAAGGCCTTTTTGCCCTTGTGTTTCTGAGGTCTATTTAATAGTCCAGTTTCTCAACTTGCTTTTTTGTTATGTCCCTGCTCCCTCCTTCTGCAAACTGTGATTGTAAGGATTAACTTTCTGATAACCACATTCATTACTACTGCACTCCTTTATCCCTGAAATAGACTCAGGTAAAAGTAGACTGCTCCATACCTCTAAGTAAATTGCAAAACATTTCCAAGACTATTGCAGAGGTCTTTATAACTCTTCACTCCTCTGCAAATGCAGGCTCAATCAGGTAAAACAAATTCAAATTTAATAATGCATATCCACATACCGCTGCCCTCGTAGAATCCGCTGATTAGGATGGGTCCTCTGTTCTTTGCCTCAACCTCCTTAAGAACCTCAGACCCTCTAACCCACTAGGTTGAGTGGCAGTGGCGGCTGGTGTTTTTTTGGGGGGGGGCGGCAAACAACCACCCCCCCTTTCGCTATTCTCACACAACTGGGTGGGCTCGGAGCTTAGTGCTCTGCACCCTGAGTCCACCTATTTTTGAGGCCTATTAGAGCCTCGGGTTTTGGTCACGTGCTTTAAAAAAAAACCCCTTCCATTTGAATCCATTAATCCGGCACCCTGCATGTAGATCAAGCGGTCGGACACATGGATGGGAGGCGGCACCCATGCACCCCTAATGGATGGGCTACCACTGTTGAGTGTACAAACATACAATATATAACAGGAAATCGTTGAAAGCAATACTTGGCACTCAGTAGCAGTGCTATATCAAAGAATATAGGAATCAAACCAGGTAGCAAAGGCAAACTTAATACATTGTCAGGAAAGTTTTCACCTGCTAGTGGTGCTGTCAGATCTATGGGCCTCAGTACTGGTGTCCACCAGCAGGTGTCTCCTGGCAGTCTGGAGCTGACATCATCTCCTGCGATCAGGCATCACCTAAGACTGATTGCAGGAGGTGTACTTATACCTGGCAGATACTTGCACTCATCGCCTTGGTATTGTCCCTGAAGCCCTGACTGGGGATGAGCCGAACAACCCCCGGTTGGGTTCGCACCAGAACCTGCGAACGGACCGAAAATTTGCACGAACGTTAGAACCCCATTGATGTCTATGGGACTCGAACGTTCAAAATCAAAAGTGCTCATTTTAAAGGCTAATTTGCATGGTATTGTCCTAAAAAGGGTTTGGGGACCCGGTCCTGCCCCAGGGGACATGTATCAATGCAAAAAAAACTTTTAAAACTGGCCGTATTTTTTTGGAGCAGTGATTTTAATGATGCTTAAAGTAAAAAAAAAAAGTGAAATATTCCTTTAAATATCGTACTTGGGGGGTGTCTATAGTATGCCTGTAAAGTGGCGCATGTTTCCTGTGCTTAGAACAGTCCCTGCACAAAATGTCAATTTTAAAGGAAAAAAATTCATTTAAAACTGCTTGCGGCTTTAATGTAATGTCGGGTCCTGGCAATATGGATGAAAATCAGTGAGACAAACGGCATGGGTACCCCCAAGTCCATTACCAGGCCCTTTGGGTCTTGTATGGCTATTAAAGGGAACCCCACACCCAAATTAAAACAGGAAAGCTGTGAGGTCCCCAGGCCCTATATACTATGAACAGCAGTATACAGGCAGTGCAAACAAGACAGGGACTGTAGGTTTGTTGTTAAGTAGAATCTGTTTGTAATTTTGAACTGGTACATTTTTAACGTGTTTAGCTCCAGCCAAAAAATCTATTTTAAGCTTTTTGGAAAACCTAGGGAAGGGTTATCACCCCTGTGACATTTGTTTTGCTGTCTGTGCTCCTCTTCAGAAGATTTCACCTCACTTTTTGTCCCAATGACAAATGTTTTTTGAAAATTTGGGTTTTTTTGTGAAACAAGGATTGGTGATAAAGCATCAGTGGAAAGGAGAAAAGTTTTTCCCATATTAACTCTTACAGGAGAGAATTTCCCTTCCTAGGGATAGATTTCATCTCACTTCCTGTTGTCTCCTTCCGTTTGCAAGTAGGAGTCGTTTGTAAGTTGGATGTTTGAAAGTAGGGGCCTGCCCTATATACTCAGCAGAAATTTGTGCCTTAGGTGTTGTTGTGGCCACAACACTGTAAGCCCTCACAGGGCCCTGCTGTGAAATATTAGATCAAGAATTGTAATTACAAGCCCCTGTTGAACAGGGGCAGAAAAATTGGGCCTTTGGTGGTGGTGGTGGTGCTGGTGCCACAACACTGTACGTCCTCACAGATACTCTTGGTGGGCGCAGAAACTTGCCCTGCTGTGAAATATTAGATCAAGAATTCTAATTACATGTCCCTGTTGAACAGGGGCTGAAAAATTGGGCCTTAGGCACTGGTGCTGGTGCCACAACACTGGAACCCCTCACAGATACTCTAGTTGGAGCGCAGGAACTAGCCCTGCTGCAAAGAATTGCATCAAAAATTGTAGTTACACGCCCCTGTTAAACAGGGGCTGAAAAATTGGGCCTTAGGCACTGGTGCTGGTGCCACAACACTGCAACCCCTCACAGATACTCTAGTTGGAGCGCAGGAACGAGCCCTGCTGCAAAGAATTGCATCAAAAATTGTAATTACACGCCCCTGTTAAACAGGTGCTGAAAAATTGGGCCTTAGGCACTGGTGCTGGTGCCACAACACTGCAACTCCTCACAGATACTCTAGTTGGAGTGCAGGAACTAGCCCTGCTGCAAAGAATTGCATGAAAAATTGTAATTACATGCCCCTGTTAACAGGGGCTGAAAAATTGGGCCTTAGGCACTGGTGGCGGGACTGGCCATGCCCAGAACCAAAAATGTTCTTACAAGCTATCATCATGATCATTGAGGAGGAAGAGGATAATTACCCAGTATAACAGGATAGTCACTCAGCATAAGCATAGGCAGTCTTTGAAGGGATCTGACATTTCAAAAAAATGTATTCGGTTACATCAGCATCAGGTGCTTGGTAGCTGGTGGTGATCCAAGACTGATTCATTTTTATGAAGGTCAGACGATCGACCGAGTCGGTGGACAGACGCACCCTGTGATCGGTTACAAAGCCTCCAGCAGCACTGAATGTGCTTTCCGAAAGAACGCTGGATGCAGGACAGGCCAGTAGCTCAATTGCATACTGAGCAAGCTCTGGCCAGTGATCCATCCTCAAGACCCAGTAACCCAGAGGATTTTCGGTGGAAAAGGTGTCCAAATCAGATCTTGCCCCTAGGTATTCCTGCACCATGTAAAACAGACGCTGGCGATGGTTGCTGGAACCGATCATACCTTGGGGCTGCGGACTAAAAAATTGTCTGAACGCATCGGTCAGACGGCCACCTTCTCCACCGCTCCTTCTTTGAATTTGCCTCAGAAACACATTGTCCAGAAACAGGAGTTTGTAACCTCCCAGTCTCTGGGAACGCGTTGCACAGACCTTTCTGCAAGGCCTCCTGAAGATGTTTCATCCTCTGCTCCCTCTCCGACGGCAAGATAAGGTCCGCAACCTTACCCTTTTAACGTGGATCAAGGAGGGTTGCCAGCCAGTATTGTTCCTTCTCCTTGATACCACGAATACGTGGATCCTTCCGCAGGCTTTGCAGGATCAGGGAGGCCATGCAGCGTAGGTTTGCTGAGGCATTCGGTCCGGAGTCCTCTGGGTCACTAAGGACGACATGATCCGCAGCCACCTCCTGCCAGCCACGTACAAGTCCATGTGTTTCATGGGACTGTGTCATGAGAGGGTTTACCCGTTGGTGGCGCTATAGGTCTCTTGGATCGCAGTACCAGTGTCCACCAGTGGGTGTCTTCCAACACCTGGGACCTGCAGTAAGAGGTCTCTCCTGCTGGTGGCACTGTTGCATCCTTGGGCCATAGT